>JAVMKO010000010.1:41691363-42172521 GCA_032164245.1 Sternotherus odoratus
GGAAAATTAGGGGTCACCCTAAAAGAAATAGCTGGAAAGTACCTGGAAATTAGAGATTTGTGGCTCAATAGATATTTGCCAGCAAACAAATTTTGAATTTTTTGACACTGAAATAATCCACATTTAGAATTGCTTTTATGGGGAGTCTGCAAGCTCCCATGAGTCTATTACGGGCACTTATGGCACAGGCGGCTAGCTGGAACCCTTCCACTGAAAGTCCTGAGAAACGTAAATGGGTTTAAGTTGCAAGAAAGTATAGCTGAATTGGAAGGGCTAGTTCTGGTGAGCTCCTCTCTCCAAGCTCACATTCACTCCAGCCTCCACCCCCGCCCCCGACTCAGAGACATCTGACAGCCATTTCTATTGCTCTCCACCTTGCCAAAACCATCTTTTTGGCTGGAGCCAAGGGTTCCAGTGGAAGATCAATCAAACAGCTCTCTCCAGCGGACCGCCCTCCAGGCCCGAGTGTGAATGGCCCTGTGTCACAGTGATTAACAACAGCATCCGCCCAGCCTGGCCTCACAGTGGCGATTCACATCAGCTTTCTCCCAAGACCCCTCAGACAACAAGAGTATGGAAAGAATGTTCTTTGTAAGGTATCTGGCAGGCAGGGAGGGACATGGGGGAGAGGGCATGGAATGGTTTAAAAGGTTTGTTTTAATGAATGCTGGTGGAAAAGGCCATACTGACAGCCCCAGAGACCGAAAGTCTCACTTTGCCTCCACAGCAGGTACCAGATGGGCAGTGTCAGCACTAGCTTCCAAACACCCCTTCATCGGTGCACTTCATCACGGTTCTAGACCGATGGCCTCAAGGACTGAGTGGGTCATCTAGACTCCATAGGGTGGGAGGGATAGCTTAGTGATTTGAGCATTGGCCTGCCAAACCCAGGGTTGTGAATTCAATCCTTGAGGGGGCCATTTAGGGATATGGGGCAAAAATGGGATTGGTCCTGCTCTGAGCAAGGGGTTGGACAAGATGATCTCCTGAGGTCCCTTCCAACTCTGAGATTCTATTTGGGAAAGGATGGCTTCCCTTGAAGTACCTGGAAAATTAGCCTCCTCCATTAAATTAAATTAAAATTGTGTAATTGTACCCCAGACTTCCTGACTACAGGTGTAGATAATTAAAACTCCAATTTCTCAGATTCCTGCCCACAAGTGAATGTTCAGGCAATTGGACAAGATAGCCTTTAATTTTTAGCATATCTACCAACTAGGGTGCTGTTTGCCATCTTTTACAGTGACGGTGAGGCTCATCTGAGGAAAGAAAGGGATTGTGGACACCAGTCCGCCACTAGCCAGAGACCACCATGGGCCTTCGAACTACCACCAGATGGCAATGACTTTTGGTCATTGCTGACCTTGGATGCCTCTCTGTGAGCGTCCGGATCTCTGGCTAGATAGAGTCCCAATAGGAGAGGAACAGAGGGTGAGGGAAGCTTGAATGGAGTGAACACAGACTGAATTCCCCTCTCAGTCCAGAAGACCACAACCCGCCTAGTGCAGGGTGAGATGCTCCGACAGATCAGGGTGGGATAGGATAATTCTGTTCCCAACCAAGGACTGGGTTCACCCATCCAAGGCCTGGCTGCGGGTGTCCACTGGCCCTTTTCCTCACTCTTCTTCCCTGCGAAGTTGACTTCAGGAAGGAAGAGATGCTTACCATAATCCTTCTTGCAGTATTTTTTCATATTAATCTTGTAGTTGCCTTTGGCTGGCTTGCAGTACGAATCACAGTCTGCAGAGAAGGAACAAGCAAACTAAGTGCTGAGAAGTTTCAAACAAGCCCTGTACAAACAAAACCATCACAACTAGGGAGAAGGAGAGACTAGGGGAAGTTTGCATCTCTCATTGTATGCTGGCATTAACAGTGAATCACCCACTTGAGGCAAAGACCAATAAAAGGCAATATAATTTCATACAACAGATTTCAGACATACTGAATCCTCAAACTCTCTAGAGCTTTTGAGCCAGATCTTCAGTTGATGGAGCTCCTCTGACTTCAGCTGAGCTCTGCCGATTTACAGCAGCTGTGGATAATAAATCTGTAGTGCTCATAATAAATAACAGGGATGGCCGAGAGAAATTGAGAGGCACAGAGTTTAAGCGTTTCAGACAGGAACTGTCTTTGTATGTGTTTGCACAGCTTCTAGCATAATGGATTCTGACTGGTCTCTTGGGATAACATGAAAAAAATAATAACCCTGGGCAAGGGAGAAAATGTGTCCTCAGTTTAGATTTGAGGTGGACAGTAGAGTAATAGAGGCAAGGTGTCCCAGGTGGTAGGAGCACCAAAGGAGAAGGTTCTTGCACTATCAATAGCCAGATTGTGAGAATGAGGCTGATGCTAGCTAAATAAAGGTGCTGGGAGAGAGGACCAGAGAGGCCAGATTTTCAGCTGATGTAAATCAGCATAGCTCCTCAAAGCCAACAAGACTACACTGATTTACACCAGCTGAGGTTCTAGTCCCATGTCCCTGTGGATGGGCTGGAGAAAGTTCCAAAGAGGGAGTTAGAACACATTGTGCCAAACTCATGTAATTCCACTGAAGTTGAGGATGTTACTCCAGGGATAAGCTTGGCCCATGTAGAATCCTTTTGACTTGTATTCTGATGCAGATGGGAAGTCAGGGGAACTGTCTATGGCATGGGATGGGATCAAGTTTCCTCATAGGTGTGAGGAGGCAGGAGCAATGCAGTTCTGCACTAGGTCCTGGAGTGCTGGGAAACGGAGCCGCAGAGGAGGGAGTTGCAGGAGTCCTAGGGAGAGGAGCTGCAAAGGGAGAGGCGGTGAAATAAAGGCAGCATCATGTAGGAGGCATGCTGCAGATCTGCAAATATGGAGGATGTGGGAGGAGAAGGAGATTGGAGTCCAGGGTAACATGAAGGCTATGGGTATGGAGACAACAGGAATGGCAGAGTCCAGTCACAGATAGGTACATTTGAACACGTTCCATCTCCCCACCCCACAGCACACCAGCAGTGCAGGAGGCTGCTCTGCGGCAGGAGGTATTTCCCTGAATAACCTGAACACACTCCACCTCCCGCCCGTGAGGGGGCATTGTGCTGCACGGATGTGGCCGGGGAGGTGTCCTTTGTGGACAATCCAGGTCTGTGGCACAGCACAGGGGGTTGCGCTCCCTAATCTGGCCACGTTCCATGGGGCTGGGCTCACGCCCTAGGCCAGCCTTTTTATGCCCATTGCTATTTATCCCCAACTTTGCATGGAGAGCAGAGCAGTTCTGGAACATTTCTCCCCAGCGTCTTTGATCCCAAGGATTTCCCAAAGCAGCCCCCTCTTCATTCCTTTCTCCTGCCACCGTCCTTTGAACAGCTCAATTTGTCTCTCTCCACACATTTTGCTTAGGTTGTGTTTTTCTGAGCCCATCTTTCTTTCTTTCTTCCCCTCTTGCAGATTCTCTGTCCAGCTTGGCTCCATTTCCCCTGGGACAGGGCAAGCAGTCAATGAAGCTCTCTTTGTTTGTGGGTTGCCAGAGGGATCGGAGAGAAAGAAACAAAACAAAACACTAACTCCCCGTGCCAACTTCCACGAGAAAAAAGGAAGAAAACCAGAAACACAAACGGACCCTGGATTCTGCTGCTCTCTCCCTTTCTCCCCTGCTCCCTTTTATTCTGGCCTTTGTGCTGCCGGCTCCAAATTTGTCACTGATAAAAGCAGCTCAGCACGAAGCTAATTCCCCAGCAAAGTGGAGTGAGTGCTGTCCTCTACCCTGGCTTGCCCTGCCCACCTCGACTGGGCTCATGAAGCGCAGGGGCCACCAGCTTTGTTCTCCTCTCCCTTTTTCTTTAGGGAAGCACAGAGCCACACGCTGGCAGCTTTTGTGACAAAGACATTTATGCTAAGTTTTTCCATTTCTCTTCCTTCCCTTTTTGAATGAATCTAGTCTGACAGAGGATGCTCAACTGCCTGCTAAACCCAGGGTTGTGAGTTCAATCCTTGAGGGGGTCATTTAGGGATATGGGGCAAAAATAGGGATTGGTTCTGCTTTAAGGACTAGGTGATCTCCTGAGGTCCCTTCCAACTCTGAGATCTATGATTCTTTATTAACAGAACAAGTACAGTATGGGAAGCAGCAGTGCAAGCTTCCTGCACATCCTCTGCCGCCAACGGATCTGAACCATGACTCCAAGAAATGGCTCTAGGGAGAGAACAGTGTTCGTTCTCCATAGCCCATTCAGTCCTCGACTTCTCTGCTGGGTGGGCAGCCCGGCTGCCCTTGGCAATGGTGGTTTTGGGACGTGGACCTTTCTCCCCCAGGGAAATGGACTGAGATGGCCAGTGCATTCCTCACAGGCCACGGAGCTGCTGCTAGATGGGGCTGAGTTTCTGACAGGGGTGACCTGAGTCCGAATTTTATGATGTTTATGCCTTATGGGCAAAATTCACCCCGGTGCAGAGCCTACTGTCAGGGCTTTCGTGGACTTTTGAGACCTTGTGCAAGGAGCGAACTTCACATTATTTTTAACTGTTTTTGGAGAACTGCTCAGTGCTGCTTCTGATCTCGCTCATACTGGCTTTACCTGTCCTGAATTATTCCAGTGGGCTGAAATCTGCTCTTGGCTAAACCAGTACATAGCTAATCCAACTCAGCTGGTTTACACAGCCATTACTGTAGATTTACATCAGAGAATTTGAGTTATTCCTGATTTACACCAGGGTTTGAAAGATCAGAAGGAAGCCCATAATGTCATTGCTATTTTTTAAAATAATGATAGCAAAACTAAACACAACAACATAACTTGAAGTAACAGGTCTACCTAAAAATCTGAAGACTAAACGCGAAAGAAACAATGGGCAGATTAAAAGGACAGCAACATCTCAATAGCAGTTTAAGAAATTCTGCGGGTCAGATCCTTAATTGGTGTAAATGGCTATATTTGGACTCTTTCGTGAGTTAGTTGTTCAAGCTAATCAGTTGGAAAGTCTTTGCTCTTATACAGGAGTTATTTCAGGCCCAAGTGCTCCAGCTGTGATGAGCAGAATTTCATCCCATCAGTTTGGTTGTGTTTATGGTAGAGCCCCCCCCCCCCCCCCCCGAAAATGGATTTTCCATTCCACAAAATCTTCAGAGAGCTTGACTTTTTTTTTTCATGCCAAATTAAGAGGAAAAGCCAACATTTCACAAATTAAAATTCACATCCCCCCTCCCCAGGGCAACCAAATTGTTTTGTTTTAATTTTGACCATTTCTTATTTTTTAGAATGTTTTAATATAAAATAAATTGTTTCAAAAACAAAACATCTAGCAGTTTTGACATTTCTGAAATCAAAATCAATACGATTTTGCAAAAAAATTATCATCATCATGGTGGTCTGTCTCAACAGCAAATTGTTTTGATAAAAAGTTTTCACCAAGCTCCAGTTTATAGGGCGCACGTGAAATGCACCAATTTAAGATACTGTGATTTAGCAACTGCCGCAGCTTCTCAGAACTCCACCAGAGAAGTCCTTTGGGGCCATCTGCCTGTCCCAAGTCAGGGTAAAGAGGAGGGTTGGGCGTGGGGCTAGCAACTCCACCCCGTAAAAAAAAATCAACTTGCTACAGAAACACCAAGAACAGAAATAGAGATAACAGAGACTTTTAGCCTGGAAAAAGAAAGGTCTTCAACTCGAAGACACACGACGCTGGGTGGTGAAAGCCGCGAGGAAGCCACTAAGCCAATCACCCTTCTTGCAACCAGGAGGATCACCATCGGCACATGGAACGTGAGGACCAGTTATGAGTCAGGAAAGATGGCGCAGGTTGCAGCAGAGATGAGGAGCAACAACCTGACCCTACTAGGCATTAGCGAGACAAGATGGACGCAAGCTGGACAGAGACAACTGTTGACAGGAGAGCTGTTGCTGTATTCCAGACATGAAGAGAGCGACGCACCCCACACACAGGGAGTAGGCTTCATGTTGTCCAAGCAGGCACAGAGAGCACTGACTGGTTGGGAGGCACACGGCCCCAGGATCATCACAGCATCCTTCAGAACTAAAATGAAGAGGATTAAGATGAATGTTGTTAGTGCTACGCTCCAACCAATGACAGTGAAGAGGAGGACAAAGACTACTTTTACAACAGACTTCAGAAAATATTAGAGACTCTCCCAGACAAAGACATCACCATCCTTATGGGAGACTTCAATGCCAAAATTGGACCTGACAACACAGGATACGAACAAGTAATGGGGACCCACGCGCTGGGAGAGATGAGTGAGAATGGAGAGAGATTTGTGGATCTGTGTGCACTTAACAACCTGGTCATAGGAGGCAGCATCTTTCCTCACAAGCAGATCCACAAGAGTACCTGGGTATCGCCAGCAGGCATGACAGAAAACCAGATCGACCATGTCTGCATTAGCAAGAAGTTCAGAAGATCTCTGCAGGACGTTAGAGTTAGAAGAGGAGCAGACGCGGTGTCCGACCATTACTTAGTGGTGGCCAGATTGAAGCTGAAGCTGAAGAAGAACTGGATAGATGCGTCAGACAGAAGAGCGAAGTACAACGTCAGCCTTCTGAAGGACCACAAGACCAAGGAAGATTTTGGGCTGACACCGAAGAATAAGTTTTCAGTACTACAGGATTGGTTTGAGGAAGAGGAAGACAGTGTACTCAACAGCTGGAAGAAAGTGAGAGAGACACTTAGGTCAGCATGCCAGGAAGTGCTTGGAATTAAGAAACACCAGCAGAAAGAGTGGATCACAGCAGAGACCTTGACTAAGATAGAAGACAGAAAGAAGGCGGCGGCAGTAGTCAACAACAGCAGGACTAGAGCAGCAAAGGCCAAAGCTCAAAAAGAGTATGCTGAAGCCCACAGAGCAGTGAAGAGGAATATTAGGAAGGATAAGAGAGACTATGTGGATGGACTGGCAGCAGAAGTGGAGCAGGCAGCATACAGCAGCAACATGAAACAGCTGTACGACACCACCAAGCGACTGTCTGGAAAGTTCAAGAAGCCAGAACGTCCCGTCAAAGACAAGCAGGGAAAGTCTATAACAGGAATAGAACAACAGATGAACAGATGGGCGGAGCACTTTGAGGAACTCCTGAACAGACCAGCACCACCAAATCCACCAGACATCGACCCAGCCAACGAGGACCTCCCAATCAATTGAGACAAACCAACCAGAGACGAGATCAGAAAAGCCATCACCATGATGAAGAACAGGAAGGTGGCTGTACCTGACAACATTCCAGCAGAGGCCCTGAAAGCAGACCTGGATGCTTCAGTGGAAATGCTGTACCCCCTCTTTGAGAAGATATGGGAAGAAGAAGTGATTCCGTCAGACTGGAAAGAGGGATACCTCATCAAAGTCCCCAAGAAAGGAGATCTCAGCAACTGTGCCAACTACAGAGGAATCACACTCCTGTCGGTGCCAGGGAAGGTCTTCAAATGAGTCCTCTTAGAGAGAAGGAAGGATGCCGTCAATCCACAGCTACGAGATGAGCAGGCAGGTTTCTGGCAGAACAGATCATGCATGGACCAGATGGCAACGCTCCGCATCATAGTCGAGCAGTCCATGGAGTGGAACTCCTCGTTGTACATCAACTTTGTTGACTATGAGAAAGCATTCGATAGCGTGGATCGAGAGACCCTCTGGAAGCTCCTTCGGCACTACAGCATCCCAGCAAAGGTGGTCAATTTGATTAAGAACTCATACGATGGTGTACACTGCAGAGTGATCCATGGAGGGCAGCTCACAAACAGCTTCCAGGTGCGAACCGGAGTCAGACAAGGATGCTTGTTGTCACCATTTCTCTTTCTCCTCGTCATTGATTGGATTATGAAGACATCCACTTACGAGCGCAGGAATGGAATCCAGTGGACGTTGTGGACCCAGCTAGATGACCTGGACTTTGCCGACGACCTTGCACTCCTTTCGCATAGCAAACTGCAGATGCAAGAGAAGACCAACGTAGTGGCAGCCACGTCATCACAGGTTGGCCTCAACATCCACAAGGACAAGACCAAGATCCTCAAGATCAACTCCATTAGCAGTGACCCAGTCACACTGAATGGAAGCCCCCTGGAAGAAGTGCAGTCCTTCACCTACCTAGGCAGCATCATCGACCAGCAGGGCGGCACAGACGCAGACATCAAAGCAAGGATTGGTAAGGCAAGAGCAGCCTTCTTACAGCTCAAGAACATCTGGAGCTCCAGAGAGCTGTCTTTGGCAATAAAGATTCGACTGTTCAACTCCAACGTGAAATCAGTCCTATTGTATGGAGCTGAAAGCTGGAGGACAACCAAAACAACCACCAGGAAGATCCAGACCTTCATTAACAGCTGCCTCAGAAGGATTCTCCAGATCAGCTGCCTCAGAAGGATTCTCCAGATCCACCATCAGCAACATCCACCTCTTGGAGAGGACCCGCCAACTCCCAGCAGAGGAAGAAATCAGAAGGAGAAGGTGGGGCTGGATAGGACACACACTACGCAAGCAGCCAACCAACATCACCAGACAGGCACTGCGGTGGAACCCCCAAGGCAATCAGAAAAGAGGCCGTCCAAGAAACACCTGGCGACGCAACCTTCAGGCTGACACCACAACAATGGGCTACATTTGGAACCAGCTAGAGAAAATGGCCCAGGATAGAGGACTCTGGAGATCTGTGGTTGGCGGCCCATACCCCGACTGGGGTGACGGGCATAAGTAAGCAGCTTCTCTGGTGTGTTAAGGCAGCTCTGCTACTTTGAAGTCAGTCTATTGGATCCTGGGAAGCTCATCCAACGTAGGTATACAGCACCTCCCCATTCCTCCTGCCATGGTGGGGATCATGGCTGAGGCAAGCAGGGTAGCTCATAGACATTGCTGTGGAGATGCTCACAAGTGGGCTAGACTAACCCAGATGCTCAGACCCAGGTACTGATCACCCAGGTTAACTGGGCAGTGTTACGTAGTTTATAGCCTTGGTGTTTGGCATCTGTCAAGTGCATCATTCAAGGAATCCACAAAGTACGGGTTTGTCCAGAAGAGTATTCAGGGTGAGTCAAGAATCCCACTTCAGGACCTTGTGCCTGACTCTGCTCTCCTGCCTTGATCATAGAATCTCAGAGTTGGAAGGGACCTCAGGAGATCATCTAGTCCAACCCCCTGCTCAAAGCAAGACCCACCCCTAGTTTTGCCCCCATATCCCTAAATGATCCATTCAAGGATTGAACTCACAACCCTGGGTTTAGCAGGCCGATGCTCACACCACTGAGCTATCCCTCCCCCATCAGGCTTGTTTCACAAATACAGTGGGGTGCTAAGGGCCCTGTCAGAACCAGCACCTCACGGGGCCAAGCACTGGCTGTATCTGCATGCAGACTAACCCTCCATGGGAGAGAATTCGCAGCAGTAAGTATCAGAGAGCAGCACCAGTCTGGGGCAGACAGCACTGGGGCTGGTGGCAATAGCGTAGCACCGAATCACATCCAGGCATGGGATGGGAAGTTGTCCAGAAAGCTGAAAGGAGAGGGCATGCAAAAGAAGGAGGGGACAGTGCTATTTGGCCATACATGGCCTAGTACTAATCTGATTACAGGGACCTGGCAAGGTTTCATCTACACTATAATCTTTATCGGCGTTGGAACGGGGTCAAGTGACAACTGTGTTGTAACCGATCCCCTAACTAGGTTGTAATTGTGGCACACATGGGGTATACGAGAGCCTGTGATGAGTGACAGTTTGCTAAAACCTCTCCCTGCAGTGAGCCAGTAGATTATCATCCGGGGGACAAAGCCCTGGGTTGGGGAGAATTGGTGCATGAGACGTGCAGAGTGGATGGGAAGAGAAGGAGAGACAGAGCAAGCCTGGCAGCTGAAAGGCCTTTGTAGAACAACGAGCACTGCCAGGGAGATCTGGCCTGAGAAAGAGCCATAAATCTGAGGGGGGTTTTTTTGGGGGTATAATAATAATGTTTTTAAGTGCCACAAGATGTAAACTAATCTACTTAGTTAGAAAAACATGTTTCTAGGGAATTGGGAGGGTTTCAGAGGACAAAGCAAAGTTCTTCAAAAAGATTAGAAATGATTGTTAGTACTTTTATTTTTAAAAGCTATAAAGATTTCCCAAAGATCATTCCCCATTTTCTGGGCCACCCCACCAGTCTGTCCCAGCCTCCCCACACACAATGCTGCTAGAAGCTCATCGGCTGAAGATTAAGCAGCAACATAACACAGAGGGCTGGGGGCAGCATGAAATGTGGAGGTGGAGGAGAGAAGTTGGCGAGTGAGAGGAATGAAAAATGATGGTGGAAGTGGGTGGGGGAGACAGTGGATAAAGTTTCCAAAAGTGACAGGTTTTTAAAGTACCTAAAGATGTAGATAGGCACCTAATGGTGTTTTCAAAAGCACTGAGGTGCCAAACTCCCTTGGAATCCCATTTGACTCCTACCTGCATCTTTAGGAACCAAAATACCTTTAAGAATCTGGCTCCAAGTGATTTAGGATACCATCTCCCATTATCAGAAAGGACATATGCATCTGGAAGCCCAAGTCTATGGGCATTTTTGACACTGGGACTTGGGCTGTTGAAGATTTTCTCCAGTGTCCCAAGATAGAGGAGGAGGAGGAAGGGAACAGGAGGCCGAAGAGATGAGAGCCTGTCTGCTCTGGTGAAAACTCTGATTCAGCCACAGGCAGACAGCATTCAGCCCTCCTGCCCTGGGGCTGCCAGTGTCCCTGAAGTGTAGGCAAGGGCGAGCTGTGCTTGAAACAGGGATGGAACCTAGTTAGCTCAAGGGGAGCAAACCCCGGCTTATCTTTGCCTACAGGTAGGAGGCAGCACCGGTGAATACACACAGCCTGTTGATCTCCAAGAGCATCCTCGAGCCTATTCCCAAGTGTCACAAGGCAGGAAGAATTGGGGATGAAATGCAGACAAGAGTTGAAAGACGGAACAGAACAGGAACGGATGACTGAGGAGAGGGACGCATGAAGCTGAGTTTGGGGGGCCGCCAGAGACCTGGTGTGACGGGTGGGAGATAAAAACAAGACACCAGACACGAAGCACATAGGTGACATCTTCACTCTCCCTGCAGCCTGGGTTTTGAAGAAAAAAAATAAAAGAAAGAAAATGGCTCTGGATTTATGGCCGTGATTAATATAATACAAATGTGATTATGAAAGAATGGAACTAGTGTTTGGAATTAATAATTTAGGCTTTTTAAAACCTCTGTTTTGTGCCGAGGAACATTCCTAGAATATAAAATTAATTTCTTCTTCAATTTATGTAAGAAATTTTTAAAAACCAAGAAACCCTCACTATTTATCTCCCCTCTTCTTCCACATGGCCCTGAGTCTCAGCTGCATTCAAACCATTTGATACTGTTCTGGTCACGGAACGTGGCCTTGAAGTGGGTGTACATATACTTTACAGTCCCTTTGCACTACCAGAGCAGTGTAACAGAGCCACAGTAGAAGTAAAACTCATGCCCTATATGGGAGGGTATGGCTGGGTGCGATTGCAGTCCAAGCTGACATACTGGAGCTAGCTTTTACCAGTGTCACTTATTTTGCTCCAGTGGAGCTGGAATAAGTGCTGATGGCAAAGGAGCAATTTTGCTAGAGCTTGCGTTGCAGCAGCGTCGCTGTTCCAGGCCCTAGGATTTTGTCGGTACAGCTATGTCAGGCACCAATCCCACCCTGACTGACAGGACTACGTTGTCAAAAGGTTGTAGTGTAGACCTGACCAGCACCGTGGTCCCATAGTGCAGACAAGACAAGGAAGTGATTTTCCTCTCATGGGCACTGGTGTAAATCAGGAGTGACTCCACTGTGTTGACTGGAGTTACACTGACGGGAAAGTCAGTCCCTGGGCGTGTCTCTTTCTGGGGTTACTGGTTGCACTGGGAATGGTGGAGACACCGCTCCAGGATGCTGTGGTGCTGACCTGCAATTGAAGCAAGAGAAACTAAAGGCAGAGAAGGGAAGGGACAGAAAAGTATAGGAAAGAGTGCAGGGTGCATCAAATCTCTTCGAAAGGCAAATCAAAGAAAGGCCTCAAATCAAGTGGATTTCTGGTCCCGTGAGCCAGGGCTGTGCTACACCCTTTATATCAATCCTGAAGGGTAACGCTATAAAAGCGTCAAGAGAAGTTGGACAGCCATCAGAGGAAATCTTTCACAAGCACCGCTCTCACTTGCCAGCTCCCAGAGCATTTTTTTCCGCTTCCCAGCTCCCTTGAAACTTCCTGGACATGGTGTTATACACGGTAGGGGGATTTGGAAAGAGGATCAGTTTAAGTCTGACTGGCTCCCCAGATATCCAGGTGGAGCAGGCACCTACCCATCTGTCTCCCCCAGTAATAACTACCAGAAAAATAACATGTAGCTCTGTGCTCAGGGTTCCTCCAAGATGAACAGGACGTCTAGGAGCTGGGGGACCATCCACGGGGTCAGCTGTTGCCAAAACTGAAGAACAGGAGTACACAAGTGTAGTGGAGGGAGAGTTGATGTTTGGGGAGCGGGTGGTGTGAGGGAGTCTTGGGGAGGGCAAAACCCTGTTGCCTACCATCTTGTCAAAACTCAAAATGAAAGAATGAACCTTTCCATGTGGAAGGGAAACCAAAGCAAAGGGACAGCAGTGAAAGCCAATCCACAGCTGACGTTCCCTCTTTCTTCATTGGGTGAGGTAGAAATGGGTCCAGTGCAAATCCCTCTACGTTCCCAGGGTACAGCATGCAGCCCTGCTCCAATGTGGCTAAGCCACCAATGCTGGCTGGGACAGAACTGCCAGGGGAGCTGTGGTTGTGGGTGAGGGTGAATGGAGGGGATCCCGGCTGTGATTGTGGGTGAATGGAGGGATCCCGGCTGTGGCTGTGGGTGAGGGTGAATGGAGGGGATCCCGGCTGTGGCTGTGGGTGAGGCTGAATGGAGGGGATCCTGGCTGTGGGTGAGAGTGAGGGTGTCTCTTTGCATGCAGAAGAGGAAATGCTGTTTCCATGGCGAGTTCCCTGCTAGATCCCAACCGTTCATGGACCCAGGTCGGGCGGCTGGTAGGGGGCATGAGGCCAGCTTGTCTCTAGTGGATACTTCCCCCTAATGCATGGGGCACTGCAGTGTAAGTCACTTCAGACAGTCTCGAGGTGTAAGCAGCCCTTGCACCAGTCATGAGGGATGCTTTTGGTAGCAAAGTTCCTGCAGGACCCATGTTGACCAGCGGAGGAAGGCAGCCAGGCCACAGCGCAGAGACAAGAGGTCCACCCAAGGCTGCTTCATGGATTCCCTGATTCTCCGACCTCATCCATGGGAGCAAACACCTTCACACCCAAACAAACTCTACGACGGGCTGCTCTGCATGGGAAGCAGCAGCATAGGGCAGAAATTGCCCAATTGTTTATAATAAACACCACGTGATATTCACACAGAACCATCCATATCTGAGAATTCCAGTGCACAAACTGCAAACACAGCAGGAATGACGTTGCCCACCCATGACATGCAGCCACCTGTAGGGTGACTCACAGCAGCTATTTTACAGCACTCAACTACTGGTAAACTCTTGGGCCAAGTCATCCACTGGTGTACATCAGTGTAATTCCTTTGACATCTGGCCCTTAAATTGTAGGTCTCAGGACAACTTTTCAGTAGCAGCCTCAGCCATATGTAAAGCTGCTCTTAGGAAACAAGCCCATTGACCAGGGGTCTCAAACTCAAATGACCACGAGGGCCGCATGAGGACTAGTGCACTGGCCCGAGGGCCGCACCACTGACACACACACACACCCTCGCTGCCCCGGCTCCGCCCCCACTCCACCCCTTCCAAGAGGTCCCACCCCTGCCCCACCTCCTCCTCGGAGCACGCAGCTCCCCATTCCCTCTTGGAAAGCGCTAGGCACCACCAACCGCTGTTTGGCAAACAAAGCAAGAGCAATCTAGGAAGTCCAGAGCTAGAAACACAGGTGGCCCAGCCAGGCAGCAGAGAAGCCTCTGCTTCTGGCCCCTCCCTCCCGCAAACTGCTATGGGGGGGGGGGGGAACAGGAAGCCTGGCGGGCCGCAGGGAAGGGCTTCGCGGGCCACATGTGGCCCCCGGGCCGCATGTTTGAGACCCCTGCCATTGACGGTACAGGGGAGTTGGGCACCTAATGTTTGCCCCTAGGCACTACTTTTGTAGTGAGCCAGCCAGCAATTTTCCCTCTCTTGGTATTGACACTTCCTAATCACTTATTGGGAATGGACCACGTCCATCCTGACTGAATTGTCCTTGTCAGCACTGGTTCTCCACTTGAAAGGTAACTCCGTTCTCTTCATGGAAAAGAGGAGACTAAGGGGGGATATGATAGAGGTATATAAAATTATGAGTGGAGTGGAGGAAGTGAATAAGGAAAAGTTATTTACTTGTTCCCAAAATAGAAGAACTAGGGGCCATTCAATGAAATTGGCGTGCAGCAGGTTTAAAACAAATAAAAGGAAGTTCTTCTTCACACAGCGCATAGTCAACCTGTGGAACTCCTTACCTGAGGAGGCTGTGAAGGCTAGGACTATAACAGGGTTTAAAAGAGAGCTGGATAAATTCATGGAGGCTAAGTCCATAAATGGCTATTAGCCGGGATGGGTAATGAATGGTGTCCCTAGCCTCTGTCTGTCAGAGGGGGGTGATGGATGGCAGGAGAGAGATCGCTCGATCATACCTGTTAGGTTCACTCACTCCGGGGCACCTGGCATTGGCCACTGTCGGTAGACAGGATGCTGGGCTAGATGGACCTTTGGTCTGACCCAGTATGGCCGTTCTTATGTTCTTATGTTCATGTGCCAGTATGTTTATGCCTGTATCTGTAATTTTCACTCCATGCATCTGAAGAAGTGGGTTTTTTACCCACAAAAGTGTATGCCCAAATAAATCTGTTAGTCTTTAAGGTGCCACTGGCCTCCTCGTTTTTGTGGATATAGACTAACACAACTACCCCACTGATCACTTGGGCTCTTAAACATGGAGGCAGACACAACTACATCATCTCTGGTGTGATACAGCAGCCAGGAACCCCCAGCACTCAAACACAACAATGTGGGAGAATTTGCAGTGCTGAGACACAATTGTATCACCTCCACTACACCTAGGAACTTCCTTTGCTGAGACATGTGCTTAATCAGCCTGGTATTACAGCACAGCACCTGGGGACTTTCCACAGTAATACATTACTGGATCCGCTCCGCGACCGGACAGCACCCAGCTGCTGCTGGCAATATGTCATGACATGCACTGAACTATAGCTTAGGGTATGTCTTCACTACAGGAGTAGGTCGATTTCACTTAATTCGATTTTCTAAAGTTTACTTTAGAAAATCGAATCAGTGTGTCCCCACCAGGACAGCAGGTCGACAGTGGTCGACACTGTCTGTCCTTAAATTTTTGCAGGGGTCGACATAGCCCGCATTGCACTGTGGGTAGGTAGCCCACAGGGCCGAGAGTGCCGGACCCCCCCGCCTGCCTAAGCAGCCCCGCGAACCCCCCCGCTCGCCCAAGCAGCCCCGCGCCGGACCCCCCCGCCTGCCCAAGCAGCCCCATGGACCCCCCCCGCCCGAGCAGCCCCGCAAACCCCCCTGCTCGCCCAAGCAGCCCTGCGCCGGACCCCCCGCCCACCCAAGCAGCTCCGCGAACCCCCCCACCCGCCCGAGCAGCCCCGCGCCGTACCCCCCCCCGAGGGGGGGGGAGCCGGCGCCGGGCTGCTCGGGTGGGCGGGGGGGTTCACGGGGCGGCTTGGGCAGGCGGGGGGGTTCGCGGATCTGCTTGGGCGGGCGGGGGGGTCCGGCACGGGGCTGCTTGGGCGAGTGGGAGGGTTCGCAGGGCTGCTCGGGTGGGCGGGGGGTCCGCGGGGCTGCTTGGGTGGGCGGGGGGGTTCGCCGAGCTGCTTGGGCGGGCGGGGGGGTCCGGTGCGGGGCTGCTTGGGCGAGCGGGGGGGTTCGCGGGGCTGCTTGGGCAGGCGGGAGGGTTTGTGGAGCTGCTTGGGTGGGGGGGGGGGGGTCCGGCGCGGGGCTGCTTGGGCAGGCGGGGGGGGGGTCCGCGGGGCTGCTCGGAGGTCGGATGCTTAAAGTCAGATGCCTCTTCACTAGATGAAAATCGACCTAGAGAGGTCGATTTTAGCACTACTTCTCTCATCAGGCAGGAGTTATAAAGTCGATTTTGAGGGCCCTTTAAATCGACTTTAAGGGCATGCCTGTGAAGACAGGTACACGTTTAGTTTGACTTAACGTCGTTAAAGTCGACGTTAAGTCCTAGTGAAGATATGCCCTTAGTCTGCAGGAAACCTCCAGCACGAAGACCTGACCGCACTACCGCTCTCCAGTAGCTCTAGCACTGAGACACTTGGATCACTGCTGTTGTATATCAGGCCCTAGAATCCCCACCACTGAGACACAACCACAGCTCCTCGGAGGCCCAAGCCCCAGGACACAGTTGGATACCTGCCACTGTCTTACAAGTAATGCAGCTGGACACATCTCTCACCACTGCAAATCTCTAGAATCCTCTGCTAAAGTCCTTTGAAATGGGGATAAGCTCTCATTGGGTTCTGCTTAAAGCTTCTGCCTCTTCCGTTGGCACAAGAGCGGGCTTTTTTCTTTACAGGTCCCTGCAAACGAGAGACTCCCAGTGCTGGGGAGAACCAGGCACAGGGTGGGCAGATCGCGTGCCATTGCCGGGGCAGGCAAAAGCTGGGCAGTGGTGCCACAAGTGCATTGGCAGGCATGGGGATGTCCCAAGCAGCTGTGGAGTTCGAGGTGATGCCAGTGGAGACCTGGGGGTGCTTTACACCCCACTCACCCACCCAACAGTGTGGAGTTTTCTTACATGTCCTAGAATTTAAGGCCAGAAGGGGCTCATGGAGTCTGACCTCCCACACAGCCCAGGCCACTAAACCAAATTATCCCTGTAGCACATCCAATAACCTAGATTAGACTAAAGTATTCCAGTCTCTGGAAACTAAACTATCTTGTGCCACAGGCAGAGATGAGGAGAGAATGAAGTGTCACTAGTGCCCAAGGCCCCTGCATAGCATTTTGAGAGATATCACCAGATGATCCTACCACTAGACCACTAACACTCGCTATGACGCTCTGTACCTTGGGGGAACACCCTACGCCCCCATGTTCATCTTTATAAAATGATTGTGTGGTATCTAATGCAAAGTTTGTCATGTTGGGTGTCTTCGGAAGCATCATGATGTGTTGACCATTGCTGTTACTCTAATGTTATAGTAATTGTTATAGGTTATAGTAAGGTTATAGGTTATAATTTCATGTATGTAGTTATGAGGTTGAAAAATAAAAATAAATTAAAATTAAAATAAGCCCTGGCAAAAACTCTCCAGGAGCGGAGGGGCAATTCACAACTCATCAGGGCAGGTATGTGACAAACCCAGACCAGCTTCACAGGAACAAAGGACACTGGTCTAGGTAGCAACAAAAGAATCTGTTGGCCTCTCAAGGGAATCACTCTACTTCCTTTGGTCAGTTTGGGACTATGATGAGGTAATGCTCACCTGATTCTGAAGGGCAGGGGAAAAGCCAAGAGGGAAGAAGGAACATGATAAAAGGGAGAGACATTTGCCATGCTCTCTCTCTCTCTTCCACCTACATCTACAGACATCACACCAAGCGACTGAAACACTGATCAAAGGGACCTTAAAGACTTTGTTACCTCTGCTATTCCAGACTAACACGGCTACCTCTCTGATTCTTGATCAAAGGGGAGAGCCTGGCTGAAACACAACCAGCCAGCCTGTGGTAAGACACATCAAAGTTTGTAAGGGCACTGAAAGTGTTAAGATCAGCTCAGAATGTGTTTTGCTTTTATTTCATTTGACCAAATAGTTATGCTTTGACTTATAATCACTTAAAATCTATTTTTCATAGTTAAAAATGTGTTTATTCTACCTGAAAGAGTGTGTTTGGTTTGAATCATGTCAGAGCCCCCCCCCCCCCCCCCTTGGGATAACAAGCCTGGTACATATCAATGTTTTTGTTAAATTGACAAACTCATATAAGCTTGCAGCATCCAGCGGGCATAACTGGGAACTGCAAGAGTGAGGCTCCTCGGGTTTTGTCTGGGACCGGAGATATTGGCGAGTGTCATTCGGTTGCACAATCCAAAAAGCAGCTTACATGCCAGACTGTGCATGAACAGCCCAGGAGTGGGGGTTCTCACAGCAGAGCAAGGTAAGGCTGGCTCCCAGAGTCAAGGATTGGAGTGACCTAGCAGAAGATCACACTCGCCAACCCCCAAATCCTGCCACCACTTCCTCTGGGACCTGGCCATAGCGCTTGGTAAAGGTGGCCGTGTGTGGTGAAGGCATGAGAACAGGGCGAGAGCTGGAAAGTCTCAAATTCTAATTCTGGCCATGCCGCTCACTTGATGTGAGATCCTGGACCAGCTGACTGCCCTTTCTGTGCCTCAGTTTCCTTCTCTGTACGGCAGGGATACCAACAGCAGCCCATCTTGCAGGCATGCTGTGATGGTGAGTCACTAACGACAGTGTTTTGAGGCCCCCAAGCCAGACTCTTCTTTCACTGCGCTCATGTACATATGGAGAGCTGTCACTGAAATGACTACAGATGAGGCTGGAGTGACTGAGCAGAATCTGGCCAGCCCAGCGCTATGTAACTACTAAGTGGTATTGTGAAGAGTGGTATTGTGGAGTCCCTGCATTGGCGGTGACGTAATTGACTCGGTTTAAGTTTCTCTAACACATTGGTTCTCAAACTGGGGGTTGGGACCCCTCGAGGGGTTGCGACCTGATTATGTGGGGGTCGCAAGCCCCTGCTGCCAGCAGCCGGCCCTGACCCTAACCCCTGCCAGCAGATCCCCGAGCCCGACCGGGGCCCTGCCGCAGCGGGCTGCCGGCGGCACCCCAAGCCCCAGCCCCTGCTGCACCAGCAGAGGAAGGCGGGGCGGCAGAGAGCCCTCTCCCCTCCCTCCCCTGAGTCAGAGTCAGGGGAAGGTGGACTGTGTCCCCCGGCCGGAGAGCTCTCTGCCGCCTGGGGCATGCTGCAGGGGTGGGGCCCAGCATGCAGCCAGCGCCAGGGCAGAGAGCCCCCCCTTGGAACCTGGCTCTGGCTTCCCCCCCCCCGCGCCTCCCCCATGGGTCCCCCGGCCTACCCTTGCTGCCCCCTTAGACCTTCCTCAGACAGGGGCAGTCAGAAGCCTCCCTTCTCTTCCCTGCAGCAACTGCCGCCGCTGGGTGTTAGTGCCCGCCAGCTTCCACGGTCAGTGACAGGGGTAAGTGAGTTTGATGCTGGGGGAGCAGGAAAGGGGGGGCCCTGCCCCAGAGCTTGCTGCTGCTGGCAGGGAAAGGGCTGGGGGGAGTCCTCCTCTCTGGCCCCCGTCCCAGAGCAGCCTGCCTGCCCCCATCCCAAACTCATCCCCAGCCCTGCCCCACCCCAGAGCGCACACCCCAGCCAGAGCTTACCCCCCCCACAACATCCCAACCCTCTACTCAGGCCCTGAGCCACTCCAGCATCCCAAACCCCTCATCTCCAGCTCCAGCCAGAGCCCTCCCCCAACATCCCAACCCTCTGCCCTAGCCCTGACCCCTTCCAACACCCCAACCACCTTATCCCCAGTCCCAGCCAGAGCCCCCTCCATACCCCAACCCTCTGCCCCATGCTACATTACATTATCCAATATTCATTTAAAAAATTTATAATAAGCAATGCTCTGGGAAAAGGAGAGGGGGTGTGTGCAAGGTAAATTTTTTGCCTAGGGTGCCAAAATATCCTTGCACCTCCCCATTGCTCCTCCCCCCCCCCCCCCCCCGCGCCGCTTACCCATTGTGTCCTGATATTTTGCTCTTGCGATCTGGTCACCCTACCCAAGCCCCGGCCCCAGCCTCTGCCGCAGCGGGCTGCTGGCAGCACCCCAGACCCCGTCCTCTGTCCCGGGGGGTTGCTGGCACCCCCCCCCCCAGCCTGGCCCATGCCACGCCCCTGAGCCCAACCCCTAAGGGGGGTCGTGCTTAGAGGCCTGGTGTCCGAAAGGGGTCACCAATAGAAAAAGTTTGAGAACCACTGCTCTAACACTTAGCTAACACCCCCACTGAATGGTTAATTTCTCCCCTCCAGGAAGAACGAGTCGGGCGGAGCTCTTTAACCTTCAGTCGGGCTGTTAGTCTGGGGCACTCACCTGTATCACAACAAAAAGCTTTATTGAAACAGAAGGGGAAAATCAGATTAAAACCAGACGTAATAAACTGCCTTTCCACTTTCCTCCACCCCGCCCCTCCTCTCCTCCAAAGACACATTCCCCAGGTCAGCCTCTCTAATCCCCCTTTAGCTTCTTCCAAAGCGAATATACCCTCCTTCCTGTCCCTCCTCTATCGCCCCAAAACTTATTTTTCCACTTAACCAAGTCTCTGTAGCTCAGCTTGGAACTTTCAACACCACCAGGAATGATCTGAATGCATCACGCTCAGCAGGGGACCCAGTTCTGTGGCACGCATCCAGGTGGGCACAGAAAGGAAATAGCTGCCATTTGTGTGAGCATGGACAGGAGAGAGTGAGAGTGCAGGGGTGTGTGCATGATAGAGACTATAGATGAGTGTGTGTGGGGGGGGAGACAGAGTAAATGTATGTGAGTGTGTATTGGGTGTGTCTGTGTACATCCTGTGTATATGAGACTTTATGGCTACTGTGTGTGTCTGTGCATATGTATTGTGAGCCTTAGACTAAAGTAATTCCACTCATGTCAGTGTATTGACCCTGGATATACACCGGAGTAAATGAGAGAAGAAACAGGCTCTGTGTATGGGACAATGTATGGATGTGTATGAGGGTAAAACATGCATGTACATTGGGTGTGAGTGACAAAGAAAGAGAATCAGAGAGGTAGCCGTGTTAGTCTGGAATAGCAGAGGTAACAAAGAGTCTTGTGGCACCTTAAAGACTAACTAAAGTATTGAAGCATAAGCTTTCGTGGGCTAATACCCACTTCGTCGGATGCAAGCAGTGGAAAGAGAAAGAGAGGCCATTAGCCAGCCAGCCAGCATTTGTGTCTGTGTATTGTATGTATTTCTTTGAGTGACAGTAGTATGGGAATACGAAGGAGTGCATGAAAAAATGAGTTAATATACGGGAGACAGATGGAGAGAGAAAGAGTGTGAAAGATAGAGAGAGACTGTGTGTGTGTGTGTGTGTGTGAGAGAGAGAGAGAGAGAGAGAGAGAGAGAGAGAGAGAGAGAGAGAGAGAGAGAGGACTAAACCCAGCTCTGGCACAACGGGTGTTATTCCCATTGACTTGGAGGGCAGTTGCACAAGCTGCATTTTGCCATGTGTGTGTGCGAGTGAGTTTGCACATCTGGTTTACTTCTCCCTGCTTTAAAAAAAGACGGCATATTTTGTTTTAAGAGAGATGTAACTTAATTAGGTGTTACGGCTGCAAATCTTTTACTGCTGACTTTGAATTCCTTTAAAGCCTTAAGACGCACTCCGCCAGTTTTCGCTAATTCTAATGGGGAACAAGATTTTTTTAAAAATAATAATTATAAAAAGAGGGCTGAGCAGAGCTAGCCTGATACTTGGGTGGAATCGGGGCTCAGGAGCAGAAGCCTGGGTTGCTGGAGAAATTTGGGGACTAGGAGACGCTAGCTGGGCAAATGGAGATCTTCGAGAAAAGCCAGGGCTCAGCCAGGGATGTGAGTGGGGGAGGAAAGGGGAGCCAAACACCTGAAAAGCAGGAGGCTTGAAACAATGAAACACTGTTAGCAGATGCCTCAAAGAATGTGACACACCTGCTGTGAACTCTGCAAGTCTTTGGAGATGAAATGAACCGGGAGGGAGGGTGCCTGTGGGGTACTTGGGGACTCACCAATGTTGTGTGTAAGTCATCACTGCTCTGAGGTGGGGTTAGTGGTTGTGGGGTCTCTGCACCCCCATCTGGGTTTTATTGTAGCGGGATGCTGGCCCCAATCAGTGGATCTGCGGTTTGAAAGTAAATGAATGGGTGGGGGCGTTGGGTCAGTGGCTGCGCAGAGGAAACCCGGCGGGTTTGTTGGCACTGGCTTAGGGAGGGGGCAAAGGGGCATTTGATGGGGATCAGAAGAACCAGTGGAAAAGTGGTAAAAGTTAGTGGTGAATCGGGCCACCAAGGGCCTGCCGAAGTGCTAAGCTACATGAGTGTTTGAGAGGTGAAGCCCTACAATGGGGGCAGAGTTGGGCATGGAAGGGGGAAGGCGTGGCAGAGCGGTAATAGGAAGGGGTAAGATAAAGGAGTGCACATGGGTGTCAGGTACTCTGCTCTGCCTCTTCCTTTCACTGACATCTGCTGTCTGAACTGACTTCAACCTTATTCTCCTCCCACAGAGACAGGCTCTGGACCTGTCCCTCTTCTCACCTACACTCTGTCACACCAGGGAACCTCCACTGACATCAGTGGGACTACATCTTATTTACATCAGTGTACCTTAGGGAAGAATTACACACACCCCTAACTCCCGCATCACCTGTAGACCTCACATCATTGCACCTGCAATGTCATGGCAGCTGCTTTCATGGACGGATGGACAGCAGGGGTTTAGAGATACCTCCTGTGTCACACAGGCCAGAGACCTGTCCCAAACAATTCCTGGGGCAGAGCTTTTAGCAAAACATCCAGTCTCAATTTACAAATTGCCACTGATGGAGACTCCTCCATGATCCTAAGTTGTTCCCATGGTTAATGACTCTCACCATTAAAAATTATCACCTTATTCCCAGTCTGAATTTGTCTAGGTTCAAATTCCACGCATTGGATCTTGTTAGGCCTTTGTCTGCTAGCCTGATTAGCAAATGTTTGATCCTCACATAGGCACTTACAGCCTGGAATCTCATCCCCCTTAACTTTCTCTCTGTCAGGCTAAATCTATCAAGCTCCATAAGAGACTGGGATGAATATGACCTAATGGGTCCGTCCTTTTTCACTAGGGTGACCAGATGTCCTGATTTTATAGGGACAGTCCCGATTTTGGGATCTTTTTCTTATATAGGTTCCTATTACCCCCGATACCCTGTCCCGATTTTTCATGCTTGCTGTCTGGTCATCCTACTTTTCACCAGGGCAAAATTCTCCCAGTAACAACAGCAATACAAATCAGAGACAGGCTTTGATTCAAGTCTGCATTTCCCACCACCGGGAAGGGATGAAGCAGGTAAGCATGCCCCAGCAGGTGAGCAAGGCCTAGTGATAGAAGGCAACAGGAAAAGGCTTTGCCAGATTGGCATAAGAACAGGACCAGCTGGTACGATTGCCAGGTGTCTGATTTTCAACCGGAATGCCTGGTTGAAAAGGGGCCCTGGTGGCTTTGGTCAACACCGCCAACCGAGCCGTTAAAAGTCCAGTTGGCAGTGTGCTGGGAACCACAGCCAATGGGAACTGGGAGCACAGCACGTCAAGCTTCCTGGGAACCCCCTACTTAGGAGCCGGACCTGCTGGCTGGCACAGCGTGGAAGGACAGACAGGGAGCCTGCCATAGCCCTGCTGTGCCGCTGACCGGGAGCCACCAAAGGTAAGCCCACCCTCCAACCCTGAGCCCCAACTCCATGCCCCAGCCTTGAGCCCCCACAAACCAGGAGCCCCCTCCTGCATCCCAAACCTCTCATCCCTGGCCCTATGCAAGACCCTGCACCCCCAGCCCAGAGCCCATACCCTCTGCTGCACCCCAACCCCCTGCTCCAGCCCTGATCTCCCTCCCGCACTCCTAACTCCTCTATCCCAGCCCGGAGTACCCTCCTGCACCCCAAAACCTCATCCCCAGACCCACCCCAGAGCCCACACTTCCACCCCAGAGCCCACACTTCCAGTCCAGAGCTCATACCCCTTCCTGCACCCCAACCCCTTGGGGGTGAGTCGTCGCACCACTACAGCGAGGTACATCAATCAAACTCCTCTCAAAGTGTAACTCAAATCTTCGGATCAACATTTACAGAAAAACTTTTGTTTCCTTTCCAAAGTCTCCGTTCTCTGATGTTCCTAATTAGGACTTCTAATGGCCAAAAGCAAAAAGCTTCTATTTCCAAGTGACCTGGGAAGTTGTCTTGGATTTATTCCCTGCAATCTTTCCTGCCCAACAACGAAGACCAAAGAAATTTTTTTGGATTCCCCACCTTCTTCTCACCAGAGGTAGGGATGAAGAATGGAGCCCCTAAATGGCAGAGCGGACGGCATCGGGGCTCATCTTTGGTACCAAGCTCAGCCTCTCAAGTTGCTAGGTAACAGTGGATATGTTGGTCACAGTTCTACTAGTTCTCACTATCCCACCAGGAGGGACTTTAGGGATTGGACAAAAGACTCCTGCTGGGGGATCTCACCGCTCCCTATCCCATTTCAGACTGGAGGGAATGGGGCAGGGGTGCTGCTTTGTGAAACTCAAATCCTAGCTGTCCCCACTTGAAGGTACTGTCAGGAATGCTGTGGAGAAGAGCAAGGATGGGTGGCTGTCAGAGTCCCAGTCTCCTCCTGCAGGAGGTGCTTTAGGGAACTGTATAGGAGCATGGGGCTTGTTGGTCTATAGTCAGCCTCCCCAAACAGGAAACACTATTGACAATGCATCACAGCTCCTATTCTTTGTCTAGTTCTACTGCACAAGTCACTTGACTTACAGAGAACTGTCCCTATGTCATGCTTGTCGCATGAAATGAAGCATATTTTATAGACACTATAGGCTAGGCTACAAAAATATAAATGTCACTCCAGTTTGAGATTATGCTGATATACCCTGAGCCAGATCCTCATCCGGGGTAAATCATTGCAGCTTCATTGGAGACAGTGGGTCAAAGCCCCAGCTATCAGCATAACTCCATTACAATCAATGGAGCCAGGCTAGTTCACACCAGTTGGGAGTCTGGCCCAGGAAGGTATCTTCCCTAGACCATAAAACATGCAACCAACTCCAGCTCACACTGAAGTGACTTTCCTTGGAAAAATAAAGCAACCAACACAGTCAATCTCTGAATATTAAAAAAAAAGTGGGCCAGGTGGGGGCCCCACAAAGCTGTGGGACTCAGAAAATGCCCCAAAGCACGGACACACTGTTGTTGAAGGGTCCACCCTTGAGCCAGACTGGGAGAAGGGCTTGCAAGAACTCCAACAGCCACAGGCCCATGTCAGCGGGAGACGTGTAACAACATTCCCACAGAACTCCTAGCATCAAAGAGCAACTGCACAGATATGCTGGGGGGCAGGGGGGCAGAGATTACTAACTTCACAAAGGGCTGGGGGGATCTGCTGTGGGGGGTCACTATATGACCAGTTTGGGTAAGGCAGGAAGAGTTGAGGAGACTGTAAGAGATCACTAAGGATCCCCTTTGTTCTACACCACCAGACTTCATGCTGTTGCAGCAACATCCTCCATATGTACTTGGAGGCCATGACCTGTCCAAAGGACACACTAGGAAAGCAGAAGTGGCACGAGACAGCCTGGCATCTTGACAACACGGAGGTGTTATGATGCAGAAAGCCCATGCTACCCCACTGTGTCAGGGACTTGCTCAAACACATGATCATTACAAGGAGTCTCCTGATCTCAGACAGCTATGGGGGAAGCTCTCAAGAAGGTAGCTGGCTGACCCTGAGGAGGTGCTGAGCAGCAAGAACATGCATTTGGTGTCATTTCAGCACCATAATCCCCATGTGTGGTATCAACCAGGAGTGGAAACTGGGTAGGATGTCTGCTATTTTCATGCTGAGGCGTATGAGAAGACCAAGGCCTTCAGTGGAGCAGTACGATGGGAGGAAGAAAAAAGTGTCACAGACCCTTACACTTCCTTCCTCCCCTACTCTTTGACTAGCCAATGAGGGACACTACAGATGGATACAGAGTGAGTTGGAGGTTGCTTGGGAGACTATTACTATGGCAATAAACACCTCATAAATACAGGCGACAGACAGAGTAGATGGAAGGATTACATGGGGATGGGAAGGAAAATGTGACCTAAAAAACAGTGGCTCCTCTACCACAGTGATGAGGGAAGGAAAGAAATTGCTTTGCTCTTCCCCCACCGCATGTGCCAGGTCACAGCCAGCAGTAGAGCTAGTCAGAAGACTGTCGGCTGGCTGCTGTATCAGTCTGGACTCTTTATCCAGACGCAGGCACAAATATGGCAGCACTGCAAGGCGACAGTAGCATGCTTTGTGTAAAAGATTCACCACCTCTATCTGTCTATCCCTCCATCCCACAATCATTATTATGGTATCTGGGAGCCTCACCTGACTGAGTACTGGCACATCTCAGAGGCATGGTTTCTGAAAGAGTTTGAGGAAGTCCAGCCACCACCTGGAAATCAGACCTGTGCCTCTCTGGGGTAGTGCAAAGCAGTGGAATTGTCTAATCATGAGATGTCTAATGATGTCTAATGAGAAAGACTGTTGATACTTCCCCTTTGAGAGACAATTTACCAGGTCAGGCCTTTGCTCAGGTCACCATCCCTCCATGCTAGCAATGTTGTCAATGCCATTCTATCTCTAATCCCTCTCCTTTGGTGCAGATGGGTCCCCTGCAGCAGCATCTTCTCAGCTGCAATATCTGAGACCCTTTCCAGACCTAGAGTTCAGATCTGGGCTTTCAATGAAGATAGAGTCCATCATATTGAAGGATGATGTCATGAGGCCGGAGGACAGAAGGCCTTGCTCTTGCTATCATCAGCCTTTGGCTTGTGGACCATGAGGTGCCACTAACCTGCCCACAGGATCTAGCAGGGGTGGATGGAGTTCCATTAAAACAGTCCTGCTCCTTCCTCTTGGATAGCTCCTGAGATGAGATGGACAGCGGTTTCTCCTTGTCAAAGCTCTCTTCTAGGTTTCCCATAAGTATCAATATAGATACTCTTAGATCCGCTTAAGCCAGATCCACGCCTATGGAGGCTGCGAGACATTATGAGTTTATCATGCCATTGCTATGCAGCTGACACCTGGCTTCTCACCCCATCCCATCAAGTGTGCACCATCACCCTGCTGTCCTAGCCTCTCAGAAAACAGAGAGGCAGCTGGCTCAAGCCCAGTCTGGGAGGAGAGGATGTAATCCAGATAGGTGAAGGGAAACCATCGGAGGAGCTAGCAACAGGAGGCCAGTCCTCCATTGGGAACCATGGATGCTCAGCAATCAGCCGTAGCCAGCAATCCTTCTGTCTGCTTTGGCAGGCCAGGAGGTCCCCGCTCTCAGGAGAATGCCAGGACAGCAACTATGCCAGGCCCTTGTGTGGGAGTGCAGGGATGGGGGGGATGCACCCATCCAAGGGCCAGGCCCCATCTGGCTCTGAAAAGAGAACTCCACATGTCTCCCAGTGGTGTGAGCTGATCCATTTCTCAACCTGCCACTGGACAGATGCCCTGGCAGGAGAGCCTTGGAACAAGAACAGCAGACTTGGACACCACACGTTCCCCAGAGGTGGCTGATGCTGAGGCAACGAGTGTTTGGAGGAGATTAAAGGAACAACCCCCCCTTGAACCCCAGTGTGAGAAAACACTAGGTCCCCTCCCCCAAGGGGGTGGGCGGCTCCTGGCCAGAGTGCAGGCAGGCTGCTAGGACTCCTGTCAAGTTTCTTTGGTTGGTTTCCAAAAATAAATAGGATTTAAAACTTCATTTGCACATTTTACTTTTTGCTGAAGGAGACCTAGCTGCTTGCTCTCTGCAACCAAACTAGGCATGAGGAGACTATTCAGTGTTCAATGCCAGCACATGCTTAAATAAGGAGAGAGTGGGAAGTCCTCTGGGAATGGCAAGGGGAAAATACAATTAGAGAGGGATAGCTGCAAGGTGCCCAGATAGTGTCCTTCTGTCTTTTGTATCCCAGGATTTAGAGCACTCACCTGCCGGCTCTTCTGTGCTGGTGACCACAGAGGTTGGGTTGATGGCAGGAATCTCTGGAAAAGAAAGGGTGAGATTCTTAAGGAAGGGTGCTTGCTTTCCAACAGCTGGGTTGGTCAAAACCTATACCTTCGCTCCTGCTTCTGCTGGTGGAGAGTCCATTGCTAGCAGCAAGAAAGGACAACACAGTGCCCCCTGCTGGTTTTCTTTGCTGCTGCCTGGGGGACATGGTGGGTACTAAGAGGGGGTGAATCATAACCCTTGTTGCCTCTGCCAGTCAGACTAGAGGGAGCCCTGGGAGTCATAGGAAAGCCCAGGAAAAACACCCCCCAAAGGATTCGTATAGAGGATTAACAAACTTGCACTGATGCAACCAGGGGCAGAATTTGGCCCGGTAGCCAGTGAGACAGAGCAAGCCACTCTTTTGTAATCAGCTGGGTAGTGTGAATGTGCTACCCCTGCCTGTATGGGGGTAGAGTTGGAACTGCTCAATTAGGGTTCCTGGCCCTGAGCTGGAAGCAGACTCTCCTTTAGCTCACGTGGTTGGAAGGGAGCATTCTGTGTTTTGGGAGCATGAGGCTCTAAGTTCTGTCTTCACAGTTGCCATGAAGTTCCAAGTATCCAGGTTGGCAGCAGAGCCACAACCGTGAAGTCCTATGTAGTAAGGGATTTGTTACAATAGACTTCCTGAGACCAAGAACAGGACTCACCCATTTCCACCTGCTCCATATGCTGGTATCGGGCACTCGGCACTGAGCACAGCTTGATCCTATAAATACCACTGCCATGGTCACTTGTGTTCAGACAGCACTGTCTAGCTCCAGTCTGACTAGCCTAGACCGTGATGTGCTGGGATCCCTTGCAGATAAGTGGCAGTGAGGGACAAGGCCAGCATGTGATGTGTCATGTTCTCTATTGGCCTGTGCTGCAGCACTGTCTCCCAACCTCTGCCCTGGCACCAGCCAACCTCTGGAAGAGATGTTCTCTGCTCACATATCTCCTCCGCTTCCCAGCCAGTGCTGCTCTCTGGACAAGCACACACACTAATCCACTGATCCTGCTGGGACAGCTCTGCTGTGGCTAATGCAGAGATAAGGAGGAACTGGAGGCTTTCAGGAGACCTTTAGAGAAACCACCAGAGCTCCCCGTCGCGGCCCCAAGAGCCATTGCTGTGCTCCCTGCAGCACTGCGATCAGCGGGTGGAGAGAGGTGCCAGCTAGCTGACTGTGAACTATGGGGCTCCCACTCTGCTCCCTTGTGCTCCTGCAAGTAGGGCGACCAGACTGCAAGTGTGAAAAATCAGGACAAGGGGTAGGGTTTAATAGGAGCTTATATAAGAAAAAAACCCAAGTCAGGACTGTCCCTATAAAATCTGGACATCTGGTCACCCTACCTGCAAGGCAGCCGAACTAGGAGCATCCTATTCCCGTCAACGCAACGCAGCTGCCACCTTTAATCTCTTCCTACTGCCGGCTTCCCTGGGGCAAGGAGCATGGAAAAAAAATCTTACAGCCTCCCCAAGGCTTCCAGTTCTGCTTCAACCCAGCACAGCTGTGGGAGCTGGGACACTGGCCTGGCTGCCAGTGCAGAGAGCTAGGTGGAAGAGAAGGAGGTGAGTAGAGAAAACCTCCTGTGCAGAGTTCCCACATGGCTGCAAGGCCATTCAGAAGATGTTCTCCAGCAGCAGGTAAGGATCAAGTAGCATGTGGTGCTCCCTGAAGGGCCCCTACCCAACTTGCCAGCCCTGCTTAGCTTCTAACTGCCAATGACCTGCCTGGCAGGGCAGCACTTCACAGGCCCAGGTAACAAAATGGCTATAAGATCTCGCACTTGTAAAGATGGTGAAGGAGGAACTGGGGCTCTAGAACACAGGAACGTTGGAACGAGGCATTGCTGACCGCATTACTCACTGATGCATGGAGCCACAGGTGACCGGCTCTGCTGGTAGCCCTTGGCACAGCGATTGCAGGTGAGCCCCGTCACACCATCTTTGCACGGGCACTGTCCGGTGGTCTGGTTGCAGGTTTTACCGGCTGCTCCAACAGGGTGGCAGTCACAAGCTGAGAAAACAAGAGAGAAAGAAATGATGGTAAAAGAAAGGCAATAGATGTATTTCACACACCGCCCTGTGCGCTGAACAGGACGTGTCTCTGATAACAGCCATTGCACACAGACTGAAAATGAACAAAACATCGTTAAAACACCATAAATCCAGCTGGGAGTATTACTCAGATCATTTAGACCTTCTTTCCTGTTCATTAACCAGCCTGATTTTCTGTGTATGGGTTTGATGTATTCACTGAACCTTTCAGACAAACAATTTTAAACCAAAGGGCCTCTCATGATCTGATATTCGTGGCATGTGACTGGTCACCTGAATCAAATGGCATTGCTGCTAATCCCTGATTGGACGACTGAGGTTTTACACAGAAGAATAATGAATGGTGACCAGTGACTAATGAAAAATGGCAGTGATTGTCTCTAGAAGTGTTTGTATGAAGAACAGCCCCCCTCCAAACACTTTGGCATGCAGGAGCCCATTTGTGGAAGTGAGGGCGTGCGTGTGATGTAAGTGCTGCACAGGCTGTTGGCACACACACTAATTTACTGCATAATGAATACAAAGGTAAGACTACAAGGCATTAGCAAAGGTGGGTGAGGCGTGGAACTGAAATACCAGGGACTACTGCTGGTCAAGACTCAAGTACCTTGACAAAACTAGCAGTTTGAAGAACATCCGCCTGCGCTACATCTAGCACCAACTACAGCTAACACCCTATTGCTTGGACAAACATGTTAGCTTCAGTGACAAAATATAAAAGAGACTGAGTTTCGAAACTCCCCAGAGAATTCTCCTGAGAGGAAAGAGCCTTGAGCGATGCAAGTGGCATGGGAATCTCAAGACAGGGTGAAACAGACAAGAGTGGGCTGGTCCAGGACTAGGATCTGGAAGATTAATTCTCTTCTCACCCATGGGAGACGGTAGTCCCCCCCTCAGTCAGGGATGGGGGTCCACTGAAGAAGCAGCCTCTGGGATCAGAGAAGCTTAGAGCTGGAATTCCCATCTCATTCCAAGCACAGGGATCTGCCCAGAGGATGCTCCTACTGTGTGTTTCTTTTCATAAAGGTCTTAGAGCAGGGCATGACCTCTTCTCTGTTAGGTCTCCTCAGGTTCAGTCCCTAGAGCTCAGAGTGTTTGAATTGGCACTTACAGCTGCCTGCCATCATTCCCGCTTCGGACGTCAGAACAGCCAATTTCTCCTGCCCCCTTTCCTACCTTAGGGCGAACACAGCTGCAGCTGCTTCAGAGGACCTTGCGGAACCTGGGAGGAATTTCCAGGGCTCTCCTGCCAGCTGGCCCCATCAATTAGCCAATTGTGAGCAGGTGGAGGGGGGACAGGGTGAAAGAGAGAGTGCTAAGGCTCATTAAAGGTAACTAATTGCAGCCTTGTGAAAAGGGGGAGGGAGTGAAAAAGTGGGGGGGGAGGGGAGAAATAAAAAGGTTGGGTTCCAGCAGGGGATTTTTAACTTTGGAAAAAATGTGTAAAAAGCGACCCTGGTTTGTGTCAGAAAAAGGGGAAACCGTTTACGATGCTCTGCTCGTTTTTATTGCTGGCAAGGTGAGGAGTGTGTGTGCCAGGGCCAGCGAACCCAGCGTCCTGGCAAAAGGGCAGCAAGCTGGGGATCTGCAGGATGTAGTGCCATGGCCAGCGCAGAATGGGGGAGAGGAGAGGCAATGCCTGTGTCTTCGCTGGTGATCCATCCATACCTGTCGCTCAATGTCTCGTAAGCAACCACAGCTGTGCAGTTCCTCGGCCCAATGGTCTGGACTCCTCCCTCCTGCCTTCCAGCTACTCCAAGTCTCTATGCTATCTCCCCCCCTCTGTTGACAGAGGCAAGAGAGGAGGTCTTGGAGCCTGGAGCAGTGGGTTGATCACACCACAGGCGCAGACTCCGTGGGGGCTCTGGGGCTGGAGCATCCATGGGGAAAAGGGCAGCTCTCTGCCCCGCCTCCCCGCTCACCTCCTCAGAGCGCAACCCCACGTCCTGCTTCTCTCCCCTCCCAGCGCTTGAGCCATTAAACAGCTGTTTTGTGCAGCAAGCCTGGTAGGGAGGGGTGAGGAGGGGGAATGCTGGGGAGGAGGCAGGACTAGGGTGAGGATTTGGGGAGGGGTCCAATAGGGGCAGGGAGGGGCAGAGTTTGGGTGGAGACTTTGGGGTAGGAGTGGAGTCAGACCGGCGGGGGCAGGGCCAGTGGGGGGGGGGGAGGTGAGCACCCACCGGTGCCAGCAAAAGTTGGTGCCTGTGAATCTCACAGGATGAAAGGTACTGCAATGAATGGAACACCTGTGAGGTTGCAACACTTTTGCTGATGCAGCAGGAATTTGCTGAACCAAACCATTGATATCCTCAAGGAGGAAGCTGAGGGACTGGGATGAAAGCTTTAGTCCAGTAACCCTGCTTGTATCACAGCTATGCTTAGCAACAAGACGCATCTTCTCATTCTTCCAGAGTGATGCGGTGATTCTCTCTCAAAGGGGATGTCTGCTAGAACTGGGACTGGAATACAGTTTCCACCTTACAGGCACACACATGCACATACACACACACTTCCATAGTCCAATCTCCCCTCATCAGAGGACACAGCTAAATTAAATCGATCGGAGTCTCCTGCCTTCATTGGAAGGACTCACAGTAGGTCTTTCCCTTTCACTCCCTCATCCCAGCAGCTATATGCAGGGGATGGAAGTGAAATTATTCCTTCATGGTTCTTGCTTTCACATCTTTCTCTCTGGCTCTAGAGCCATGGGAAGAATCTGAAGTGGGTCTTCTTGGTGATTCCCAGCACTTCTGATCTCCAGCTCCATGGGGAGGACCGAAACTGGCTCATTCCCCTGCCCCAGCCCTACAGCCACAGGGTTTCCTCATTCTGTAGTGAGTGCTTGATGGGAGAGTCACAGGAGGGAGAGGTTTCAGAGTGGTAGTTGTGTTAGTCTGTATCAACAAAAAGAATGAGGAATACTTGTGGCACCTTAGAGACTAATAAATTCATTTGGGCATGAGCTTTCATGGGCTAAAACCCACTTTATCAGGTACATGGAATGGAAGATACAGTAGGAAGATATATATATCTATACAGAGAACATGAAAAGATGGGGGTTACCATACCAACTGTAAGAGCCAGCAATGCCTACGCAAAAGAATAAATGGACACGAATCTGACATTAGGAATCATAACATTCAATAACCAGTAGGAAAACACTTCAATCTCTCTGGTCTCTCAATAACAGACCTAAAAGTGGCAAATCTTAAAAAAAAAACCTTCAAAAACAGGCTCCAACGAGAAACTGCAGAACACCATTAAATTAGGCTTGAATAAAGCCTGGGAGTGGTTGGGTCATTTTACACACACTGACATCTATTTCCCCATGTTGATTTTCTGTTACTGTTACTCACGTCTTCTTGTCGAATGATTGAAATGGGCCATCCTGATTATCACTACAAAAGTTTTTCTTCTCCTGCTGATAATAGTCCATCTTAATTGATTAGTCTCTTAAGAGTTGGTATGGCAACCCCCCAGCTTTCCATGTTCTCTGTATAGATATATCTATCTTCCTACTGTATCTTCCACTCCGTGCATCTGATAAAGTGGGTTTTAGCCCATGAAAGCTTATGTCCAAATACATTAGTTAGTCTCTAAGGTGCCACAAGTACTCCTCGTTCTTTTTACAGGAGGAGAGAAACCGCTAAACCAGGAGATGACTGTCCCATCAGCCAGCTGAGGACTGGGGCTGTTTAAGAACTGGGAAAGGTATCTTGGTTTCCATCAGTGTAATAGTCAAACGTGACTCCAAAGCCAAACAAAACCAAGTCCCTTTGTGCCCCCCCAAAAGATGTTATCATTTCCCTAATTTTCACCAGATGGGATCTCGCCGGAACACAGCATCTATGCTCACCAGGCCTTCTCATGCTCGGCAAGACATGAGAACATGCAGTGTCTAATGTGGAACAGATGCCCTGGTCCTTATCAGATCTTGGCTGGGATTGGAAACGGATGCGTTTCTGGCAAGGGTATTTGCGGGGCTCAGCTGTGATAACAAATGACAGCAGATGAGGGAGTCCTGGCCTGGCATGGGACCTTCGGAAATACAGGGCCTTTCTTCAAATCCAGCATGCTTTGGTGCCAGGACTGTGGGGGCCTGTAACACCTCACTTAGCAATCTACGGCTTCACTAGCTCTCCTGGAAACACGAGGAAGTCAGCACAGACTCTGAGAAGACCCCTGAGGCCAGGTCCTAGGGGGATCTTGTGTGGGGCCCTGGAGTTGAACTGCAGCGTGACACTGACTGGACAAGTCCCTGGGCTGGACTGTGGGGTAACCCAGAGCCAGTTGCTGTCTTGAGCTAGTCACACGCTAGCTCTCATTCCGCTCTCTGGCTCTGGCTAGCCCCTTCCCACACAGCTTCTTTAACATGAGTCTTCAGTTTGCAGTGAATCCAACCCAGCACCTTCCCCTGAACCTCACTGGGCTGAGTCCATCCCTCTCACTGCTTCATCCCGCCTCCAGACTTCTCACAGGGCAGCCACAGTAGCGACACGTTTGCTCTCGAGGGCAGAACTCCAGAAACTCCCAAGACTCAGCCACCCTCCACACCAACAGAGTGCTGGGAAATGCCCCTTCAGATGGGAAGAGGGTCTCATGCAGCATGAGTGAGATGCAGGGATGTTAACATCTCATCAACGTGATGCAGGTGGTTAGCTATCATCCATCTCTCAATCTAAGAGCTTGAGTGATGTCAACAAGTAGAGAAGTGATGCCAGAGAGCAACAAACTGTATAACTCATTATGCTAACCCCACTGCTATTGACTCTTAATAGCAATACTACTTTGCCTTTCTCTGGACTAGAGCAATGGGCACTTTCATCTTTTCTCTTGCCAGATACCTGGGATAGCTCAGGTGTTTTAAACGACTCCTCTGTCGTCTCTGCCTGTTGGTACAATACATGACTGTGACTGTGCCGCATAGAAGATTAGGGTTGGAAGAGACCTCTGGAGGTCATCTAGTCCATTTCTCTGCTCAAAGGAGGACCAACACTAACTAAATCATCCCAGCCAGGGCTTTGTCAAGCCAGGCCTTAAAAACCTCTAAGGAAGGAGAATCCACCGCCTCCCTAGGTAACCCATTCCAGTGCTTCACCACCCTCCTAGTGAAAAAGTTTTTTCTAATATCCAACCTAGACCTCTCCCACTGCAACTTGAGACCATTGTTCCTTGTTCTGTCATCTGTCACCGCTGAGAACAGCTGAGCTCCATCCTCTTTGGAACCCCTTCTTTAGGTAGTTGAAGGTTGCTATCAAATCCCCTCTCAATCTTCTCTTCGGCAGACTAAATAAGCCCAGTTCCCTCATCCTCGCCTCATAAGTCATGTGCCCCAGTCCCCTGATCATTTTCGTTGACCTCCACTGGACTCTCTCAAATTTGTTCACATCCTTTCTGTAATGCAGGGACCCAAACTGTATGCAATACTCCAGACGTGGCCTCACCAATGCCGAATAGAGGGAAATATTCATGTCTCTCGATCTGCTGGCAATACTCCTACTAATGCAGCCTAATACGTCATTAGCCTTCTTGGCAACAACGGTACATTGTTGACCTATATCCAGTTTCTCGTCCACTGTAATCCCCAGGTCCTTTTCTGCAGAACTGCCACTTAGCCAGTAAGCCCCCAACCTGTAGCAGTGCATGGGATTCTTCTGTCCTAAGTGCAGGACTCTTCACTTGTCCTTGTTGAACCTCAACAGATTTCTTTTGGCCCAATCCTCCAATTTGTCTAGGTCACTCTGGATCCTATCCCTACCCTCCAGCGTATTTACCTCTTCCCCTAGCTTAGTGTCACCTGCAAACTTGTTGAGGGTGCAATTAATCCCATCCTCCAGATCATTAATGAAGATGTCGAACAAAACCGGCCCCAGGACTGACCCTTGGGGCACTCTGCTTGATAACAGCTGCACTAGACATGGAGGCATTGATCACTACCCATTGAGCCCAACAACCTAGCCAGCTTTCTAACCAACTTGTTCACTCCATAGTTCTTTAACTTATGGCAAGTATTGAGTGTTGCTGGGGCACTGGCTGCTCAGCCGTCGGTCTAGAAAGCAGTTCTCCATGTCTGTTTCTTTGTCTTTCTTCAACTTTTGCGTTCGTACGTCTGCTACCTGCTTAGGTTTCTGTAACTGAGGTTTTGTTGGAAGTGATGTCCTTAATCACCTGTCCATTGGCATCCATGCATGAGAAATCAGTCCTTCGATGGGGTCTTGCTATGTCCCCCTTTTTCAATCTGGGTGTCGTTTTTTCATGCCTTGTGCCACACTTCCCACCAATCCCGGTTGTAGAACAGGCCCATCCAGTATCAGGAAGGGGGATCTTTGAGCGGCACAGAGCTAGTGTCATGGCTCCCGTGGCATCTCTTCTCTTCCCTGCTCCAGCTGGCATAGAGGAGAACATGGCCAGCGGAAAGCGGGACTGGCCAGGATGTGCCTGAGCCAGTCTCCAGCCTCACTTTCTGCCCTTTGGTACGGAAAGCATCTGGCATATGTTGGAGCAACCCCTGTCTGGGGGACCTGCCCTACACATGGTGGTGCCATGGCCAAAGGGAGAGTAGAGAGGTGCATCATGGAACCTGAGCTGTGCTGCCTGCAGTTCGGCTGGATGTCAGGATCTGGCCCAGAGCATCGTATGAAGTCACTCACTTAGAACTAACTCATCTAGCTTCACTTGCCAAGAAACACATCTTTGCACCTAATGCTGCACATTTTTTGTGTCTGAGAGCTTAGCTGCTACTATCTCAACAGTTTTCACTGGAGAACACTCACCTTTTATGGCTTTATTGAAATTACAGGGATTAATGCATAGCTACAGTTTATTTGGCTTTTCACCTACAATCATTGACTTAACCCTGTAATTGTTCTGTGTTTTCCAGGCTCTTCTATATTACCAAGTTCCGTTTTTACATTGTGTGTTGGTGGATGGCTCACTACAGCTATTAGCTCACCTGTCTTAATTCTCCTTGCAAACGCCCTAGACACTGTAATACACTTGGGAATTCTGCTAAGGTACTGTCTGTGTATGTGGTACTTAAAGATCTTCAAAGTTTGGCAGGCATTAAGGTAGAGCAGCCCCATCCCATCTCTGGACAGTTATTAATAGTATTTAAAAACAGTTGTGAAAGCTACTTGCCTTTACACTGGTATAGCCTGTCCTGAAGAAGAAATAAGCCTTGCTTCTGATACCTGTACAGTTTCCTTAGTGAGCTTGTTCTATATTTTCCCCGGAATAACTCTAGTTGTGCTCCGGTATCCCAATTGAAAAGCTAGAGTTCTGCCATTGCCGTCTGACTGCAGTTGCCAGCCTGAAGCAGTTTGCTCTGCAGATGTTGTACCTACAAGGAGATTGCCTTGCTTTTCTGCAAGCGTTTGAGCACTCTGTGCTTTAGCTACTTGACTCTGAAAAATCATCTTGTTGCCTTTATGGGCAATTTCTTGGATTGTGTTCTCATCCACGTCTAGTACAGAGTTAGTCTGGCCTGCTTGAATAGCTCATAGTCCTATTCTAATTATTATTTTGGGCTTTCTTTATTGCTCGTTGTTGAAATGCTGCCATATAGACTCCCCTTGCAGTTCATCAAGTTGACTCATTTCACTCATACCTAAAGCTTGGCTAGCAACTGGAAATGGCAGCAAATCAGGAATTCTAGCCCAGTGGTCACTCCTGCCTCCTGACACTTGGAAGCCTTCCCCTGGCCATGCACAGGGTGTGATTTATAAACAGCCTTGCTGGTGCACTAAGCAAAACGGACCTTGTAAGGATCCCAGGTACTCCTGCTCTCGTGTCCATTTCAGCATAAGGCTGAGCTGGAGTGGCTCATTAACTGCGCTGCTCTGCGTGAGAATTAGCAGGCAGCTGGTGTTGCAGACATGTTACAGTTCCCATATGGTGGAAATGTTGCTCCGTATTATATGTATTATGATCACACCTCGAGGTCCCTTTCATTGTGCTGAGCACTATAGAACCACATAGATTATCCTGGTTACAAAGAGCTTACCATTCAAATTGACAAGATAGAGCACTGTGGGAGAAAGGAAATAGGATGATCCCTATTTTATAGATGCAGAATGATGAAGTGACCTGCCCATGTTGTCTGTGATAGAGCCAGGAACGGGACCAAGCTCACCTGGCTCATAGCAGAGTGCCTTTGCCACAAGACTAGCCTCCTACTTAACACAAGCAATGCAGCAGGGGATGACCCAGTGCAAGTCTTCCTCTGGCTTTGTCTAACTTTGTGACATTCCGGGGGTGTTTGCAAATTCTGCCGACTCTCCAGGAAAACGAAAACGGCGCTTGCCTCCCGGGAGAGAGCTGCTAAAGATTCAGCTGAGTGTGCAGAGTCATTGGGTAGAGGTCTCCGGGTGAACTGCAGGCTGGAGCTCTTCTCTCTCAATCCCCGCCCTCTTCCTAGAACAGTGTAGCCTTCCTTGGATCGGCGGGTAGTGATCGATCTATTGGCAATCGATTTATTGTGTCTTGTCAAGACGCGATAAATCAGTCGCCCAAGGCACTCCCGTCGACTCCGCAACTCCAGCTCGCTGAGAGGCTGGAGTCGACGGTGGAGCCCGCTGCCGACTGCGGCTGCCATGAGGACGGCAGTTAGATCGGCCTAAGATGTGCCGACTTAAGCTACATTATTCACATAGTTGAAGTTGCATATCATAGGTCGACAACACCCCCCCCCCCCACACTGTAGACCAGCCCGTAGGCAACCTATGGCACATGTGCCAAAGGCAGCCCACAAACTGATTGTCAGTGGCACTCACTGCCTGGGTCCTGGCCACCAGTCCAGGGGGGCTCTTCATTTTAATGTCATTTTAAATGATGCTTCTTAAACATTTTTAAAACCTTATTTACTTTATATACAACACTAGTTTAGTTATATATTACAGACTTATAGAAAGAGACCTTCTAAAAACATTAACATGTATTACTGGCACGCAAAACCTTAAATTAGAATGAATAAATGAAGACTTGGCACACCACTTCTGAAAGGTTGCCGACCCCTGCCATAGAAAAGCAGCAGCAGCCAAGCTGTGTTTAGAGATTCCTATCACTTCCTCACCTAGCCGGCACTCCTGGTGTTCCCGGCAAGTCTGTATTAGCGAGCGGAATCCTGGTCTGGGACCCATGAACAAGGGAATGTCTAAAGCCACTGGGAAGGCAGCCACCTCTGCCCCTCTTCTGCCTGTTTTGTAGGCCCTCAGATGCAGTGCACCCGGCCCTGCAGGATCTGTCAGGGTAAGCGAGCTGGCTTCCTTTGTGCTTGGCTGTAAAATCATAGCAGAATTGTCTCTGAATGGAGGCCCTTTCCATCAGCCCATTCCAGTGTAATTACATTCTGTGAGGATATCAGAATGGGACTGTCCCAATAGATCAAGCTGCTGCTTTTGCCATGTGAATTAGGCAGTCAAAGCTGTGGCACACTTCACTGGAGGAGACCAGGGTCTCTTACGCGACCCTGCCCTCCGCTCCACAAATAAAGATGCCTGAAAGATGGTTGGGAGGAAATGCTCAGAGTTCCTCCCACGACTCAGTGTGTGGAAATACATCTGCCTGATCCTTTGAATTCTCATACTCATTCATACACACACTGTCTAGTGTCTTCTGCTCTGACGGGCTTTCACGGCAGCTTGTCTGTGCATAAATGGGACATCTGCAAGGAAGGCACCTAAAAAACCCCAGCAAAAAACATAGGCAGGGTAACAACAGTTTCTGTTTCCACAGTGCCGGGTTATGATGATGCCAAGCCATCTCCAGCAGAGCTGGGCAAAGATGTACAGAGAAGATCAGAGCTCACCCATATCTCTGTGCAAGATTCAGACTGAACCATGGAGATTGGAAATAGTTGGCTAACTCACTTCCACCTTTTCCAATTTAGTGTTCCCTCTGCTCTTGCTGGTTTGGGTGGGGACCAGCTGCAGAAGTGACAAAGACCTTTCAGAGGGCCTCAGTGGCTCGGATGGCACTGGAACTAAACTCAGAAGACTTCCAGCCTAGCTTGTAGCAAAGGAATTGGGAGATGCCTCTGATCAATAAGAAAGGAAGAGTTATTTATAAAAGACGTCCTGTAATGAAGTCAAGAGAAGGCCTGATTCTCCTCCTAGTGGATTCACAGCTGTGCAAATCTGGAGTGAGATCAGAATCTGGCCCAGTAGCTGCGGTGCTTAGCTAACATTGCCCAAGTCTGTGGTGAAGTGAGTGGACAGCATCCAGGACAGCACTGGGCGGGGAATTCTACAGAGGGAGCACCACGTGACTGATACAACGGCTCCTCCATGCATGGGGAGCTGCTGTACTGGCAAGAGAAGCCTGAGGAAGCCAGGCAGAGAGAGAGAGCCTGAAGTCACGTTCTGGAGGGCTTGGCAGGCTAAGGGCATCGCTTTAAAGCCTCTGCAGAACTGCATAGCCAACCAGCAAAATGTGGGCCACCGTGGGAGTCAGACACAGCATTGGCTGGAGCTGGTCAGAAGCACAGAAGCAGTGGCCTGGGTACTGACTGAGCAAATCAAGGGCAAGTGTGCAAAGGGATTGAACAAAGGCAGGAATAAAGCACTGCCTCAGCAAACTGCCACCACCAAAACTTTCACAGGGTGGGTGTGTGAGAGAGAGGAAGGGGAGAGAATAATGGCACAGGGAGCTGGGGAGATTGCGCTGCCACAACGGTTCCTGCAGGTCCCCTCCCTACCCCCCAGAAGAAATGACTCAGGGCTTTTCCGAGAAACCACGGACTGCTGCCTGCCCTTGTGCATTTGTCTGGGTTGCAATATTTAGGGAATACTTTGCCCTCAGAGCTGTTTCCTGGGAAACCATATGGCCTGACCAATAAGGAAGCGAGCCCAGAGACAGGATGAGCAGGGTCGGGAGATGGCAAGAACGCAACTTGGGTATAGATCCCGAAACTGGAGACACTGGAAAGAAAATGTATGAGGAAGAGAGGCTGGCTCCCTTTCATTCCAGCTCTCATGCAGCAAGAGCCAGACATGGGCATTACCACTTGCAATACCAGCCTTTGAATCCTGCACCAGTGTCCTGGCGTGTATATCCAAGGCACACACCCACCCCACGGGGGTGACCTCTGGCAGCAGGGCCCTGGTGGGTGACAATGGCTGTATGTATAAAGGTTGGAAACATGCAGCTTCCAGATAGTCCACGTTGCCCTCCTCCTCCTCCTCCTCTTTCTTTTTCTGTGATTACCATGGGGGAAGGGATAGCTCAGTGGTTTGGGTATTGGCCTGCTAAACCCAGGATTGTGAGTTCAGTCCTTGGGGGGACTATTTAGGGATATGGGGCAAAAATGGGATATTTAGGGATATGGGGCAAAAATGGGCTTGGTCCTGCTTTGAGCAGGGGGTTGGACTAGATGATCTTCTGAGGACCCTTCCAACTCTGAGATTCTATGTTCCTCCTTTGCATCCATCCCAGGTCTCTCCATCAGATGCAACTGTGAAGAGTGACCCTTGCTCCACCCCTATGAAGGGGGTTGGCAGAAAGGGAGCCAAGGCTCCTAAAGCAGAGATTTAACCACCACCCCTTCCCTAAGCCCCTCAGATGGAGGAGGGAAATGGAGAATGGCATAACAGAAGGGGATGATATATCCTGTCCCCCAAAAAGCAGGCATAGGGGTTCCCATTTTATGAAAGGTGCCATCCCAAGTGGGTCCTGAGACCCATCCCAAAGAGCAGCAAGTCTCCTGCACCTTCAGCCCCATGTTTGGATTCAGAGCTACAGCTTGATTCCGCAGCCAGCTTGGCAACACCGCATCTCTTGGGACAGCGGGGCATTTGATGGGCCGGGAGCATCAGACCAGGGTTAGCTACTCAGCTGTTCTGCAGTACTCCCAGAGGAAGAAAATTCCCTCTTGGCACTATCATGGGGGGGGGGGGGCACCACAAGCCACAGGGGCACTGCTCCTGCTCCGATGAGCCACGTTCCCTCCCATCACTGCAGTAAGACACTCAGCTCCCTTCTGGCACAAGATACTCGACATAAACCACACCCCACTTGACTCCCACATAAAGCGGGCGTGAGGGAGGGGAGCATTTCCACACCAAATCACCGAAAGAGCAGTGGTGTCTGGAGCAAGCGTAGAATCTCCCAGCCACGGTAGAGCTGGGTGCCGAGGTGAGGCACACATGCACGGGGTGGGGGAGGGGCGACTCAGCTACTTTAAAATGATTCAGTCTCAGTTCCTAATGCCCCGGTTGCCAGGCAGGTCTCAGCTCTCTGTGCCAGGGCCAGACTCAGCGGCACTTTTCTGCCACTGCTGCTTTTCACAGGGACTTTTCTCTCCTCTTCACGTCTGCGCCTGCGCCACTCCCCGATGGCAGGGCGGGATTTGTGTACGTCATGCACTTGCGCTAATGAAGAGGCTACCAATTTGCCCAGCACAAAGCAACATGCTCAGCTATCTCCCTTCAAATTGTTCTAATCTGCCGAAGAGCAGGGGCCAAATGTCTAGGTTCTAAACCTATTATATTGCTGCAAAACTGGCCCCTCCTCCCCAAAATCTTTAGCAGTCATTGTTTATATGTAGGTTTTACAGAAAAGCAACATTTTTTGGTGTGTCAGTCCTTCAATCATGCAACACCCATATGAGGAAAGATCCACTGCATCACCTCCTTTCCTTGGGGGGACTGTGGTGATGCTGCCTCACATAGGAAGTGTGCTGTGGGGTGGGGGGTGTTGAATGATGACAGCTGGCTGTAGGATGAGCAAAAACCAGGGGGAGAATAGGTCCCAAAGCAGGCAAAATCCAGTGCAGATCTGATCCAATTTTCAGTGGTGCTGAGCACTCCACTGGCAGTTATCAGGAGCTCAAGCACCAGGTCCTAGAAGTCAATCTACATTAGAAAACTTGCACCAGGAGAACTAAAATGGATCTAGTTATACCAGTTCAACCCCCTACAATAGTCACGCCCAAATCAGTTCCAATTGCACTCAAACCAATGTGATAATTGACCACATTAATCTAAATCATGTCAAAAGTAATTTCCATCCTTTTAAGTGCATTAGCGGTTTGCCCTGGTATAACTAGATCAATATTAAATGAATTTAGTTACCTTGGTGCAAGTTTTCTTGTATAGACAAGGCTTTAGATATCTACATGTGCCTATGCATGGCCTCTTCGAGATGAAGGATGGGTGCATTAGACCTCAAAAAGACAGACTAAACCAGGGGTCTCCAAACTATGGCCCGGGGGCCAGATCCGGCCCGCGGAGTCGATTCATCCGGCCCCCCAGCTGAGCAGGCACATGGAGAAGCTGCCGCTGGCTTCCCCCACACGAGCTGCTGCCAGCAGCCCCATGTGCGGAGGGGTGAGTGCCCTCACAGTGTGGCTGGAGAAGCAAAGGGGGGAGTGCAACAGTGGATCGCGAAGCCCCTTCAAAAATCTAATATGGCTCTCTTCCCAAAAAGTTTGGAGACCCCTGGACTAAGCCAATGGACATATGGATTCCATACCTATTGCTTAGGCAGCTGAGATTCACACGTTCCCATCAGTGAAACACTGGGATTCTCTGTGGGAGGAAGGCAAGCCCAGCCTGTTATTTCTCTCCCTTCTGCTCTCCCTCCTGCTCCATCAGCTTCTTGGGAAAGCAGCAGGGACCTCAACCTGCAGCCACAAGGAGATGACTGCCCTGGTGAGTGGAGTTTAGAACTGGGCAGGGGCAGCAGGACTTATGGGGCTATGTAGAACAAACAGCTGCATACAGAAGGAATTAAGTACAGTGACTCCTCACTTAAAGTCATCCCCGTTAATGTTGTTACATTGCTGATCAATTAGGGAACATGCTCATTTAAAGTTTTGCAGTGCTCTCTTATTATGTCGTTTGGCAGCTGCTTGCTTTGTCCACTGCTTGCAGGAAGAGCAGCCCATTGCAGCTAGCTGGTGGGGGCTTGGAACCGGCACCCCCCTATGAGCTCCCCACGCCTCTAAGTTCCCTGTGTGGCAGCTGCCCAGCAGGCTATCAATTGCCAGCAGTTCATCTGTCCCTTCCCCCCATTGCCATGTGCTGCTCCTGCCCTCTACCTTGGAGCTGCTCTCCAAGCCTCCTGCTTGCTGTGGAGGGGGGGAGGGAGGGAAAAGGGGGCTTAATGTCAGGGTGTCCCTCTCCCCCCTGCTCCTGCATTGCTCTCACCCCATCTTCCATACAGCAAGAGAGACACTGCAGGGCTTAGGATGGAGGAAGCTTCCTGGCAGCAGCTGCGGTCTCAGCTAGCTGATCTACTTAACAAGGCAGTGTACTTGAGAGTGGGGTCTGCGTACTTAAAGGGGCAATGTGAATCTCGCTCTTTCTCACACACACACACAGGGTGGGATGTGTGTCTCTGTCTTTGTCCACCCTGCTGTATCCCCTCCCTCCATTAGTGCTGCCTTGTACAGTGTGAGGCTACCTTAACAACAATGAATTAACTTGAGGGCTCAGCCACTTGCTAGTTCATCATTTAGCAGTAAGGGAGGAGGTGACCAGCCCGCTGTGGAGAAAGAAGTGGTTCAGGACTATTTAGAAAAGCTGAATGAGCACACGTCCATGGTGTCGGATGCGCTGTATCCAAGGGTGCTAAAGGAGTTGGCAGATGTGATTTCAAAGCCATTGGCCATTATCTTTGAAAACTCATGGCGATTGGGGAGGTCCAAGATAACTGGAAAAATGCTAATGTAGTGCCCATCTTTAAAAAAGGGAAGAAGGAGGATCCGGGAAACTACAGGCCAGTCAGCCTCCCCTCAGTCCCTGAAAAAATCATGGAGCAGGTCCTCAAGGAATCAATTCTGAATCACTTAAAGGAGAGGAAAGTAATCAGAAACCATCAGCATGGATTCACCAAGGGCAAGTCATGCCTGACTAACCTAATTCCCTTCTACGATGAGATAACTGGCTCTGTGGATGAGGGGAAAGCAGTGGAGGTGTTATTCCTTGACTTTAGCAAAGCTTTTGATACAGTCTGCCACAGTATTCTTGCCAGCAAGTTAAAGAAGTATGGGCTGGATGATTGCACTACAAGGTAGATAGAAAGCTGGTTGGATCGTCGGGCTCAACGGGTGCTGATCAATGGCTTCATGTCTGGTTGGCATCTAGGGTTGGTCCCCACTACAGCTTAAGGTCGACTTTAGCGACGTTAAGTCGATCTAAACCTGTACCCGTCCTCACATGCATGCCCTTAAAAGTTGATTTAAAGGGCCCTCAAAATCAACTTCTGTACTCCTCCCTAACGAGAGGAGTAGTGCTGAAATCGACCTCTCTGGGTCGATTGTGGACTAGTGAGGACGCAAGTGACATTACTAGCCTCCAGAGGCTGTCCCACAATGCTCCACTCTGATCGCTCTGGACTGCCTCACTGCTCCACTGTGACCACTCTGGACAGCACTCTCAACTCGCTGCTCTGGCCATGTAGACAGGAAAAGACCCGGGAACATTTGAATAGCATTTCCTGTTTGGTCAGTGTGGCCAGCTCACCTGCACAGCTCAGTCGCCATTCAGAGAAATCAGCAGCACAAGTCGCCATGCAGACCTCAGCATCACAAGACGCCATGCAGAGCTCAGCAGCACAGGAGACCAGCCAGAGGAAAAGAGCTCCAGCATGGTCCAATAATGAGGTGTTGGATCTCATCGCTATCTGGAGAGAGGAATCTGTGATGTTGGAACTCCGCAACAACAAACGGAATGCCAACACGTTTGCCAGAGTCTCCAAGGCCATGCTGGAAAGGGGCCACAACAGGGACGCCCAGCAGTGCCGCGTAAAAATTAAGGAGCTGAGGCAAACGTTCCAGAAAGCCAAAGAGGCAAACGGACGCTCAGGGGGTCCGCCGCGGACATGCCAGTTCTACAATGAACTGAATCTGATAATGGGGGGCGCCCCCACCACCATCGCACCGGTCTGCGTGGACTCCACACATGGGATAATGGCCAGGGTTGAGGACGATTCGGATGAGGAAGCGGAGGATGATACGGAGGGAAATATCACGGAACAGCAGGATGCAAACGGAGAAACAGTATTATTACCAGACAGCCAGGAGCTGTTTACCACCCTGGATCCAGTACTCAGCCAACCCTCCCAAGCGGATACCCAAGTGAAGGGAACTCTGGTGAGTGTTTTTTCTTTAAGGGATTACATGACTCATGATTTTTAAAGGAAGCATTTATTAATGATTAACTTGCCCTAAGGACTTAGCGTGCTTTCATTGCTGGTCAGTTTCTACTCAAAGAGTTTGTCAATATACTCCGGTATTGACCGGAAGTCCTCCACGGACATTTCACTGAAGCTATCCAGGAGGTAGCGATGAATCTTCCGCACCAGATTTCTGGGGAGAGCCGCCTTATGTGGTCCCCCGTGATAGGAGACCATCCCACGCCACAAAAGTAGTAAGTAGTCTGGTATCATTGAGCAGGCTAGCATTGCGGTGAATGGACCAGGACTTTGCAGCGACTCAAGGAGCATGCGCTCTCTATCTCTCTGAGAAATTCTAAGCAAAGTGATGTCATTCCTGGTTGCCTGTTTGAAATACGGACTGCAATTAGTCTGGACACAGTGAGCAAGACAACGTGTAAGCTAAGCCCTCCCCCCCCCCCGTTCGCCCCCCCCAGCCCGTTGCGAGAGCAGTTACAGGAGTTTTGAGCCTACAAGCGGATGCTTCCGTAGCCAGCCCAAACCCAGAGAGTTTTTTTTCTGTTTTGCATTTCGCGGTTCACAGGGAGCCATGCGGTGGGGAGGAAGGGGGTGGGGTTACCCTGGAATATCCGAGCGCTGCTGTAAAGAGCTTACCATAGCGGGCTGCATGGTAATTTCAGCAGCCGTGGTGAGGCTCTCTCCTGCGTGAGGTGATTCTGTGACTTTTGACTGATCCAGTAACTTTTTGGTGAGGAATATGACCTTGTACAGAAACCATATCAGGCCAGTGAATACTGTGTTTCCCCGCTGCATAGTAATGCCATTGTTCTCCGTGACTGTATGTGTCTCATAACCGTATACCTTTCTTTCTTCACCAGCTGCACACTTATCTGTGAATCCTCCTTCTTGCTCCTCACGCCGGCTAACACAGATACGAAGACGTAAAAAAAAACAACGCGCGATGACATGTTTAACGAACTTCTGCATAACTCTCATGCTGAGGCCGCACGGCAGACAGAATGGAGGGAAAAATTGTTACAGTTAAGGCAAGAATCAAGAGCTGCAGCAGAAAAGTTGCAGGAATGTGAAGAAGGGCGGATGGATGCTTTGCTCCACATAATGGAGGAGCAAAGTGCCATGCTTCGTTCTCTGGTGGAGCTTCAGCAGGGCCAAAGATCGCCTCTACAGCCTCTGTGTAACCACCTCCCGCCCTCCCCAAGTCCCATAGCTTCCCCGCCAAGATGCGGGGTGAGAACCCGGGGGGGGGGGGGGGGAGGGAAGCTCCGGTGACCGACCCACTCTACCCCACAAGCCATCACAAGCAGCAGCTGAGTTTCTCCAAAAACCATTAAAAGCTGCTGTCTGCCCCCCCCCCTCCACCGATGCGACTGCTGGTTTCCCTCCTCACCCACCTCTTCTTGCCTACCTTGCCAGTGATCCCCTGTATTTGTGTTTGTGATGAAGCAATAAAGAAAGCATGATTTTTAAAACAGTGAATTTATTTCTTCTGCAAGCATTGGGGGGTGGGGGGTGGAAAGAGGGTGCAAGGATGGCAGGCTTAGGGCTGAGCAAAGCGAGGGAGCGGGATCTCAAACGCCATCTTGGGCACTCATAAAACTGGTTTTCAAGGCGTCCCTGAGGCGCAGCACCTCATGGTGCGCTCTTCTACTTTCCTTGCTGTTTGGCTGCTGGTAAGCAGCGGACAGGGAATTTGCCTCTGCCTCCCAGCCCGCCATAAATGTTTCCCCCTTGCTCTCACAGAGATTGTGGAGCACAGAGCAAGCAGCAATAACAATGGGGATATTTCTGTCGCTCATGTCTGAGCGAATCAGTAATGAACGCCATCTCCCCTTCAGACGGCCAAATGCACACTCCATGGCCATTCTGCACTTGCTCAGTCTGTAGTTGAACAGCTCCTGACCCCTGTCCAGGGCTCCTGTGTAGGGCTTCATAAGCCAGGGCATTAAGGGGTAGGCTGGGACCCAAGGATAACGATCGGCATTTCTACACCCCCCACAGTAATTTTCTGGTCGGGGAAGAAAATCCCTTGCTGCAGCTCTCTAAATATCCTAGAGTTCCTGAACACACGAGCATCATGAACCTTTCCCAGCCACCCCACGTACAGGTCGGCGAAATGTCCCTTGTGGTCAACCACTGCTTGCATGACCATAGAATAATATCCCTTCCGGTTTCTGTACTCTGCGGCCTCGTTGTCCGGTGCCAGGATAGGGATATGAGTCCCATCTATAGTCCCACCACAGTTAGGGAATCCCATGGCGGCAAAGCCATCTATTGTAGCTTGCAGGTTTCCAAGGTTTATAACCCTGGGTAGAAGCAGCTCGACGATTGCCCTGCTTACTTGCATCACAGCAGACCCCACTGTAGATTTACCCACCCCAAACTGATTCGCGACTGACCGGTAGCTGTCTGGCGTTGCAAGCTTCCAGAGGGCTATCGCCACTCGCTTCTCAACTGTGAGGGCCGCCCTCATTTTGGTATTCTTGCGCCGGAGGGCCGGGGAAAGCAAGTCACAAAGTTCCATGAATGTGCCCTTACGCATGCAAAAGTTTCTGAGCCACTGGGAGTGATCCCAGACCGGCAGCACTATGCGACCCCACCAGTCAGTGCTTGTTTCCCTGGCCCAGAATCAGCGTGAGCCTGCTCCATTGCCACCAAATTTGCCAGATTGTCGGTCACCCTACTTCCAAAAATGTCAGTGTCAGTGTCTTTGTCCCTGCTGTGCACCTCCAGGTCCATCTCCTCCTCATCGCTGTCATCGGGGTCCAGAAAGTGCAGTTGTCTCCGGATCGCATTCCTCTGCAGACGGTACAGCATAAAATCCACAACAGTGTGCGAGTCTTCACAACGGCCAGTACTGCAGCGGTGGCATCAGCGGGCTCCATGCTTGCAGTGCTATGGCGTTAGCGCGGTGCGGAGAAAGGGCGCGAATAATAGGATGCCTACCCACAGTACACCGCTCAAAATGGGGTCGTCGGCATGAAAAAAGGGCGCAAAATTTGGAAATGCCTACCCATAGTGCAGCACTCAAAATGGTGCCTGCTGGGGACTCCGGGAACTGTGGGATAGGTACCCACAGTGCAACGCTCGCTATGTCGACGCTTGCAACAGTTGTGCGGACAGACACTGTCAACTTGCTGTGCTTTGCTGTGCTTTGTGGGGACACACAAAATCGACTCTATACAGTCTGCTTTAAAAAATCGACTTAAAGGAAATCGACCTTCTGCTGTAGTGAAGACATACCCCTAGTATCAAGTGGAGTGTCCCAAGGGTCGGTCCTGAGGCTGGATTTGTTCAATACCTTCATTAATGATCTGGAGGATGGCGTGAACTGCACTCTCAGAAAGTTTGCAGATGACACTAAACTGGGGGAGTGGTAGATATGCTAGAGGGTAGGGATAGGATACAGAGGGACCTAGACAAATTAGAGGATTGGGCCAAAAGAATTCTGATGAGGTTCAACAAGGACAAGTGCAGAGTCCTGCACTTAGGATGGAAGAATCCCATGCACTGCTACAGACTAGGGATCAGTTCTGCAGAAAAGGACCTAGGAGTTACACAGGATGTGAAGCTGGATATGAGTCAACAGTGTGCCCTTGTTGCCAAGAAGGCTAACGGCATTTTGGGCTATATAAGTAGGAGCATTGCCAGAAGATCAAGGCAACGTGATCATTCTCCTCTATTTGGCATTGGTGAGGCCTCATCTGGAGTACTGTGTCCAGTTTTGGGGCCCACACTACAAGAAGAATGTGGAAAAATTGGAAAGAGTCCAGTGGAGGGCAACAAAACTGATCAGGGGCCTGAAGCACATGACTTATGAGGAGAGGCTGAGGGAACTGGGATTAATTAGTCTGTAGAAGAGAGAAATGAGGGGATTTGATAGCTGCTTTCAACTACCTGAAAGGGGGTTCCAAAGAGGATGGATCTAGACTGTTCTCGGTGGTAGCAGATGACCGAACAAGGAGTAATGGTCTCAAGTTGCAGTGGGGAAGGTTTAGGTTGGATATTAGGTAGAACTTTATCACTAGGAGGGTGGTGAATCACTGGAATGGGTTACCTAGGGAGGTGATGGAATCTCCTTCCTTAGAGGTTTTTAAGGTCAGGCTTGACAAAGCCCTGGCTGGGGTGATTTAGTTGGGGTTGATCCTACTTTGAGCAGTGGGTTGGACTAGATGACCTCCTGAGGTACCTTCCAACCCTGATATTCTATGATTCTATAATTCTATGATCCCCTGGGAAATATCCCACCCACCTCAAGCAAGCTTCACAATCATCATCACTGTTTACCAGTATTAAATTGTTTGTTTAAAACGTATACTGTGTGTGTGTATTATAGTACACACACACACACACACATATATACAGTATAGTCTTTTGTCTGGTGAAAAAAAATTCCCTGGAACCTAATCCCCCCACTTACATTCATTCTTATGGGGCAATTGGATTCGCTTAACATCGTTTCACTTAAAGTTTCATTTTTCAGGAACATAACTACAACGTTAAGTGAGGAGTTGCTGCAGAGAAAAGTGTGTGTGCCCCCTTAGAGCAGGCAATGGTGCAGCCAACAGAGGAGGAAAGGGCTGGGTGAGGGGGAGAGGAAGGCTGAGGGGGGCAGATCCCCCATGCTGTCAGCTCCCCTTACCTTTGCAGGCCTTGCGATCGGTGATGGATTTGCTCATGTCCCGGTAGAACCCCTCTTTGCAGTAATGGCAGTGCCGGCCAGCCGTGTTGTGGCGACAGTTGAGGCAGACGCCTCCGCTCTTCCTTCCAGAGAGTTTGTACAGCTCCATATTGAAGCGGCAGCGCCGGGCATGCAGGTTACAGTTGCAGGCTGCAGGAGGAGAGGGGAGAAGAGGATGAGAAGGTGAAGAAAGGGCTCAGGGGCCAGAGAAGCATCCACTCACCCAGGCTCCAACCCCAGGGTCAGGCCCACACAGAGGATTGTCCCAGCCAGGTGGCAGACTCAGAGCCACTAGCAAAATTTCAACTCGAGGCACTAAGCCAGAGGAGGTCGGAGTGAGCCACCCAACACAGAATGCCCACAGACGTCTCGAAAGGCAGGCCCCATTCAAGGTCTGGCTCTCAGGTGGTGCAATTCCCCGGCAAGGTAAGTGAGGTCCATCTTAGCTGAGAGGCCAAGGACTGAATGGACCAAGGAGCCCAAAGCACGGCTGCACCTTCTAGGCGTTCTGCGTGTGCAGTGCAGGCAGGAGCAGAATGGAAGTGGGTGGACTGGCTGCAGATCAGTGAGTAAGGTTGAGACAACTAGTTCAGATCAAATCAGCCTGAGCCTTCACCTCTAACTTGGAAACAAACATTTGGAAAGTTCTGCTAGTTCGCTCACACTCACATGCTATTTTTGCTTTTGCTCTAGTCTGTGCCCTTGCAGGCCACTGCTGCGAACAGAAGCTGGAGAAGCCAGAAATCCCACCAGAAAGCCTGTTCTCCTGAGACTTTCCTCCCATTTTGCAAACCTCTGAACTTTGGCCCATTTTGCAAACCTCTGAACTTTGGCCCATCACTGCAGAGAATAGACCCACACTCAGCGGGGATTGCAGGTAAGGTGCTGAAAGTCACGCACAGACTCCCTGGATGTATTGTACACCCACTTACCACAGTGTCAGGGAGACTAAATCCATGTAAATCCATGTAATTTACACACCAAAAAGTCAGGAGGTGCAAGTTATAGCCGGGACTATCCAGATATTCATCTGCCCTCCTGTTAGCTGTTTTTGTTGCTCCAGGTCTTCCATCCAGCGTATCTGAACAACATCGGCTGAGACTTGCTTAGGCACGGTGGGCCACATGCAGAAGTGATGGGAAAAGAGGACAGAAGCGGGAGTGACACACTGGGTGGTACCGGGGAAGGGGACAACTCCGTGTGCACCACAAATGTCTATGGGAGCTTCACCATGGACTTCAGCCAGAGTCATGCTGAGGGGCAGGAGGCACTGCAGGCTACACCAGTCTAGACTGCCTTAGCCTTTCCTCTGAGAGTTTGGTGTCTTCTCACACAACAGGGACTGTCTTTTCACCCTGTGTTCGTTCAGCACCTAATACAAGGGGACCTAGTCCAAACTAGAGCTCCTGGGTGTTACCACAATACAAATAACAGCCACCACCATGGAGAGATCCAGCCAAAATCTCAAAACCTTCCGTGCCCCATACCAGGCTAACTCTCCCAAGCCTCCTCTCACCCTTCACTCACACACACACACACACACACACACACATACACACACACATACACAACCTTTGTCCAATGAGGCACAGAACCTGGGCTAATGGAGCTTGAAGCTACAGAGAAGAGAGAGGGAGGAACCCTTCTCCGGTGGCTGCCAGATCATGCCCAGGTCCCCTTAGGGTAACCAGACAGCAAGTGTGAAAAATCGGAACAGAGGGTGGGAGGTAATAGGCACCTATGTAAGAAAAAGCCCCAAATATCTGGACAGTCCCTATAAAATCAAGACATCGGGTCACCCTAGGTCCCTTCCATGGGGTGGAAAGAGCAGGTGCTGGCCCTTATTGCACCCCCATAAACAAGCTCCCCACAGGGGGCGGGGAGGAGAGGTGAACAATCAACCCAGAGGGCCTCTGAGGAGCTAGGAGAGGGCAGGGCAGTGCTGGCAGACAAAGGACTACTCTGCAGCAGGCAGAGGGGAGGAGGGTTCAGAAGAAGGCAGCTGCCCAGCGCCTATTGTCCGGTCTAGTGTAGTTCTCTCCGAGGAGCCGTGATCATTGTCTCGTTGCCCATCGACTGGCTCGTGGCTTTGCTGCCGGCGGGATGGCTGAGCAGACAGGGGAGGGGAAGGAGCAGCTTGTCTCCATGTGTTCTCCAGATGTGTAATATCCTCTGTGCCCCGCTGGGCTGGGTGCTGGGGAGGTTGCGGCTGAGGAGCTAGAGCATAAGAGGGGGGTGGGAGGCCAGTTCTGCCATGAATCACAGACAAGTGCACAGTGGATGATTAGAACGAGACACCCAGCGGACAGGCCAGCTGGGCACCTGCCATCCTGCTGCCCTGGCATCTCCCCCCTTGCTGCCAACAGATGGCAGCTGCCCCGGCACAGAGCTACCCTGGAACAATCTGCTTCACTCCCAGCCCCCAGGGGCAGCACACAGTGTGTTTTGGGGACACACTGGGAGAACCAGGCCCTGGCACTGAGCCACTTGCCATCCCACCTGTGCGCCCCCTGCTCACATGGCTCGTGGCTCTACACACAGGCCTGTATTTCTAGGTACTCCTTGCTGATTACTTGAGACTCAGAACCCACCAGGAGGTCATTATTATTATCCCCATTTTAGAGCTGGGGAAACGGTGGCACGGAGAGGCTAAACCCCAGTGCCTCAAGATATTTAGGCTCCTAATTCCCATTGGAATTGGTGGAGTTAGGCACTTTGCGGTTCTGCATCTAAGTGACTTACCCAAGGCCACTCAGTGAGTCAGTGTCAGAGAATGGAGACCAGTTTTTAACTGCCTAGCCACAGCCTTCCCTGGTAGCTTTCACTTTGAGACGCATGATCCACCTTTCTGACCAACCTATCTGCCCCGTGGCCATGAGCTGTGAGCCTTCCTCCCTCCCTGCTCCTCCCAGGCAGGGTAGGATTCATTCTGGGCTGCACACACCATCCTCGCCAGGCCACCAGCTCTGTGTCACCACAAGTCCAGAAGAGCCTTTTATGTGAAAAAAAGGCACAGAAGCACCCCACTCCCTTAGGCTTTGCCCTATTAAAGACAATGGGGGGTTCACTACTGCAGTCATGGGGGCAGGATTGGGCCCCTGAGGTGCAAAGGGAATTAGGTCTCCATGTTTGTTGTTTCCTGACCTGTCCCTACAACCCTTTTCCCCAACAGCCCCCAGTCTGGCCCTTTAAAAGGACCACCCGCTTTGCACTGGTTTGCGGGATGGAACGGCAAAGCTCCTTCTGTTGTGCCGTGCCAGGCCCATTAGGGAGTTTGACCAGTGCCAGCTGTGGCCAGGGTGCTGTGGTGGAGAGGAAGGGCCTGGTCTCCAATCTGCTATCCAGACTGCAGCAGAGGAGAGAGCTGCTAAAGTCGTTTTATTTCAGATCTCCCCCACACACACACCACACACATACCCTTTATTTTTTATTAGCCGCAGGAACCCAAAAGGGGGAGGGAGGAATTCCAAATCCACGTGTGCGAGATAAAAAGGAAAAAGCGCTGCCAGTTCCTCTTTAACACTCTCGCAAAAAGATAATGGGAACAAGATTTCCTTCGGCGAAACCCAGCGCCCTCGCCCTCCCCCACTTCTCTGGGAAATTGAGGCTGGGTGAAAGTTTTTCCAGGCATACTGTGAAATTCATTAACATGTCAGCCCAAGATTTAACTGCTGGGCCTGCTTGTCATTGTGTGAAATTTCCTCTCCTAGTCCCCTCTCCCCACCAGCTCCCAGCTTCAATCCTTTGCTGAAGCCGACAGAAGCAAGCTGGGGAGGGTTAAACCCTCAAGGTCAAACAGCTGCCTGCTGCCTATTGTCAAGGCCCCGCTCCCTTGTCTGTGGCTTTCAGGCCCCGTCTCAGAGGTGGGGAGACACTGTTGAACCTTAGGGGTGGGAAATGGGGTTCCAAACTACCCTGTGCCTTCTCCCCAAGCCAGACCTCAGTACAGCAAGAGCCTGTCTGGAGGTGGGAAAAAGCTCAGTGACATTTTTCTGCTCACGGCTGCAGTATTTGCCAATCCCAAACCTTAAAAAAATCACGTCAGCACCCTCAAAAATCACGAGATTGATTTAGAAATCATACCTTTGGGGTTCCTTTTAGTTGCCTCTTGGGTTTTGAGCCAATAGAGCTCCTATTCGCTCCACAACCACGAGGGACAGAAACTTATTTTTGTTTTAGACCAAAGGCAAGATACTCACAGAAGCCCATGACTTCAGAAACTGCCGCTTTGAGGAAAGCATGAAAAATAGTGAGCCTTGCAATGACACCACGCGAGTTGGGGATACTGCTGTGATTTTGCCTTTGTGCATCTGCTGGGCTTTTGCATGTCCACCTTCCGGGACTAGGAAGAAAGTGGCAGAAGAGGGAACAAAGCTTACAGCGTTCCAACCTAACGGGACTCTCAAGAGAAAGCGGCTCTCAGGGGCTTCGTCCCACATGAGGGCTCTTTCCTGCAGCGCTTCCACGCCAATCTTGATTCTGCGGGGCTCCCAGCTCGCCTGGAGGCAAGGGTGGCTAGGGTTAGGCCTGGGGCACCCCACTGGGGCTCAGCAAACCTTGCTTCTTTCCTGGCTCAGCATCTGGGTGAGTCCCAGCATCTTGTCTGCGAAATAGGGACACCGAAATAGGCATCCTTTGCCAAGTCCTCTGAGCTCTGTGCTAGACAGAGCTAGTTAAGCAATAGGTGTTAGGGGGGTGCATGGCACCTCCCAGTTTCTGGCAAGCGGGCTGGGGTGGGAGTGTGGAACGGACAAGGGGAAAGGTCAGGTAAATAATTGGCCAGTCTTGTCCCATTTCCCTCTCTCCTTCCAGTTTAATGAGTGAGAGAGTAACTGGCCAGGGCCCTGTTGCAATGGAGGGAGAAAGACGTGGTCTGGAGCAGCCCAGGAGATCCAGCAAGTGATCGGATCTTCACCCCAACGGCATCCCATTTGCCACATGCTGGCCCCGCAGGAGTTCCTGAGCCCATTTCCGATGCTGTCTCAACCCCGAGAGGTCCCACGCAGAGCGCCGGGAATCAGGGGACTCAATAGCAATGGAAAGAACCATCGACCTCACTGAACCCAACCGCTAGAGCTCAGGACCAATAGACTCCCACAGACCTGGCCTGCTGGCTTGCACTGGCTCTCCTGTGACACCTGGGATGGGGTCTTTGGGGACGGCTGCTCCCTGGGCTGTGCCATAGGCCTGGAATCTGTCCAGGGTCCTCCTCCCCCAGGAAACGACCAGCTTGTACTTTTAGAACAAAGAGAAGCTAACGTTCTACTTCCATCCCTTAGCCCCCCATCACTTCGCCACTGGTGCAGCTTCGCTGGTAGTCGCCCCGGGAGAGCACGTGAAATCAGGACAGGAGTATTTGAATCACACAGGACTAGGTGACACAAAGTGTGGGTTACAGTGCCGGCCTGGAGCTCTTCCCACAGATATCACTGGGAAAACACCCTTTAGCATCAGTGGGAGCTGAGAGACCAGTGAGGAGCTCCTGATAATCTCACCAGCCTAGCATCTTGGCTACTCTATTCCCCCCACCTCTGCCGCTGCTGGTGGAGTTGCACAGCTGTTAGCCACAGTGGGAAATTCTAGGGAAGAGTCTGGCATGGACAAGGTGCACAGAACCACACTCATAAAGGTATTTAGGTGCCTAAAGATACGGGTAGGCGCCTAAACAGCGTTATCAGTCTGACCCCTAGAGACCAGTGGAAATCCAGCTTGGGAGGCCAGGTTTGAAAGTGGCATGCGGTCCATCTGGAGAACTTGAGTTCCACAGGACAGTGGTTGTGCTGAGACAGGAATGCCTCATTAGCCAGGGCTGCAGGGAACCAACTGGGGAAGAGGGGCAAAGCTGGCAAAGCATGCTCCTCCTGTTCTCAGGCCCAGCCGTCCACAGCTTCTAGTTCTAAGCAAACAAGCTTCCCCGGGACGTGTGCTGTGACTGAGAGCTGGGCTGGTGCAGCTCACTGTCTGTCTCACATTAATCACCAATTAAAGGCTTGAACCTTCCCTGCTGTTTGGGTATTAATAAGAATTTAATTGCACAGTTTGGGGCTAATTACATGGTGCCTTGCTTCCTTCCTTAGACAATACACCCCATTAAACAATCACATAATGAATTAAACAATCCCATGATCAACTCATTTGCAATAATAGCCTAATTCAGCTTAAACCCTCTGCAATGGGGCAACTCTCTGTGCCCCTTTCAAGTGTCTCGGGACATTGTAGCCTTCCCTGATCTAGCTGGAAGCTCCTTTGCACCAATGCTCTGCTTCTCTCTGTGCCATGGCAAGGAGAGTAGCCCTGGCAGTCCCAGGAAGCCAATCACTAACAGCAGCCACCTCCTGCTCTCCCTCAGGTGATGTCTTCTCCTTCCAGTACAGACTGGCAACAAGTGAGCACACACAATAAGGGTGGGAGGTGAAGTGTGTCTGGTTGTGCAGCCAACACTGGGGACAACTGGGCAAGAAGAGAGGATCCCTCGCTCAGGGGATGATGGAGCCCGGGCTGGAGAGGGATGGGTAGAGGGATCCCTCGCTCAGGGGATGATGGAGCTTGGGCTGGAGTGGGATGGGTAGAGGGATCCCTCGCTCAGGGGATGATGGAGTCCAGACTGGCAAACAGAGGGGAGAGGGCTCCCTGAGTCTGGGAATTCACTGGGAATAATTATTTAACGGAACAGTCTCAGCGAAACCCTAGAATGGCCAGTCCTGCCAAACCCACAATGGATTCGAACTACGCCCCTGCTTTTGCTGGAGGAGTGCCCAGTCGGGATGCTTGCAAGGCATGGTTGCTACTTCTAGCCTGTGGGAGGGGGAATCTAGACCCAAACACCCGCTTCACCTCACACCCTAAAGAAACACATTGTGCCTTATGAAGAAAAGTCTCAGCCATGACTGAGAGCACTATGCAGCTTACATTGGTCTCATGCGACCCTCGGGTCTGTGTACAAGAACTGCCACAACCCGCTCTAAACTCACACAGAACCTTCCTGAGGTTCGACAAAGCCTGGCTCATTTCTCCCTGCTCTTCCAATGTCATGCGACTCTGGGAACAACGGGGACCAAGCCCGCTGTCAGAATCCTCCAAGGAAAGCTGCTTCTTGGAGATTTTTCAACCCTGTTTGGCAGGAGCAAAAGGTTTGAAAAGCAGCTGAGCTTCTGGAGGTTCAGTGCCAACGGTCGAGGTTCAGCCATCGTTAGCCAGTGCCCAGCTGCCTAGTAACCATCTCCGGCTGCTGAGCTTCACCTGAGCAGCTCTTGGTGGGCCTATGCAGGTCGACACTGTCCATTCCAAACAGCCTGGCCCCTCCTTCCTGTCAGTCCTACTTCAGTCCTACTTCCCTTTCTACCGCCTGGATCCCAGGCCTCGCCAGTCAATGGACAGGCCCAGCACAGACCTCAAAGGGGGTGGGGGGGCTTTTAACTGATCTGAGCCTTTCCCAGAGCCTCTGTTCACAGCCATCAGCAGCAGGCATGAGCCAGGCCAGACAGCAGAGAGCGACACGGCGCCTAACATTTAAGGCCCACATTACAGCTAGAAGCTCTTGGCATTTCTCCCTCATCCCACTCTCCGCCCCAGCCTCCAGGGAGCTTCTCTGCACTAAGCAGCTCTGGAGATGGAGTGGACAGCAGCTGCCTCTGCCTTCTCCCGGATTTCCTGAAACCTCTTGCTACTGCTAGCCCTCGGGGAGAGCTGCATACAATACAGGTGGGCCTCCAACTTGGGTCCTCTGCCATTGTCTGGCTGTGCTTCCTTCTCTGGCCAGGTAGGATGTATCTAGCAGGGCACAGGACAGGAGGCAGCGGCTTCGGGCTATGAGCCAGGCCTTGTTATGCTACCTCCCAGCCAGAGCCAGCAACATTTCAGCATGGCCTGGGGCTGACGCCATGGTTTTAGGCCATCTAGCAATTGCAACAAACGCAGCCCTGTGAAATAAAACCCCCAATAACACTTTGCTAGGGCACTTGTGCCACAGAGTTCCAGGCGCTTTACAAAGGAGGGCAGTCTCCTGAACCCCACTGTACAGATAAGGACACTGAGCACAGAGGGAGGTGCTGCGACTTTGCCCAAAGCCAGCGGCAGAGGTTGGAAGAGAAGCTAGGCCCAATTTACACCCAGTGCAGCATCCCAACCGAACCTGGGGAAGGGAGCAGACAGGAATCCATCAAGACATTGGCGGGAAGGCAGTTCTCATGCTCTCAGACCCGCGATAACTTATTCTGTGAAGATGTGAAGGAACCACAGAGTGAGGCTGAGGGTTTTACCCAGCTCTGGGAAGAGCCTGTTTGCACTAAGGAAGGAGCGCCAGACACAAAGCTCCTTTCGGCGCACCGGACTAGAAGCAAATCCCCACTATGCTCATTGCCCCACCCAGAGCAGCAATCTTGCAGCCTCTGAAAGGAGGCTTGCAAAGGGCTGAAGGAGTAACCGAGGGGCTCGTTCACCTTCAGAGGCTGTAAGGATGTTTTGGTCCAGCCACAGTCGCAGGCCGGAGCCTCTCATGCCTCCAGCATGCTCAGTACCTAATCCTGCTAGGGATGAGAGAGAGGAACCTGTCAGAAAGGAACCAACCAGAGCCCTTGTTCACCGGTGTCATTCCATCACCCTGCATCCCTGGACTCCAGGTGAGCATCTCTCTCATCCACAGCAGGGTTAGGTACTGAGTGTGCTAGAGGCATGAGAGGAAAGAACGTGACAGGAACGGCAGTTCCCCGGCTAGCTCAGCCATAGCTAGGGAAGAAAGCCCGCTCACCCCCAGCTTGCCAGCTATTTGGATAAGCTGCCAACCCAGCTCTCCTAATGCCTGTCTGCTGATGTGCCTGGATTAATGCTGCTCTCTCTGGAGGGTCTCCAACAGCTTCGCTGCTGCAGTGATGGAGGCAGCTGTGAGCCTCCACGCTGGGAAAATTGTTTCAAAAATTCCAGCCGGATTGAAACCCAGTTCTTCTGTTCAAAGGGACTGCAGACAACATAGAGCAGGCAGCCTGGCCTGTTTTTCCTGAATGGGGACAAAGCAACTGTAAAGGCTCCAGGCCACCTGGAACCAGGTTTACACTATGACTCCAACCAGTTTTAAAACCAGTTTGAATTTCTGAGATAGTTTCCCACTTATAGACAGGTGCCCTGAGATGACAAAGGGAGAAATTGGCACAGGATGGAGCTGAGAGAGAAGATGACCGAGGCAAAGGATTGTTCACAGACACTGGTGTTACAAATTCATTAGGCCTTCAGCTTCCCAGCTCAGCCCAGGCAGTTTGGCTCTTCCAGAAGAATTTACCATTTCCCTGGCAAGTGCTGGGATCAAAGCTCCCCTCAGCTATTATTTCTCTCATGCTCCTCTACAAACGGAAGGGATTCCAATCACCGGAGCAAGTTTTCCCTTCCGTACTCCATTCAGAAAAGTGCTCCAGCAGTGGTGGTGACAATGGGAACAAGAGCTCCAGAATTACCAGAGAGTGGATCAATTACTTCCAGTGGCTGCATCCTGCTAATCCCCCCCATGCAGCCCTTGGTGTCTGCAGGCGCCCTAATGACAGGTCTAATTCCAAGAGCAGAAGCCTGAGGAATGCTGCATCTCATAGGTGCACGCTAACAATTAAATGTGGGGTGGGCAGGGAAAGCCCAGCAAGAATAATTCACACTTATTATAACATGATCACTGGGAGGAGCCTATGCCCACATTCACACCCCTCTGACTCTCCTCCTCCTGGGCTGTTAAAAAGAAAACAAAAGCCCCAAGCCTATGAAAATGAAGCCAATGAATCACCACCAGAGTCTCTTGAGCCTGGAGACCTGACTGCAATCTTTCAGCCTCCAGGGTTATCAGAGGGGCTTCCTTCTCTCTTGGCAATTCTGCCCCATCTGGGATCCACCCAGGTGGGCGGCTGGCAGGTGATGCCGGCCAGGAAGTGGGAGGAAGGGAAGGAGGGATCTCTCCCCCCCTCCCTGCAGCAGACTCAGTTTTAATCTGTAAAAGAGCGCTTTGAATCATGCCAAAGCAGAGTCCTGGGCCCAGCCCCCACCTCACAGCTTCTCTTTCCACTTTCACAAGAAACTAACAAACCTAACTGGTGAGCAAGGTCCACACGTGCAGGAAAAAGGGGGGGAGGGGTGTCTGTGTAACACTGACGGACCCTGGTTGTCAGCAGGCAGGATTGAACCTGGGGCCTCTGGAAGGGGGGTGACCTGCTTTTATAGGGACAGTCCCAATTGTGGGGTCTTTTTCTTATACAGGCTCCTATTACTCACCCTTCCCCTGTCCCAATTTTTCACATTTGCTGTCTGGTCACCCTATCTGGAACTTGGCTGTTAGCTAAGGCTATAGAGCAGACTCAATCTCTCTCTAAGTGGTCTTGGGACAGCACCCAGGAAGTGTGTGGGTTACATCTGCACAAAGGGGTTGGGCTGGGCTGTATGTGCTGGAAAGACACTGGGGTGTTGGGTGGCAGGGGATGGATTGAGCTGGCACGCAGGGGTGGCACAGGTGAACAGGGTGGCTCGAGTGGGAGTTGACTGACCTGCTGCCCGGTGTGGTTCTCTGCAGCTTCCTTAGGTGTTAGCAGAATTTAAGCTTCCGCTTTTATATTCAAAATCAATGATCTAGCCCTGCTCACTGCAAATGAAGAAAACCCTCGGAATGGGACCTGGCTGCTGGAGTCTGCAGATGGCCTGAAACAGCAGTGCTGAAAATGGGTGTGGTCTGCCTCCATTCATCTCAAGTGGAGCTTGACTCTGAAGCCTAATATTGTTCACTATTACCCTATTGATCATTTTGACATAAGCATACTCTCTTTGGGAGCAGGGGGTGATGATTGGACAAGGTACCACCATGACTGTTTGTTCCCTAAGGGACCCGCTGCTCAGGACGTTGGCAATCAGATATGAAGTCTGGGGACTTCAGCAACTCCCGCCGAGTGGCATCTCTTCTCTCGTCTTTCTCCTTTCTTCTTCAGTCGAATGCTTATGCTGCCAGCTCTGCCCTTTTCCACGGATTGTCCAGGAGTCTACCTCGAAGGTCCTCCCATTGTTCGGCCGGAATATCTAATCTGGTGGCATCAGCATCAATCGCCCTGCGGCTGCTACGTGCTCCAGGCACTTGTAAAAAGTACATTAAGTGTGGCAGCTTCTGCAGCTCCCGCTGAGTGGCATCTCTTCTCTCATCTTTCTCCTTTCTTCCTTAATCGAACACTTCCGCTGCCAGCTCTTCCCTTTTCCCTGGACAGCCCGTGGAGATGCCATAGTAGTGCGGGCATGGAACCCGCTCAGCTCATCGCAGCAGTTACGGGCATCGTAAACAGCTCTTGAATTATCGTGCAATGTACGCAGAAAGGGAAAACCTGTGCGAGAACGTGAAGGAAGGGCGGTCATGAGAATGAGGCGGACATGGACACAGGCCTCCCCAAATACAGTGGCACCGGCAGCTTAGGGATCCTGGTGGCAATGGGGCAGGCTCATGCAATGGAATGGCGATTCTGGGCCCGGGTGTGACGGAATAGGAATACTGTGTGTGTGCCTCAGTTTCCCCTATGCATTTCTTGAGCGTCTATGTGAAGGGATAAGGATGTGTAACTGATGCAAAGCAGAGCTTCTCTGCAGGTGTCCATAGCTGAAGCTGTAATCTGACCCCAAGTGGGGGAGGGAGGTCACCTGACCTGGCTGAGCCAGGGGGGGAGGAGGGGCTGGAGAGAGTGAGTTGGAGTTTGGAGTCTGCAGCTGGCTGGAGAGAGGTTTTGGAGTCTGAAGCTGGGTGGGCAGAAGGGAGGCAGGCCCAGGCAGGGTCTGGCCTCCCTTGGGTCCCCCAAATGGATCCAGCTGAAGGGTTCGGGTGCCTACAAGCTCAGTGTTAGACCATGTACCTGTCGACGAATAAACCTCTGTTTTACTGGCTGGCTGAGAGTCACGTTTGACTGTGGATTTGGGGTGCAGAATCCACGCTCTCCCTCAGGACCCCACCCGGGCGGGCTTGCTGGGGGAAACGTACGGAGGGACAGAAGGTGCTGAATGCTCCGAGGTCAGACCCAGGAAGGTGTAAACGGGGACCTCTAAACTCCTAGCCTTGGAGACAGGCTGTGTATGGAGAGAGGACGTTTTCCCTCGGAGTCCCAACTGGCTTCATAGGGAGCAAGTTCCAGACCATCGCCCGGGCACTCCGTGACACCGGGAAACTAGCACAGACTGGTGGGACCGCATAGTGCTGCAGGTCTGAGATGATTCCCAGTGGCTCAGAAACTTTTGCATCCGTAAGGGCACCTTTATGGAACTTTGTGACTTGCTTTCAACTGCCAGAATACCAAGATGCGATCAGGCCTCACAGTTCAAAAGTGAGTGGCGATAACCCTCTGGAAGTTTGCCACACCAGACAGCTACCGGTCAGTCGGCAATCAGTTCGGAGTGGGTAAATCTGCAGTGGGGGCTGCAGTGATGCAAGTGGCCAGCGCAGTCACCGGACCACCAGTGCTGCAAGTACATAAACCGCAAGGGGTACTTTTCCATGGTCCTGCAAGCACTGGTTGATCACAGTTCTGCTGGCACAGATTTGTCTCCCCACACAGCGATCAGATCCAGCACCTCCCTTGTGGTCCATGCTAGGGCCCTCTTTCGATTCTGGGACTGCATGGTCTCCTCTGCTGGTGGGCTCTGCATGGAGAGCTGTGCAGGAGATCTCGCCACGCTGGCCAAAGAGGAAGTGAGATTCAAAAGCTCCCGGGGCTCTTCCTATCTAACTGCCCAGTGCATCCGCGTTCAGAGCGCTGTCCAGAGCGGTCACACTGGAGCACTCTGGGATAGCTCCCGGAGGCCGGTAACGTCAAATTGCGTCCTCACTAACACTAGTTCGACTCGGAAACATCGATTTCAGCACTACTCCCCTTGTTGGGCAGGAGTTTGGAAATCGATTTCAAGACCCTTTTAGGTCGACCTAAATGGCATCATAGTAAGGACGGCAAAGTGAAAGGATCGATTTAACGTGCATAAATTTGACTTTACCACGTAGTGTAGACCAGGCCTTAATCTTCTATGATTCTATGAAACTGCATTTGCCCTGCAGCATTGCACTGGCACCTTGCCATGATACAACCTGGCATCAGGTGATTCTTAGGTTCCAGGAGCTAACATTGCTAAGTGGGCACATCACACCAGCGCTTTGAAACAGACAGTGGCAGGCAATTCCAAAAGAAGAACTGACCCAGGCTTCCTCCTGAAACTCAAACCCATGTCTTTTTTGAGGTCCACAAAAACAACATTGAATTCACATTTCTTTGTGGGTTTGTTTCCACCGCTGCATTCCTATGATTCAGCTGGGACTGGAAACACCCAAATCATCATAACAAAAATCTGGCTGTGAGCTGAGACCAGGTTGTTCTGTGAATCTAATGGGAGCGTCTCTTTGCCAGGACTCAACTCACAGAACTTCAGCAAAGTCAGTGGAGCCCACAGAATCCCTTGGTGCTTTCCCCATTTTCTACTTCACCGTGGGCCAAATGAATTCTTAGTCTCACTCTGGCACCTCCCATGAAGTCACAGCCTGAGATGCAGGCCTGAAGCGGTGTGGAAAGGGGAGGGGTCCAGCTCTGAGGGTTGCCTCCAGAATCTCAGGAATTGAGTGTGGAGGCCTCAGGAGACACGACTACAGTACTGGGCCATGCAGGTGACGCGACAGAAGGAGGAAAGAACCTGTCCAGGCAGCCACAAAGACAGTTTCTGAGTCCCACTTGTGCCTGGCTTCACTTAGTCAGAAATGTGTCCCCAATACAAATCATTTCATGTCATCTTTCTTCCATGTGGTGTCAGCCAAGGAGAACATTGTGGCCATTCCAGTCTCCCACAGGAGGCAAGTTCTGAGCTACCCTAGGGCTGGATCTGGCCCTTTGGCAATGACAGCAAGCTGAGACAAGCGGTGACAGCCCCAATGGGAACATTCAGAAAAATGTACCTGTAAACTCCACAGGCTTGTCTGCCGTGTCCGGAGCAGGTCCTGGAATAAGGCAGATTGGTCCTGCCTGCCTGGCTCAGGGCTGGAGTCCAGCTGCCAAGACTCACACACTCTGCATTGGCTTCATCCGACCTTCCACCACGACAGCGCCTTCTGGTTAGGCCACCTTTGCCCAGCTAGCGAGGCTCAGGCCCAGCCTAGCCCCATACCAAGGTGGGGCTAGCTCCAGAGGTGCAGGGCCCCTAGAACGGGGACTGTAGGGGGATTCGGGGGGTGGCAGCGAGGGAATGCCAAGACTGTGCGAGGTGAATGGCTGGGCGGGCCCTCTCCCTTTAATTGGTGCTAATTGCTGCATCTGTTCGGGCTGGCTAGCAAGATGTCATTGTTGAAGGCTTGAGGAGCTAATCCGGCTTTCAGCCGCTAAACCCTTCGGAGGCTTGTGATGGAGGAGCTCTTTCAGGGCTCTTCACAGAGGGCACAAAGCCTGAGAGGGGAAAGGGATGCAGAGGGGATGGAGTCGACAGGAAAAACTTTCACACGGCAGCTCTGCTAAGCAGCCTTTGTGTGTGTCAGGGACATCTTAAAGGGCCAGGGCTTCTCTCCCTCCTCCTCCCAGCTTTTCTTTCTCCATCTTTTCAGTTCCATCTGCCAAAGGACTGACCCCAATGGTGGTGGGAGTGGGAAAGAAGGAGCAATCTCCTTGGATATTTCTGGGAGGGATGGTGAACATTACCTGCCTGTGAGGGACCGCTTCAGCCTCCTCTCTCCTGGGGAGGTCAGGGGACACTCTGCTGTCTCACGCATGGTCAGGGATGGTCAAGGACCAGCCACGCAGTTCAGGGATGCTATCAGAACCCAGCGGTGGGGGTGGGAGGTGAGGTGGGGTGGGAGGTGAACCTCACGAGGTTCAGAGATTGGGTTTGGAAAACATCCTCAAAACCCAGACCCTGATCTGAATCCCTCAGCCCCCGTGTCTCCTCTAGTTTAACAATCCACTTTACACTGGCTCCAGTGGAGTTACTCTGGACATATACCAGATAGAATGGATTGCTACAGCCAGGGGGACTAACAGAAGCTATTCTTAAACTTGCCCAGGTATTCTCATTTTATTATTCTCTTTTCAGTTCATGATTTTCCTAAAGTTTCACTGTTCGGTCCAGCATTTACCAGATTTAGCTTATTTGTGGGGCTGTTTGCTTGCCTGTTTGAGCAAAACTGAATCAACCAGTTTTCAGACTGCAGCATGTGGAGGGGAACACACTAGCTTATACATTTTCAAAACAGCAACTAACTCTGTTCTTGGGAGCCCAGCTTTAGACACTGACCCACAAGCCTTTATAAAAGTACCCTTGCAATATTGTTTTGAACAGGAAGTTGGGCTCTGGCACATATAAACAATACATTAAATATAATACAACCTAACAAGCTTCTCTAATGTCCTCTAGACACATTCATTAGCCTCCCAAGGGCCTGCATAATCATATGGTTTTCTCCTTCCTCCTTTCCCTCTGGTTCCCCTCTGAGACTCAGGTTTCAATTCTGATTTCATTTACACCAGAGTTACACTGAAGTAATCCAATTCGTTACCCTGGAGTAACTCCTCATTTACATCCAGTGTCAACAAGAGCAGCATCAGGCCCTGATCAATTTTTAATTGTGTTGTAAAGTGCTGTGCTTGACATTTATGGCATCATTCGAGTAATAAATCGTAACAATAACTTCCCAGGGTACTTTGGTGCTTTTGCATCGGGCTGATTCATGGAAGATGCGAGGACACCTATGAGAATGAAGCATAATAAAGGAGGGGAGGAATGAATTACTTGAGCTTTTCCAAGCCTCTAAAAAGGTTGAGGTTTTTTATGAATTTTAGGTGCAGCTCTAATAGGTGTGATGGCGGAGGGGATTTTTAATCTCTCCAGCCCAAAACAGCTGCTCTCTAGGAGAACCCAAGTACTGTGCTCAATAAGGGAGTAGAGAATCAGAGAGGTAGCCGTGTTAGTCTGGAATAGCAGAGGTAACAAAGAGTCCTGTGGCACCTTAAAGACTAACTAAAGTATTGCTCTGAGAAGCAGAACACTAGGCCAAAGTTATCCCTGGTGTAACTCCACTGACCAATCAGGAGAATCACTGTTGAGTGTGAGATGGCTACACTGCAATCAGATGTGTGATCACATGCAAACATACCAGAGCTGGCTTTGATCTAGCTAGCTGGCTTGAATAACAATAGCAGTGAAGCCCTGGGCAATAAAGCAGCAGCCTGAGTACACACTCAAGGTCCCAGCAGGCCTTGCACAGCCCTTGCTGCCTCAGCTTCCCTACTGTTAGTACCCATGCTAGCTAGATCAATGACAGCTCAGGTCTGTCTGTATGTGCTGCAGTCTAGACATACAGAGACAGATAGAAAATACTGAGCCACATTCATCCCTGGCATTGCTCCATTGATCATCCTGGAGATACCACGTCAAAGAGTGTGATATAGACAGAATGCTGTCTGAGTACATCTGCCCCTGCTTCTCTGCACATGCAACCAGATCTGATTGTGTGGGCAAGGAAGAGGAGAAATCTCTTACCTAGACACTCGTTGGCCTCCCTGGCGTTGGCCCTCTGCCATGGGCGGTCGTAATGGAAGGGTTTGCAGCGGTCACACTCGGGGCCCTCGGTGTTGTGCTTGCAGTCGCACACCAGCTTGCCCTCCTTGTCCTTCACGCAGCGGGAGGCATGCCCATTGCACTTGCACCGCCCCCCGACCTGGAACTCCCCCACGGCATAGTAATACGAAGACGAGCCGGTTCCGCCATCGTCCTCCTCATGATCCCGCCCCCCCAGCTCCCGGAACAAATGGGGGCGGCTGAAAATGACCCGGATGTCTGTAGCGGTCACCCAGTCCTGGAGCACTGGGCTGTTGTCAAAGTCTTGGGCAGAGGGCCGTCCGTCCAGCGTGCTGAAGGCAATGAGGCCCCCAGTGAGTGGGTACAGATCCGTGTGGCCATCGGTGCACAGGGCCTCCTGCTCATTTTGCTTGGTGACGGTGGCTTTGTTGGGCTTGCCATAGATTTTCCGGCACTGGGAGGAGTAGTACTGGTAAGGTACCCAGGTCTTGCCATGATCCATAGATTTCAAAATGGCCGCCGACTCAGGCCGGGGTGAGCAGAACTGCAGGCTGACGTAAATCACCTCAAACTTCTTGGCCAGGGAGAGGGTGAGCGTGACGTTTTGAGGGGAAAGGTGCAGGCTCTCGGAGCGCCAGCACGTCATGTTGGAGGCAGTGTTGAGGTCAGTGAGGTAAGATGCTGGGTGGGCTTTGCGGGGGTCTGAGGCGTCGCAGTGGCGAGTGGGAGGCTTTCCACACGTGCTGGAGACCTGCACTTCCTTCCCAAAGGCAGCATTGACAAACTCGGGGATGCAGCGCCGGGGGGTGCTGTTCTCATCGTAGCAAGGGTCGGATGCCGTTTGCTGCACCACAAAGGGGTTGATTGTCTGGGACAGGCCGAACACACAGGCAGTAAGCAGCAGCCGTAAGAGGTACAAGAGATCCATCCTCGCCAGATAAGCTCTCTCCAAGACACACAAGTCAAATCCTCCCTAAACATAAAGCAAAGGAGCAGTGAATCATACATTCCAACCCCCACGGTCTGAGCTCCCTTTTGGCAGGTAGAAACGCAGAGGCCAAACCACTGTTTGAAGGCTGGCTGGGGGTTGTACCAGTGTCAGATGGCCAAGAATAGCCAGAGCTGATTGATTGGCTATTGCCAGTGCTGGCGAGCATGCAGTCTGATGTCTCTCTCCTTTGGGTGCCTTTCACCCAGATTGTAACCACGGAAAGCAGCCAGACCTCTTGTGGATGGGGGGGAGGGGCAGGGTTCGCAGTAACACTTCATTTATGATTATCTCCCTGCTCCATAAAATAGCTTCACAGACAGCTGGACAGATTGTATACGGGTGTGCGGGTTAAGGGAGGTAGGGTGGCCTTATGGGGCAGACAATGGGCTGGGAGTCAGACAGCTCTGGTTCTTTTCCTGGCTCTGTTACAAACTAGCTCTGTGACCTCGGCCAAGTCACATAACCTCTCTGTGCCTAGGTTCCCACTGGTCAAATGGAAATCAGAATATTCCCCTCCTTCCCGGCGGCACAGTGAGACTGGTGTTTCCAAGGCACTTTGATAGACTCCCCTGGAAGATGCAAAACAACTGAAAAGCATCATTAAGAGAAGAAGATAGTGAGTAACTACCAGCGCTACTCAATATATTAACTTTGGCCACATAGGTACACTTCATTGTATCGGTAAAGTCATTAACACTGAAGATAATCACACATTCAGAGCCGCTAAAGGTAGGAGCACAGGCCCAGAATCCTCAAAGTGATTTGGTGCCTACCTCAATGGGAGTTAGGTGCTTGAACACTTTCGAGACTCTTGGCCAAAGTGCTGTAAGAAGGGGCTCTCACTAACTGGGAACAGGGCCCCTGGCAACCGAGATTCTATTCCCAACTCTGCCACTGAGTTGCTGTCAGACCGTGGCCAGTCATTTACGCCTCTCCTGGCCTCAGTTTCTCCATCTGTAAAATGGAGATAAGGATACTGCCTTCCTTTAAGGCACTTTGAGGGCTATGTGTGAACAGTCATACATAAGAGCTAAGCCTGATTATTATTAATCACTCTGTTGTTACCTTCACCACTGTAGTGTCTGAGCACCTGCAATGTACGCTAAGCGCCTCTAACAACACACAGGGATTCTGTTGTTGTGTGTTTTGCCACACTTGTACAGCCAGCCAACAAAACCAGTTTGAATTGCACTGAGAGTCAGTGAACGCCTAAGAATTCCCAGTGAGGAAGCAGCATCCAGATTCCAGTGGGGTGCATCAGCCCATGTTCCTTTTCTGACCCCAATTCAATGCTCCCCTAGCATTTCCTCAGTCCATTCACACTGCTCTTCTCCCTTTCCCTCCTGCACCAGTGTCAATCTTTCAATTACTCCACAACTTCTGATGTCCTTTTCTCCCCCTGGCCCAGGACAATGTGCTCCAGCCTCAGACAGGGTGAGAATGCAGGGATTTAATGAGCTCCTAATGCTCCCAGGAGGGGAGCCAGCCAGCTTCCAAACTCTGGGTCCCACATCAAAGTCAGAGAGGGAGGTGTGAACACACCAGGGCTGAGTAGAGCCTGCTGGGCAGCCATTCTCTGAGAGAACAGGGCCTGTCAGACCCACTGCAAAGCCAGGGCCAGTTTATTCTCTGAATGGGCAGTTAATCAAGCAATTTCCTTCTCCCTTCCCGCCTTTGACTCTCCTGATAGTCAGCCATCCTCAGGCTGGGTCTTCAGGAGAAACCTTTGTGAATATAATGGATGTCAATTTGGGGGTGATACTGTGGCATTTTTCTACTAGTACAATCCTTTTCTATGAGGCATACCTGCAGTTAGTCCAGAAAAGAGTGTGTTTGCTGGGTTAGTTTATTTCACTGGGGACCTACCGGTAGTAGAAGCTGTGCTGGCAAAAGCTCAGTTGTGCCAGTAGAAACTAAACCTCCATCAGAAGGGTTGCTGGTGCAGCGACCCTGGAAAACCTTTTCTATTTGGCTTTGGTTCTTCAGTGCCCTCCATATCTATCTACAGGTACTTATCTGGCCCCATCAATGCAGTGATCTGAATGCGTCCGCATCATAATTCATTTCTCCTCACAACCCCCCACTTAGGTAGGGACTATAGATGAGGCCTAGTGAAGCAGCGATTGTGGGGAGCATAGAGGGGGGAGAACCCACTACATCAGGGGCACCCCAGCTTCTGATGCACAGACCCCACACACCACGTGACACTAATGCCAGGGGTCCCTTTCTCTACCACAGTCAAGCTGTGTTCAGCCACACACTGGGCTTGTTTTTAGTGTGGCAGGTTGACTCTAGGCTTGGAAACTTCAGCTAAAATCTCCCATGGGATACTAACGCTGGGGCAGTTCCATTTTAGCAATGGTGGGAGTCCTAGTGTAGACAGGGCTGCAAACCTCTTTCTGTGTTTTAAGCCCTATGGATATACCTACCCTGCAAAGGAAAACACCCAGCGTAGAGTCTCAGAGCCCAGATCAGTTGACTTGGGCTTGCGGGCTCAGGCCTCAGGGTTAAAAATAGCTGTGCAGATATTCCAGTTTTGAGGAGGCATGAAGAGGAGGAAAATGTCAGTGAATGTGGTAGGGTGGGGGAAAGAAAAGTCATGCAAATTGTGACATGTATGAATGTGTCTGGCATGTAGCAGCCGGCAATATCATTGTGTGTGAATCTGCCCGTGAGCATGTAGAAAACTAAATCCCATGCTTGGGTGAGCAGGGTAGTGAAAATGTCTTGTGTGATGTCACAGAAAAGACACCCATGCCCATCTAGCTCTCACCTTTGCCATCCGTGGTCAAGCTGAACCAGGGGAAGCAATGGTAGGAAATTTAAGCAGAAATTTTCTATTTTACAGGAGGCCCATGAAAGAGAAACTTTCATTGCATCTAAAGGGTGAGCTTGCCCCCTCTAAGATCTACTTCTACAGGAAACCATTGATGGTTACATTGGCCGGCAGTTCGGAACAGATGATTTAGTTTATTTTACATTTCAGACAAGCTGGAATGACCAGGAACTGTGGAGTTGTGCATGTAGCTAATCTATATAGCTATCTATGTATCTGGATCTTCCCTTCTTCATCCTCAATCTCCCTCCCCACTTCCCAGCTTTTGTTTAGTGTGTTCATCTTGTTTCACTCTAGGTTTAATTTCTTCCATGCAAGAGCCACACCTGTCTTGTACAAAGATAAGGCACCTCGCACTATGGAACCCTGAGCCTGATGGAGGCTTTGGGGAGCTACCTCAATGCAGGGAATATATAATAGTGCTAACAGTGACCTGACAAAACAGTGCAACGGGGCATGAAAAATAGGGCTGGGGTGCAGTGATACGTCATAGACTTTATACTTAGTGCATATTAACCAACACTCTGTGGAGGGGATAGCTCAGTGGTTTGTGCATTGGCCTGCTAAACACAGTGGTGTGAGTTCAATCATTGAGGGGGCTATTTAGGGATATGGGGCAAAAATGGGATTGGTCCTGCTTTGAGCAGTGGGGTAGACTAGATAAGATCCCTTCCAACTCTGGAAATTCTATTATTCCTGCTGCCTAGGGTCCCCAAGGCATTCCCTGTTATTTCAAGGTCCCTGGGGCTGCTGTCCAGAACCAACAGAACCTTTTCTGTTACCCTGAGGTTCCTGGGCAGGATCAGAGGTGGCAGATGAAGCTGGGAGGGGAGAGTGGATGAAAATAAAAGCCAACAAAAGTGTTTGCCGAGTTGAAAAGGATAAAAAATCCATTGGAATCAAATGTTCCTGCTTCTAAAAGAAGAGTATGAACAACGGGCCAAATTCTACTTTTGGTTACACCGGTGCAGATCTACAGTAACTCCACTAGCTAATGGAGTTATTCCGGATTTACATACATACTGAGATCAGCATCTGGTCTAAGTAGAAATGTAATGAGAGAGAGAGAAATCTCAGTCCTTGGAGATGGATTCTTCCACCCCACATCCTAGAATAACCTGTAACAAGACACCTTGACTTTGCATCACTCCACTATGACATTGCAACTTCCCCGTTACAGCTTGAAGATGTGCTGATGTGCTATTGGCTTTGAAGATGCAGCTAGAGGCATTTAAACTCTCAATGGCCCTGCCAAAACTGGGACTGACTTATGAAATAGCAGGACAAGCAACCATGCCACATCCCCAGCTCTGGAAAGATGGTGCTGCCTGAGGAGCTGATGTTTGCTTCTGCCAAAAGAGCCAATGGGAAGGCTAGAACTTTTTAAAATGGGGGGGAGGGGGGGACTTCCCCTTTGACTTTGTTGTGGTTCATTGGGAAAGAGAGGAACAGGGAGCAGTTATGCTATGAGACGCTTTAAGCCAGGTATGATAATAAATCATCAGATCATACCCAGAACTACTTATTTGGAACCTCCAAATGTGTAAGTAGATCAGGAATGTTTAGAAAGAGGTAATTAGATTTATTTCTGTTTATTTCTTATGGCTAGTGGACTCCCCTATGCTAACCCAGATGCTTTTTGTTTTGCTTGTAACCATTAAGCTGGACCTCAAGAAGGTTATTCTTGATGTCTAAATTTTGCAAGTGGGTTTTTTAAATCTAGCAAAAGTCTAAGTTCCAAATGTTTTTGTTTTTAATAAAATTTACCTTTTTAAAGAACAGGATTGGATTTTGGTGTCCTAAGAGGTTTGTGCATGTTGTTAAATTGGCTGGTGGCAACAGTTAATTTCCTTTGTTTTCTTTCTCAGCTCTTCCCTGGAGAGGTGGGGGTGAAATGGTTTGAGGGTAGCCCACAGGAAGGAATTTCAAAGTGTGCCTTTTTGGTTTCAAAGGTTTTTTGTTTTGTTTTTTGCATCTGAGTGGTGGCAGCATCTACCCATCCAAGGTCAGAGAGAAATTGTAACCTTGGGAATTTAATACAAGCCTGGAGTGGCCAGTGTTAATTTTTAAAATCCTTGTGGGCCCCCACCTTCTGCACTCGAAGTGCCAGAGTGGGGAATCAGCCTCGACACCAGCCATGGTCAATGCTACTCCTACCCCAGAAGCCAGGTCAGAGTATTTATTCAGAACTACAGGAAATACCACTTTGCAGATTTCTCTTTCTGCAGATACACTAAGCACAGGCCAGAACAGTCTTCCCAGCAGGCACTTGGCTGGATGGGTCTCACTGTCCACTCACCAGTTTTGGAGCAGGCATGTAGGGGAAGCTAAATCACTTTCTTTCCCATATTTTGTGTTTTTTATACAGTAAACCCTCGATTTAACGGACCTCGATTTAACGGACTTCGGATGCAACGGACAAAATTTCTGAGCAAGTCTGATGCATTCCTGATCCATTTCTGGTGGGCTGGCTGCCGGCTCCCGACTGCCGCCCGGGTCCAGGCAGCGGGCGGGCTGGCTGACGGCTCCCGGCTGCCGCCCGGGTCCAGGCAGCGGGCAGGCTGCGGAGTTGTCGCCCCGACCCTGTGGCAGGCGGGCTGCTGCTCTGACAGCTCATTTTTTTATTATTATTAAATAACGGACTTTTTGATTTAACGGACACCCCCTCGCCCGAATTAGTCCGTTAAATGGAGGTTTTACTGTAGTTTTAAAATATTCTCATTTTATTAGTGATGCAGAAGAGGTTTCCCCAAATTCTTTCCCCACCCCTGTGTAAACCACTGCATAGCTGGCCCAGTCTTCTCACTTCCTTCTGAAGAATCAAGTATCGGAGGCATCATACGGGACGCTCAAACTGATCCAATATCGCAAATCCTACATGGCTAAGGCTCAGACTTCGCCCCCTTTTGCCTTCTCCTGAAGACCACTCCTGACCATATGGCCACTCGCTCGCGCTGAGGAAGGGAGCGAGGCTGGGGACCAGGTTAACATGATCTGGGTTTTTTTCCTTTAAAAAACAGAGATGGCCCTTTGGAAGGAAGCTTTCTCTTTTCCTAATGCTAAAACCACAAATGGGTTGGGAAGCTCCTCCCTTCCTAGCCAAAACACAGCCACGCATCTGACTACTTTGGAACAGCAGAGCTGGCACCCGGCTCCTCACAACTCCAGCCAACAGGAAAGGTGGCAGGGAAAGGGGGTTCCAGCATGTCACTGGGGATCCACACAGAGTGATCCCCAGACTTGCCACCTATTTGGTATCTATTTCCAGCAGGAATCCATGTCAGAAGAGATGGGTCAACTTGCTACGTAAACACTGGGGCTTTCCCATGTAATAAGACTCAGCACCTCTATGGGACATTCCCTGTGAGGATCTCAAAGCACTTAAAATATTACTGAATGCAGCCATGTGTTGTTACCCCTGATCTACAAGTGTGGAAACTGAGGCATTGAGAGATCAAGAATCTGATCAGTCTCCTCTTCGCATGCAACTCTGCACCCAAACTAACAGAGGGTACCAGTGCCAGTGTGCGTAGGACAGATGGATGCCTAATTGCTTGAATCTGTGCATTCAAAACTGGAGACTGTTCTAAAAAAATGACCGATGTGCTATTATGCTGTTACCAACGTGCCTGAGGCTACCCACAAAGTCTGGAGCAGGGCCTGAGCTAGAGGACAGATCTCCTGTCTCCCAACCTGTTCCTTTACCACACTCTCCTCCTTCAATAGTCCCCTGGGGGAATGAGAGGGGACCTGTCTCCATAATATCCAGCCACAGAGAGACCTGCCTCCGTAGCCCAGGCTTTGAGGGGAAAATTTCGTCCCCGGCATCTCATCGTGGGAGAAAAAACCAGCTTCTTCTCTACCTAGCTAGAGTGCTCAGATGGCCACCTAGTATCAGAGCTCCACACAATCTGTAGTGTATTAATCCTCTGGCAGGTAGGACACGGCTATTATCCCCATTGGGAAGCTGAGGCACAAAGCAGATAAGGGAATTGCCTAGGGTCACACAGGCAGCCTGTAGCAGAGGAGGAGATTTAACTCAGGTTTCTTATGCCCGAGGCTAGCACCTTAGCCACTGAATGACCTTTCTCAGCATAACCCATCTTGAGGAGAGCACACAGGTGCTCATGGGCATGTACCACAAATCCCATCCCCAATCTGATGGCAGGGAAAGGCAGAGGCCTCTTTTCATCCTTGCTTTGATTTGGAGGTGGGGGAAGCCAATAAACCAGGAAGTTTCTGTCTAGTGTCATTCCCCATCCTCCAACTTCCCACATCAGGGAGATGGCAATGGTCTTCTGTAGATGATATAATCAACCCACTTCACAACACAGAGCAGACCGGTCATTGCACCACTAGGCATGGAAAGGTCTGTAGATGTGAAGGCCAGAGGGACCATTTATGGTCATCTAGTCTGACCTCCTGCAGAACACAAATCTGTTGGCTCTAGCACGACATGGCATTGCGAGAAAACTGACCAAACTCTAACTAAGCTAATGGGCCCTGAGACCAAATTCCTTTGGAAATCTTTCCTGCATCATTGACAAACAATTCATAACTCAACAGCATCCATCCAACAGCACATCTCCATTACAGAGCAAAAGAAGGTGAGGATGCGACATTTGGGCATAATCCAGGCAGCAGTGATGGATGGGTAATTGGGGAGACAACTAGAGCCCTTCTCTATTCATTGCCAGATTTTTTAACATTTGCTCTTTGGTTATTTTGTTTTTTATCTGTAATGTTACTGTAGACTAGAGCAAGTGTCATTTTGGGGACAGTGACAGCTGGACTCATCTGGAAAACACTTCCAACCTTAACTCTTCTAAATTAAGTTTTTGTTTGAATGTAGGACACGCTTTCCTCTGCAAATGTATTGCTTCGTTACCACACCTAAACAGTGCTGGAGACCTCTAACATGCCAGCAGTATGCTGTGTATAATTGGAGGCGGGGAGCAGTAACACCCCCAAACCCCCAAACATTACCAGCCTGCTAAATCTCCAAGATGAATGAACCTAGATGCCTTATCTCACTGTGTCTTTCTGTGTTCCGCCCGCACAATGCACTAGTATAACTAACCTGGAGCAAACCCCTAATGCAGATGACTGCTCCACCATTACAAAACAAGGTCTACACGCAGTGTGATTTCCCCTGGTAAATTGCGTACTAGTGGTAGATTTGGTGGTTGCTTCAGTGTAATAAGGCTGATGTCGTTATAACACCACTGCAAATTTTCCTAATGCAGACAAGCTCCCAGCCTCTCTAACTCCTTCTCTCCTAATTCACTGGGCCCTTTGTCAGGCTCTCCCTGGTGCTGCTGCCCTAACTCATTGGTTCTCAAAGCGGGGGTCGGAACCCCTATGGGGGTCACGAGCCAGTTCTGTGGGTGTCGCGATCCCCTGCTGCCAGCAGCCGGCCCCAAACAATGACGCTGCTGCGGGCATCCGGCCCCTGCTTGCAGGCAGTCAGTGCCCCTGCTGCGGTGGGCTGCCGGCACCCCCATAAGGCAAGTCCCAGCCACAGCTCCTGCCACGGTGGGCTGCTGATGGCCCCGCGAGCCCAGTCTGGGCCCTGGCTCCTGCTGCAGCGGGCTGCCGGTACTGCCACGTGCTCGACCCAGCCCCGGCCCCTGAAAAGGGGGGCTTCCGGCACCCCCATGAGCCTGGCCCCTGCCCCAGCGGGCTACAGGCAGCCCCTCTCGACCCCAGTCCCTGCCCTGGGGGGCTGCTGGACCCCCCCAGCCTGGCCCCTGCCACATTGGGCTGCAGGCACGCCCCCCCCCTCCACCTGACCCCTGGGGGGGTCGCGCTTAGAGGCTCGGTGTGGGAAAGGGGTCACCACTACAAAAAGTTTGAGAACCACTGCACTGAAATGTGCAGGCAGGGGTCTCCAAACTACGGCTCAGGGGCCGGATCCAGCCCGCAGCGTGTATTTGTCTAGCCCCCCCAGCCCCAGCTGAGCAGACACGTGGAGAAGCCACTGCTGCCATGTGCAGAGGGGTGAGTGCCCCCGTGGTGTGGCTGGAGGAGCAAAGGGGTGAGTGCCCCTGCGGCACAGCCAGAGGAGCAAAGGAGGGGCTGCAGTAGCAGTGTGGCTGGAGCAAACCGGGGGGGGGGGGGGAGCGACATGGCACCAGCCCGCGAAGCCCCTTCAAAAATCGAATATGGCCCTCATCTCAAAAAGTTTGGAGACCCAGAGCATCAGTTTAGTCTGTCTGGTGGCTTCCTTCCCTGTATGGGCACAGTCAGGACTTGCAGCACTGCTGGGATCAAAGAGGAAAAACACAGTGCAAGAGAAAGAACAAGATAATGCTGGCGGGTAGGAAATACTCCTGGCAGGGCCAGCAGACGCAGCAAATCAGCTAGCTGGTCTGTGAGTGAACCTTTGATTTACAGCAGGGCGGCTGCTTCTCCCAAATGCCCCCCAAGGGGCAGTGGCTGATCTGAGGGAGAGATGCATTATTGCTAGTGTGTGCAATCCACACCTGCTCAGCAGCCCCCCCCCCCAACACCTCTAGTCAACACAATCAGTCTGAGGCCAAGCACTCATTTCCTCCGCAAACTCCCTTTAATCACCCCCACTTAGTAAGTCTTAAACACCCTGCTGAGTGTTGTAGCCAGCACCCCCTGGATCCTCGGGCACCTTGGGCAGGGACTTCGATCCCCTTGGGGCTAATCCAGCAGCAGCCCAGACTCAGTACTCTCCAGTCCAATGCCAGCATCTGCTATTTCAGAGCTCAGCTCAGGCCCAGACAGAATGAGAGGAAAGCTGCACGGGGGGGGGAGGGGGGCCGCGGAGGGGAGGGAAGCTCTGCTGATCTCCCATCTCAAGCTCTGCCAGGAGGGGTATGATGCTGCAGCTGCTCCTCTTCTGTCCAGTGTGCACTGGGAACTGTCCAGCAAAAGAGCACATGAGATCAGTGCTGAATCCTGATCTGAGGACACTGGAAAGCACCACCAGCTGCTCTTCCTCTCCCTCCAAGCTGCTAGAAGAGCTCGATTCTCTGGCAGAGGACAACGCATGAGCTCACTCCGCCTCCTACCCAGCAGTGGTAACTCCAGTGCTGGCCTGGTGGAGGGCAGTGGAAAGAGGGTTCTTGGTGTTTACGGGCTCCTTGTTCTCGGTGCAATGGGTTGTCATTCATTTATTTCCTTCCTACGAACTAACAAGGCTGCTGCCATTGCACACATCGCTCATCTGTGTGCAGATGCCCTTGTGTCTGGGCTGCCTGCAGGGTGAGTTACACCACCCCAGCTGTCCTGAGGATGAGGGAGCTCTGTGGGGAGAGAAGACATAGCACAGGAAGGAAGCTCCTGTTCCTTCTATACCTTTCATTGCTTCTGAGCTCTTAGGCCCTGCCCTGTCCTGATTTTGGACACTCCCTGGCCCCGATTCCAGGTTCAGTTCACCCTACTTAAAAATAACAAAGCACCAAAGAAGCTGGAGCTTTCCAAATGTGTCTGGCCCTGTCTCATGGAGAGACTCCCTTTCCAGTACACCTAGGTATCCCCAAAATAGAGAGCCCACCCTGTTATCCTATAGAGACTCCAGCATATATACATTTAGCCCACCCTGTTCTGTGCAGAGAGCCCCTAACACACACAGCTTCCCCATTATGCCATGGGGAGAGAGTCCAAGCCAGATCCATAGCGCACCGTTATCCTATGTGCAGTCCAACCAACACACCATAAAATAAAAATATAATATCTGAGAATCCATCTTAATAAATAAATTAAAGACACAATAAAAACGTTTTCATGGAAAACTTATGTCAGAACATCCAGCTCCCCCGTTTTCTCAGTGGAGAGAGACTACCACACTCAATTCGTCTGTTTATCACACACCAGCATTCCATCACTACACCACCAAAAGACCCCAATGCAGAGAGGTCACCCTACAAGGCCCTGGAGAGCCCCTCTACATCTCACCCTATTATGCTTCAGTTATTTATTACATTCGGAATAAATTCTAATAGCAAATTCCTGTGCAGGATTCATTTGTTCCCAGATGAGATTATCAACATTTAAATTTAACTCTTCCAAACGTATCTTGCATAAGCACACGTGAACATGAGCAGCCAGGAGACTGCTTTAAATCAATGAGTGAACAGAGAGGAAGACCAGTCTTGTGCTTAAAGCACTAGCTAGCAACTGAAGAGCTGTGGGCTCAAATCCGAGTGACTTTGAGCAAGTTACCAAGGCCATGGTTACACTTACAGCTTTAAAGCGGTTTTAGTTATACCCGCCTTCAGATACAGCTCCAGGGATAGCGCTCCAGCGTGTCCACACTGACAGCCGCAACCGCACTTTCGTGGCCACATTTGCGGCACTTGCAGCAGCATGGGAGTGGTGCATTATGGGCAGCTATCCCAGCATTCAGCTGGGTGCAACGTGCTTTTCAAATGAGGAGGGTGAGGGGGAGCGTGTTGTGTGTATGTGGAGGGAGAAAGCGAGTGGATTTTTGGAGTGCTGAGAGTGTGTCAGCAAACTGTCTTTATAGCGCTGTAAAGTGCCAGTGTAACCAAGGCCTACGCCTCTCAGTACTTCAGCTCCCCTTCTGTAAAACCAAGATGACAATCATTTCTTTCTTCCAGCAGGAGCTGTCTTGTCTCTTTAGATTGTAAGCTTTTGGGGACATGGCCATCTCTTGCTCTTTCTTTGCACAGTAGCACAATGAGGCCCCAATCTCAGTGAGGAGCTACCATAATAATAATTTAAAAAATCCAAACTTGCTAATATTTGCAAGCCAGAACCCACTAGCAAACACATCAGTGTGCATTCGACTGAAAAGACACCTTCATGATTTCACAACTGAATCACCCGCTGGCAGAGTGGATTGAGTTAAATTAAGGCAATTTAAGTCAGCATTTAAATCACAAAGTGGAAAGCCTCCATTTAAGTCATTAATCAACTTTTCCATTTGTGCTTCAGATAATTTTCTAAAGAATTTCTCGTCGGTTGATATAACAATTAAACAATGTTGATTTACAGCTAAATAGAGCCTTTACACAAGATTTTATACATCTTTTCGCAGTCTATGAGGGTACATGATAACTATATGTTAAGTAATTATATAGTGTAATATTTAAGCAATTATATAGTGTAATATTCTCAGATTTTTATTAATTGTACATTGTTCATGTTTTAGAAAAGGGTGAATGATGTATTGCTTATTTACCAGACACTTAACTTTTTGCTCATAATTAGTATCAGGCTGCATTAGGATAGCAATTGGAATTTAATTAAATACACAAAACAGCATATCAAATGTAGTTCTGTTAAACAAAATTTTAACAGATCTATTGTGCTTAATAGATCTATTGTGCTTAATAGATCTATTGTGCTGCGTTTACAAAGCTTGACTTCAAAAGTTAGAATCGGGGGTGGGGGTGGGGGTGGGGAATCTCCCTTTATAATGAGAAGCAGCCTTTAGCGCAAACTTTTTGATAGGGCTTCATGGATTCAGCATATTTATTTTACTGTTTTAAGGGATTTTAAAATGTTTAGGCCTTAACATATTTTGTATTAAATTCAGATTTAATTTTAAACAGGGTTATTTTTGAAAGGAAAAATATTATAATTTAAATAACAAAATCAAAAAAATCCATTAGAAATTTAAAAATGTTTTTAAAAAAATCACTGTTTTTCACCCCCACCCCACCTGCTGGTATACAATACTAGTGCAAAACCAGACCTCTGCTCTCCAGGGTATAGGTGCAAACAGCATAATCCCTGAGCCACATATCTATGGCTCGGCATTGCAATGAAGATGGGGTCCACATGTTCACGAAGCACCCTAAGGGGAGGGTGACCCATTTGGAAAAGTGTTTGCCAAGGAGAAAGAGAGGCAAGAAGGAGGAATCTTTAGTGAACAGTTAAAACTCTGATCTGCTGCTGAGATGCTGCTGCGTCTGGGAGGAGCTGAGCCCCTCGTCTCCCGTTGACTCTGATAGAAACTGCCTCCCGCTTACACCAGGCTAAACTCAGCCTATGGAGAGTAAAATCAGAGGCCTGTTAAACCCCGTATCTATGATAAAAAACATATCCCCCAATTCTGCTCACAGTTACACCGGTGTAAATCAATCGCTGCTCTACTGATGTCACCCTGCTGTCAGACAGGAGTGAGACCAGGATCAGGTCCCCAGCTTGTAATGGGTTTTGGCGGCCTTTGGGGTGGAATTAGCTCCTACCAGTGTTTCTCCATCTGCAGCACACCATCCTGGAGAGTTTGGGCCATTTTCAGTCATTCCCGGAGCAATAGGCAGACACGCCACTTGTATTATGACAAACCCTTTTGGCAGTGACTCCGGGAGATTCCATTCCCAAGGCTCAGTTTCCACAGCGCTCCAAACTAAAGAGACACGTCAAAGAGCCCAATTTAAAAAAAAAAAAACGGATCCGCTAGCGAAAGCTGACAGAATAAACACAAGCACTAGGAACTAACAACTATTAATAATGGGACCCAGCGGGTGCGACGCAGCCCCACTGATTTCAATGGAGCTCTGCCCATCTACCCCAGCTGAGGGTCTGGCCTGAGCTCTCACTATTAGTGACAAAAACATAAAAGCCCGGACTGTGGCTGATCCTTATGCTGGTGTGTAAGGAGGGGGTGGGGGGTCACACACCCACCCTCCATTCTGTTCTCAGCCGAGCAGCCAGCTACGAGCGCCTTGTGCCAGGGTTCTCCTTAGCAGCAACAGGCCGTGGCCAGGGCCTGACCTTGGACCTTGGGTAGCAGAATGGCTCTCCGGGAGATAAACATTTCTTGCCGGTCTCTCTCATTTTATTGGCTTTCTGAGTCACGCTGAGTAAATATTTTCTCTCCCCGACAGAGGAGCAGATGCTTCTGCGAGTCACCCAGTCGAAGGGCTGGGGGAGAGAGGCAGGACTGGGGCTGGAAGGCTTGGTGCCAAAACATTTGCTTCAGTTTGGGTTGCTGCTTCTGCCTCTCACTTGTGTCAAGCAATGAGCCAACACGTGCAGACTAATGCATCAATGTTGCAGAAACCCCACATGAATGGAAATCATTATCCCCATCCCATAGACAGAGACCACACACATACCACCCAGAACTCACCCCAGGACACCACTGAAAGAGACTGGGGACTGGTATCTGCGAGCCTCACCTTTCTATAGCAGATCAGGGCAGCCGCCATCTGCTCCATTTGATGCCTATTCAGCGTGACCCACAGACTACTGGCAAGTTACCAGGGAGGCCCTTAGTGGGGAGAAAATTTAGGGCAGCCCTTCCCCCAGTTAACATGCCCAATGGAGACTCTGAAGGTTACGTACTGTAGAAAGGAGCTGGATGTGGTCTCACTGATACCAATATACACTGTGAATAACACCACCAGCTCCAGCAAGCACTTTTATTCCGCTAGCGGACAGGCTTTGCAGCCGCCCTGAGTGAGAGCTGCGTCAGTGCCTCCAAGGGCTGGGAGAGCGCATCATTAACCCTTTGCCACAAGTGGATGTCCTGAAAGTGCCCTTTGGAGGCCTGAATCCCCACTACCGTTCCAGCTGGATATTTTCCTCGATTTGCTGTCCTAAACTGCTGTGTAGTGTTGCTGCACAACGGTTAAACAGATGACACAATCCACCCTGGAGGTGGCTGCATTTTAGTGGTAAGTGAAGTGATTTCCCCTGATAGTTTATTTTTTGGAGCCTTGATAGGATTTAAGGTTTAAAAGGAGGTCTTACATTTTTACGGTAGAAATCAGTGTGATTTTAATAATCAAGTAACTGTTCCCTTAACACCTAAACATGTTGCCTCTTAAAACATTTTAGAAACACTAATTGTGGATATCCTTACCCTGCATGTCTTAAGGGAGAGAATTTATGGGGCCAGATTTTCAGCCTGGCCTTAAATGGAACTTTTGTTTTACAACCACAGTTATGGGGGTATAAATAACTGCAGGATCAATGTGTGTCATTTAGATGTCTAACTATACGTCCACACTAGAGCTGGAAGGTGCAAAGTTCCCACTTAAGGAGACATATCTGCACTAGCTCAGTCCATGCGAGCATGCTAAAAATAACAGTGTAGCCATAGTGGTGTGAGTGGCCCAAGGGGCTAGCTGCCCTGAGCACCTCTGATCCAGAATAGGACTGTACTCATGGCAGCTAGCCCCATCCCGCTGCTCGTGCCGCTGCAGCTATCCTCTAAGGCAGTGGTTCCCAAACTTTAACAACCTGTGAACCCCTTTAATTAAAATGTCCAGTCTCGTGAACCCCCTCCTAAAAATCAAAATTTCCAGGGATTTTCTCCTTTACCCTGAATATAAATTATAAAAACAGTGATCTTGGAATTATAAAATTTGGTTTTTTGACATGTTAATTACATACTATTTATTATTACTTATTATTTATCATTACAGTATTTTATTACATTATGAAAACGGCAACACTCTTCCAAGATCTCACTTTCGTAGCTTGTATCAGTTTGATTGAGCCTGTTATAAGACAAGGCTCCTATGTTTCATCAAGGAATATCAGATGTGAAACTGCATGAAGGTATTTAAGAAGCCAACTCAAAGAGTTCCTCCTACACAAGCCTTCAGGTCTTGAGCAGTCCAGACAAACTACGCACATTACAACAAAGCTTAAACTTGTTTTTCATAATAATTTACAATACAATATTTGCTGCCTATTTAATTTAAAAAACAGCAAAAAATATCCACCTCCCTTTCCATTTCTTCTAAGGAGTCTTGCAGTTTAAATCTCCTCAGTGGGATAGATATGCTTGCTTTGATCTGCTTAGCTCTTGGAAGTCCAGGGGCTCCTAGGGACAGCTCCGTCTGCCATTAGGGAATTTTTCCCCAAGATCCCACTGTAACATTTTGCGAACCCCCCAGGGGTTCACGAACCCCAGTTTGGGAACCACTGCTATAGGGCAGGGGTGGGCAAACCTTTTGGACCCAGGGCCACATCAGGATTGCAAAACTGTGGAAGGCCAGGTAGGAAAGGCTGTGCCTCCCCAAACAGCCTGGCCCCCACCCCCATCTGCCCCCTCCCACTTCCTGCTCCCTAACTGCCCCCCTCAGAACCTCCAACCCATCCAACCTCCCACTCTTTGTCCCCTGACCACCCTCTCCCGGGACCCCCCACCCCTAACCACCTGCCTCCCAGGGATCCCATCCCCTATCCAACCCCTGCCCCGTCCCCTGACCATCCCCTTCAGAATCTCCCACCCATCCAACCCCTGACCCACTCCTTGTCCCCTGATCGCCCCCTCCTGAGACCCCCTCCTGACCCTAATGATCCCCCAGGACCCCAACCCCTCTGCTCCCTGTGCCTTGACTGCCCCAACCCCCGTCCACACACCCACCCCCTGACAGGCCCCCCAGGACTCCCACACTTATCCAACCCACCCTCCGTTTCCTGTCCCCTGACTGCCCCCTGGGCCCCTCTGCCCCTTATCCAACCTCCTGGCCCCGGCCCCCATACCATGTCGCTCAAAGGAGCATGTTTGGTGGCAGCCGCCTGGCTGGAACCAGACATGCTGCCACGCTGGTCCACAGGAGCACGCTGCCCCCCCCCCCTCCCCCCGAGCGCTGCTCACACAGCACACTAAGTTTCAAGGGGAGCGGGGAATGTGGGGGAGGGTCCGGGGGGAGTCTCCCCTGCTGAGAGCTCAGGGACCAGGCAGTACAGGCCCACGGGCTGGATGTGGCCCGCAGGCCATAGTTTGCTCACCCCTGCTCTAGGGGTTTGTCTACACTGCAGCTAGAAGCCAGTGTGCTAAAAATAACAGAGTAGCTGAGGGAAATCCAGGTGGTGGCTCAGGCTAGTCAACTATGTACCCAGGGGGTCCAAGCAAGCTGGTACTCAGGTAGCTAGCATAAGCCACCGCCCATGCTACCTCAGCTGCTCTGCTATTTTTAGCACACTAGCTCAAGTAACTGGGGTGCAACATGGTGCTTAGTTGTCTGAACGGACAGCACAGTGCCCACAGGCTGCAGGCGTAGACAAGGAACTTTCACTGTGGGCCAGATTTTCAAAGACAGGTGCAACAGATGAGCCAGCAAAAAAAACAAAATAAGCCAAGCCACATTGGTATCTGCAAAGGACCTTATGAGGGCACCTAGCAGGTTAGTGCTAAGAGATCCTTTGTACATAACCCCTATTGTGGGTCAGCAGAAGAATTTGAGCCCAAGACCTACAGCACCATCCTAGTTGAGCAAAACGAGCAACTAAATTAGCAGACAGCAATACTAGATGGTTATCCTCTAGGTGGGTCACCACTAGACCGGGGCATGACATAAACAAGCCAGTCTGTTACATGGCAGGTTTGGGGCTCATTGTGCCATTCTTGGGAAATGTGGCCATCTCAGATTTACTTTATAGAGACTGGGTGATTGTTAATCAAGACTAAGTGAATTAGTGAAATCAGCCCAGACTCTCAGAATTCCGAGATGGAAAAGGACTGTCAGATCACCAGCCATTCTACGTACCAGGATTGTTCTCCGCAGGGCACTTTTGACTGTTTTTATACAGTGACAAGAATGAGAGGACAGTGCAGATAATATGGATTTTTTTCTCTTGGGGCAATGGGAAAAGAAAGCTTCATTCCAGGGGATTTTCACAGGCCCCCCTTTCCAGCAGCTCTCCGGGGAAACACTTTCCCTTATTTGGAATTAGTTTGGAAATGGAAAGTCTGGTCTCCCCTCCTGTAGCACTCCCTTGCTTGCCTGGCACACCCCCGGGGATTAGTTCCAAGGCTCAGGGAGGGATGAGTTCGTTTGCAAGCTGCCGTTTGCTCCAGCGAAGAGCTAAGATTGTCTGGAGAGGAAGGAGCACGTATGTGCTCTTTTACAGTGCAACCAGGCCCAACACCTGACATGGAGATGCTCAATGACAATCAGCAAGAACACATCCAGTGGCATTGACGAGGAGAATGGGACCCTTTCCAGAAACCTCAGTCACAAGGATGTGGGAATCAGAGCAAAGGAGGCAGGGGGAGCGGGGGGGAATACAGATTAAACAAGAAATTGCAGATTAACAAATAGATTCAGAAAGAGCCCATCTCCCAATGTCCAACTATAATCGACAGATGTGGGCACCGTCCTGTCACCATCAAACCCTAGTGCCAGGTACCTTCCCTGGCACCCAATCACAGGTCTCGGTGTCACGCAGCCCCTCACCCCAGTACCATAGGCCATGCAGCACCTGATCCGAGCAACCAATTAGAAAAAGCAGCTCTCAAAAATATCACTAGATCTGGTTAACATAGTCATTTTTAAACTAGTATTGATTATTATTTCTACCTCGATTGCAGTTACAGAGCCCTGCCAAAGGGATCCCGGCTCTGAGGGCTGTCTATATTATTCACATTTTCAACAACTGACTTTCAACTCTGTTTTGTTTGCCAGATGTTCATTTTGACCATTCAGGATTAATTATCCAATAATTAGAAGAGATGATTGGTCACCTAGGCCACATGGTATTGGCACACTGATTGGATGGCTGAAGGTTTTTAAAAAGAGGAAAATAACGGGTGAGGCAGGTGGGAATTTGGTTCTGATGTTGAAGGGAGAAGGAAGGGGTATCCTGGGGAGCAGGCTAGCAGGAGGTGAGGGGCAGAGGAGGGAGATTCGGGGTCTGTAATGCGAGGGATAGGAGGTGTCCTTGTGTGGAAATGATTTAGATGTGAGAACCTGGATGGAGGGGCAGCAGCGTCACAAAGATCATTAAAAAATAAGGAACGACATAGAAACCATCCAAGCCTTCCTTTGACGACTGCTCCTTCTGCTTGGTTTCGATTGGAGACCATAGATGGGTGTCAACTGCTGGATATGCCCCATTAATGAGGTATGTCTGGTAGCAGAACATTCAGGGTGCTGTCTAGTGACTAGTCCATATAATGCGGGAGGCCTTTCTCTCTTGTTCCCACCCTGCTCCACTGAAACCCATGATGAGAAAGCTGCAGATTCTGAATTCTTCATTGTAGCAGGGGCTCCCCTTAAGTGGTGATCCCTCTAGCACGGGGGTCCAGCCTATTTCACCCATGAGTGCCCTTCACTGCAGAACTGGCCCCTCCGCCCTCCCAACCTCTTTTTGGTGCTGCTTCCTGTGCATGTTTAGCCCAGCGTCAGCCCTGGAATGTTTCTGTCCCCAACCTATGAGCGGAATGTGCCAAGACCAAACTCAGCTCCGGCCACGGATAAATCATTCCATGTGTCGCCAGGATAAAACACAACTGAGAAAAATGTAAAATGAAAGGAAAAACTCCATACAGCCAGTAGTGGGACCAACATCTGGTTGGACATAAGGTGTATATGTTATATATGCATATAACAGTTAAAGCAAACGAACAGGCGCTAGCCAAGGAGCTGTATGCCTGGGACATCACTGACAGTGTGGCTAGAAGAAAAGCTGGCGAGGTGCTGGCGAGATGCTCCAACAGTATGCTAAGGAGGACCAGAAAGAGACAGAGCTAATGGCATTTCCAGCACCCCCATGGGAGAGGGTTAATGGAATGATCAGTGTACACAAGGGAGGTTGCTAATGGTACATGAACAGCATGATGTGCTATATGTCAATGGTGCTAATGAGGTTACTGGTGTTTCCTTATGTGCTCGGTTCCTCTGGCCCATTTTTAATTTAAATATCGAAAATCAATACAAAATATTTATATATATATACACACATCAATTTTTTTGCTCTTGAATTTGGTCACATTCTGCTGACTCTCACAGTAGAGTGGATCTAGAGACATCTGCAGTTTGCTCCACAAAGAATACATGTATGGACGCACACACTATAATATAGAGAGAACATCCGAGAGAGCCTTCCCCGGAACAAGCGTTCACAGCACTGGACACTACAGTGCATTGTTGCAGACTAACAAGACAGTATTATGCAAGCTGTGTGAAACCACAGTGGCGCTACTAAGATATAAGTACAGGTAACACTAAACAGAACTTTATGGTTTAAACTACATAGGCCAGATCCTGACCTCAGTTACACCAGAATAAGACATAACCGACTGCATGCAAATGAGTAGACTTACTCCCAATTTACACTTGTGTCCTTCAGAATCTGGCCTAATTTCTCAGAACTTGGCTTACACAAATTTCAGTCTTGCAATGGCGGTGGGAGGAGGGGAGAAAGTCTTCCATAAAGAGACCAGATTTCCTATGTTATCAAAAACAATGGAGAGAAATCCATAGAGGCCCAAACCTGAACAAAGACAGTCAAATATGCAGGGAGAGCTGCCAATGAATGGTTGCTTAAAAGCATTCCCATTATCATTAGGAAGCTGTTTTGTGGAGTTTTTAGTACCACACGGAGAGAAAAGAACAGAAACTACTGAGATCACAATGGCCATCATGCTTTTAACCCTGAGATTCTGCCAACTGGAGCTTTGCTCACTGGCCCCCTGGGATAAAGACACCACGCAGAATGGACAGGTTGAGATGATTTAGTGAACACACTGAAAAATGGATTCTATTTCAGGGAGTGACCTAGCCTGCTGCATTCACCAACTACCTCTTCACTCCTATGCTTACTTATATGATCTCTCCCACTTACAACACTCCAAGTCCAAAGGTAGCGCAAGGAGACACCAGGAGACACTGTTCTTCCAGGAGTGGAAAGCCAGGATAGTGTGGCTGTCCTGACACTAAACCATTTAGTAACGTCTAATGGTGCCCAACTTGTTGCTTTACACGACCTTAATCCTAGCCCAGCCGTCCTAAACCCCTTCACACATTCCTGCCGCATTGTTCCACTCCGTCACGTGCTCTCAGGACTATCACTTGGTATGCAGAGGGCTTTATTACGGCTGATCCGATCCCCACTGCTGGGGCTGTGGGATTCTCACAGTTCTGCTGCAGAACTCCTATTGTTTTTGCCCCCATCACGTCCCATCCGGGAACAAAGTGATCTGGTTTCCATAACGTTCCTTGTTGCCTTTTCATAACATGCCGGGCACAGATGTTTAAAATAGACTGGATGAATATTTAATATGTTATTAATAGATGACAGCTCTTGGCTGGGTTTGAAAGATAGCTCACGTATGGTATGGGGTGGCATATGACATCGGGTCCAGAAATCTATTTCACTCTTACATGGGGTTGATCTAATGTTTCTCCTTGGTTACTGGTAAGACATTTAACTCTCCTTGTGTCACATGGCTGTGTATTGTGCTTGAGTGCAGGCCAAGTCTGTGAGACTTGGAATAGATTTAATAGATGGACTCACATTTTTACCATTGTGGGCAAGGCGGAATATGGAAAACGCTCTAGCGCCCTGTGCAGAACTTGGGGAGAGGTGAAAGGAGAATGAGGTGCTGAATGAACCCTGAGTACTACCAGCTGCTTGCTAATGTAGCACTACCAAGGTCTCCTAGGCTGCAGAACACAGGCCCTGCTCCAAAAGCTGTACTGCTCTCAGGCATCAACGATCCAAGAGCCGTACTCACTCAAAGCCTGGATTCCCTCCTGCCTAAGAACCCCTGCCCTGACACCTGTCCCAGAACCTGAGCCCCCTGCTCTGAGACTTGTGTCCCCTCAGGTCTCAGAATCCCTGCCTGGTAGCCTGTATCGCCATAAGCTGTGAAACCTGCATCCCCCTGAGGCCTCAGTATTCCCTGCTCCAAGGCCTGCGTCCTCTCAGGCTTGGCTCTGGGACTCACACATCTCTTAGGCCCTGGACCTACTTCATGCCTTGTAAAACCTGGCTCTGTGCCCAGCACTAGACCTGGACTCCTCTCAATATGTGGGGCTCACATTCCAGACTCCACCCTCCCTTGGGCCCATGCTCAGAAACCTCCTCCGCCCCCTTAAATTGTGCTTGGGGATCTGTATTCCCCTCAGGCCACTGTACCCTGCTCCAACCCCCATCCAAACCTTGTCTCTGGGACCTCCACACAGAGCTGGGCTGTTCAAGGGAAGCATAAAAGCACATCAGCTCCCTCTGTTTTATAAAGGGAATATTGCAGAAAAAAGGCAGTCCCGAAAATTACCTTTACACTTGCATTCAACACTTATGTGAAGCCCCTGTCCCCCGTTCCAGGCTCCTCTTGCCTATCCCTCACAGAAGGCAAACAGGCATGCAGGCTGTGTATGAGGGAGTGGCGCTAAAGCAACAACCCAGAGTCGGCTCAGCCATCGCAGGCACACAGGCCTGGTCCCTCCAGAGTCAGACAAACTAAAGGTTGTGATTTTGGAACAAAGTTGTTTGGCTGGTGTGGCTTTGTGTGTGGACACTCTTGGGCCAGTTTAAACTCAGCTTAAAGCAGTTTAGTTTGCACTGCTAAATTCAGACCTTGGCCACTGATGCTGCATATCTACGTCAGGTAGAGATGTGAAACCCCCCCCCCCCCCAAATGACACAGCTACCCCAAAATGCATAGTTGCAGCTGTGCTAGCAGAAGAGTGATTCTATAGGCAGAGCTAATATCCTTAAGGGAGGTGGTGTTCCTTCTCTTGCAGAAGCACTCCTTCTGTCTGTGTAGGCTGTACCTACACGAGGGGTGTTATGCGACCATAGGCTCTGCAGGAGAGACAGAGCCCTCGTCCACACTAGAAAAGTATTACTGGCATAGCTATATCTGCACAGCTAGATCATAACAAACCCTTTGAGCAGTTCAGACTGGCATACAAGCACTTCTACCAGGATAGCTTAGAGGCTTGCCCCGACAGACAGTGATTCCTGCCAAAGCACTTCTTGTGCTGTCAGAAGTGCATCTACACTAGAGTTTATACCAGCACCACTATGTTGATAAAAAAAAAGTCACCTCCCACCCAAACAACACAGCGATGCTGGTACAAGCTTAAGCCAGGCCTTGCAGGCACATGATAACCTGAGGCCATGTCTACACTACAATAGCACAGCTAGGACACCAGAGTTATGGTACTGCAGCATAGACACTTCCTACAGTGACAGAAGGAGTTTTTCTCTCGCTGTGGGAACTCCACCTTCCTGAGAAATGGCAGCTGTGGTTGGCAAAATCATTCTTCCGCTGAGCTAGCTGCGCCCACACCCGGGTCATGTTGGCAGAGCTACAATGCTATGGATTTTCTCACCCCTGAGTGACATAGCTATGTCTACCAGGCCTGGTATAATGAGTTATAAACGGCCATGAGAGAGTCCACACATGGAAGTTGCACCAGCTTAACTACGCTGATTTAACTCAGCAGTACAACTTCTGGGGCTAGACAAGCCTAACAAAATCTGCCCTAGGAGGAGACTTTACTTGGCATATTACTATTTACTTTTCTTCTGCGTGTAACTGTACTTGGCACATTTCATTAGTTAGCAGCCACCCTGTGTCTCCCACTGGGTCTTCCTCTCTCCGCCCATTCCACCTGCCACTGCCACAGGGCCAGATGGGGCATGAGCTGCAGGCTGCACTGGAAGGGTTTTGGCCACCCTACTCTGCAGCTATTGCCCAAGAAGAAAGATGCTTCTGTCCCATCTTCCCAGGGTGCGGGCCCTGAGGATTGGGGGAGGGGGCAGATATCGGATCAGGCAAACATATAAAGGAACAAGGGCTTCAACAGCCCCTCACCAAACGCTTCCTCCCAATTTACATCCCATCCCCTGATCCGCTGATTTTCAGTCTCTCTCACATACACCTTCTTTACTGTGCCAGCTGAAACGCCCAGATCTCTGCCTTGCCCGGCCCCTGCCCAGCTGCAGCGGGCTCTAGCGGAGAAGCCACCTGTCCCGAAGGCCTTTCCCTCGCCTCCCCCGGCGGAGGGGGGAGGCGCAGAGAGCAGCAGCAGGATGGGACGGGAAGCCCTTGAGGTCAGAGGCCGAGGGGCTTCTCCCGGCACCTGCCTCCCGCTGCTAGGACCCGGCCGCTGGGCTCTGCGCTCGCAAAGGAACCGAACGATCGGGAGGCGGCGGCTCGCCGCGGAGCGGGCCCGGCTAAAGGCGAAGCGGGGGCCGGGGGAGAGCCAGCGAGGGCAGCGCCCCGAGCCCTTCCCCGTCTCGGCTCAGAGCCAGCTCCGATACCGCAGCCCGGGAGCTGCCAGGGGCTCCTGGAGCCGGGGCTCACGCCCGGGGCAGGGGGCCACTGGAAGTCCCAGCACGGCGCGGCTGCTGCTCGCCCGGGGCAGGGACCGACCAGCCAGGAGCTGTGTAGGAGGCCGGGGCCGGTCCCTCAGCAGGCAGGCTCTGCTCGGAGCCCCGCACCCCCGGATTGCGGGGCTCTGGACCGCCCCAGCTGGTAGGGTCCCGCCCGGGACGGGTCCCCCCGGTGCCCAGCCCCTGGCGGCTTTCCAGCGGGGCTGCATCCGGCAGAACCGGGCACCGCCTCCGGCTGCGGCCCAGTTCTCCGGACCGAGCCCCGCCGCTCGCTGGCCCCCCGCCCCCCAAGCCGGGCTGAAAGCTGAGCCTGTCACACGATCCCCGACTCCGGGGAAGCCGCGCCTGGGAGACCGCCGGCTGCTGGAGCCCCGGCGCGTTAGCAAAGGAGCGGGGCGGGCGGAGCCGGGTGAAAAGTTCCGCTGGCGGAACGGGGCCGCCACCAGATCCCACAGGAAACCCAGGGGGAGCCCGGGGGGGGGGCGAAGGAAAAGCGCAGGGAGCGGGGTTTCCCTTGGAAGGGCGAAATTGGCGGCGGGGGGGCGCCCCAGGTCCCTAGTAAGCGGAAAAGGGGGCCCTCTCCCCAAACTAGCGTCGATGCCTTGGGCAAGGACAAGAGACGGGACCCAGCCTCCCCCCAGTCCCAGTGACAAGCTCTCCCCCTCTCCTTAGCACGAGAAACTGTCAGCGACTCGCGGGGCTGGAAAGCAACTTACTGGGAGCCCGGCAGGTAGACGGGTCCTGGTTACGCGCCGTTCCCAGCAGTGATGCCGCCGAAGGGGTGTAATTCCAGGCGCTAGAGCCCCTTTTCACGGGCGCGGGGGGGAAAAAGATTTTTGCTTATTTCTCTCGTGGGGAGGGGGGAGTCAAGCCAAGCCCCCCGCACGTTGTTGTCTGCCCCAGCCCAGCGCCTGGTCCTCGAGTCCCTTGGCCGCTTCTCGGGGTTCTCCCGGCTGGCTGCACTCCTACTCGCTCCTGGATCTCACTGAACTGCTGCTGGGAGGGACGAGAGAAAAAGGGAAGAGAGGGGGGAAAAACACAGGCAAGAGGGGAAAAACCGAGCCCCAGCTGCTGCCTTGAAAGCGGAGCGAAAAAGGTTTCAATAAATCCAGGGGTTGAAAAGAAGGGAAAAGTCAACTCCCCGAGGAAATCAGAAGCAGATTTCAAGACATTTAATCACATGCAGGGAGGTGTGTGTGTGTGTGATGTGGCTCGCCTCCTCCCTCCTTCTCCAGCCCTCCCTCGACTCTCCCTTTTCGGCTCTATTGAGAGCAGGGGCTGCCTAAGCCATCCCCACGGCAAGAAAAGGCAGAGGGGAAAGGCAAAGGAAATCCAGGAGGAAAACAACGTCAGGCATGTCTTTGGAGAGGAGAGGAACGGAACCGAGCCAGGCCAGGGAGCTGAAAGTGGAGGAGGATGGCAGAGGCGAGTAGGGCAGACTGCTCTAGGAGCGGGGGGATGCTAGTGGGAAAGCTGAGAGAAGGGAGGGTATGGCAGAGCAGGGGCTGGGCGGCTCTATGGAGTGGGAGAGTGCCTCACCTCCAGCTCCTTTGCACTGGGTGAGAACAGGAAACTTTCCGCTTCACAGGCACTTGGGTTCTTGGAGGTTCTAGGAAATTGAAAAAGGAGGGGCTGGGCTGGGGGAGGCTGGGCTCAAGCTAAACACTGGGGCTGGAGGGAGAAAAGTGTCAGCAGTGTCCAGGACTCTCCTGTGTGGGGTGCTTTTTGCAAGGCGGGGGAAGGGGGGATGCTGTCACATAACTGTCATGGTGCCACAGGATGCTGCGGTGGCCTTTTCACTTTCCACTGGTGACACTCTCAGGGAAAGCCCTGGCAGGTTCTAGGAGTCCCCAGCTCTGCAGCCATTAAGGCCGTTTCAGGAGCAGTGAAATGGCCTCAGAGACCTGGGTGATGTACACGGCTGGCTTAGGCCGGCATCAACAAAGGGGCATCCACAGGCACCAGCAGCAAACTGGAGCCTCAGCTAGAGATGGATCTTATTTGCATATGCAAATAAGCTGCCTAGCTAGATGACCCCCTTTCTCCTCATGCACAGGAGTGGTGCAGGGTTTGGACACAAGGGGAGAGGAAAAGCTGCCATTGGACACTGATTCCATAGATTCCAAGGCCAGAAGGGACCACCAGGAGCTGCAGAACACAGGCCAGAAAACTGCTCTGAAAACAGCAAAGGGGATTTTTCTTTTTCAATCAGACACCATTTGGAAGTATTGTAACCCGCTGTTCTGCCTGCCCAAGAAGCTACCAGGACTAAACTAATCTGTGCCTGGCCTCCCACTGGGACCAGCCACCCACCCTGATGGCAAAAGCCACCTCAGCCCCTCTGGAGAGTGAGGAGTGCACTGGTGAGACAACAGCCCAAGAGGCTGTATATCAAAGGCTGATGTTATGCAGAAGCAGAACTATGCATAGCATCCTGTCCAGGTCCCAGATGTGAAGAGATCCAGCATTATCTTCTGAAGCCAGATCTCTCCCTGAACACTTCAAATTCCCAGAACCTGAGGGTTCATCAGGTGACCTGGTCTACACCCAGCCAGTGTGGTTATGCCTGGGATGAACTTTACTGGTTCTGTTTGACTGGGGTTTACAGGATTTCAAGTCTAGGAACAAAATTCACAAATCAAATGGTCTCTTTGCTGATCCACATCCAGGTTTTACCCTGATCTCCCTATCCTTCAGGCAGTCCCTAGGTCACCTGTGAAATGAATCCTGGAGTCCTGTGTAGGAAAAGGTGAAACTAATTTAATCATCATTTGTGTAAGTGAGGAAATAGAGTCAAATGGAAAAGCTAGCTCTGGATTCACTGAACCTTTGGTACTGGTATTAGTTTCAGTGGGAGAACTCACAGCTATCCTGAGTCCCACTGCCAATCCCTGCTTCTCTGCGCTCATTCTAGGGAATGGTTGAATCCCTGGAATCATCACGTAGGCCTGTGCGATGAGCCAGTATCTGGAAAGCCTGGGTGGGAGGTGGGGAATGCCAGGTGCCAGTGCACTTCTAGTCAGCTGCTTCGAGGCCATCTGGGGAGACAAAGGGCCCAACTACTCTCTAAAGTACTGAAGTCTCCAAGACCCCATTCTTCTCATGGCGCCAGTCATCACCTGTTGCTTACCCACTTCACAGCTGTTCCAAACCCACCCCACCCAACATGGTAAGAGATGTTTTCAGGAGCAGCCATCCAGTGGATCCACGCGGTGATCCAGCCACAGTAGTACCCACAGCTCTGCTGAGACAGAAGTTCTCAGCCAGGGAAATGCTTGGAAATTTAACAGGCTATTGGAGGGCTGCATCCGTAAGCACGTTTCATCCATTCCACCAGTGGGGGCACACCCCTGGATACGCACAGGCAGAACCTTGAGTGGAAGGGGGCAGAGGAGTCCTGAGAGCTGGGAAAATGAGTTTCAAAGCCCTGGATGTCAGGTGCTTTGCTGGTCTGTTTCAGGCCAGCCATCTCCCTAGTCCCACCCGGTCTATCTATGGTCCCAAGAGGTGGAAGTCAGGGAGCCTTTCACCAGCATTGGGAATAACCCGCCCCCTCCAAACTAGTGAATGCTTGGCAGCCTGTCTAGCTCAGCCTTTCGTCTAGCTAAGCAGGAACAGGCACCTCAGCCGTGCAGTGAAATACAGGCTGTGAAGCCAAAGTGCTCAGTGCTCCAAATGCAGGAGCTAAGGTGGAGACCATCAACAGGGCAGTGTTGTCCTTGCAGTCACAATCTTGACAAAGGTGCAGAGATACAGGACAGTGATCTGTCCCTCTGTTGGGATCTGGGGGCGAGATCCCAATAGAGGTGTGGGTGTACCGTGGGGCGGGGAAGGGAATGCTTTTGGTAGGGCTGGAACCTCAGAGACATACGAGTAGTCACAATGGGGCAGAGATCTCACTGAGAAAACAGAGCATGGCTGCGCTCAGTTGCAGGGTCAGCTGTGCTCAGGATTCTGGGTAAGCACAGCAGGAGAATGTAGTACCCAGGGGGCACAGCTGAACTCAGATGTCAGGCTAAAACAGGAGGGAGAAAGGGGGGCTCATGGGGCTCAGCTATTCTCAGGTGTCAGGGAGAATCTGGACAGCATGGGGCATGGCTGTGCTCAGGTGTCAGGGCCAGCAGGAAGAATGGGGGGCTCACTGTGCACATCTGTGCTCAGGAGTCAGGGTCAGTGTAGAGAACATGAGGCCTGTGGGTCACAGCTACACTCAGGTGTCGAGTTCAGCAGGGAGAAGGTGGGGCCCATGAGGCGCGGCTGTGCTCAGCAGTCAGGATCAATGGGGAGAACAAGGGGCCCACGTGGCATGGCTCTGCTCTGGTGTCAGGGTCAGCAGAGAGAAAGTGGGGCTGATGGGGTGCAGCTGTGCTCAGGTGTCTGGATTAGCAGGGAAAACGGGAGGCCAGCGGGGCATGACTACAGTTAGATGTCAGGTCCAGCACAGCAGGGAGAACATGGAACCCACTGGGCACGGCTGTGCTCCGATCTCCGGATCAGAACTGAGAACGTTGAACCCACGGAGCACAGCTTCACTCAGGGATGAGGGTTGGCAGGGAGAATGTGGAGCCCATTGGGAAATGGCTGTGCTCAGCTGTCAGGGTCAGCAGAGAGAACCTTGGGCCCATGGAGCACAGCTAAATGTAGGCGTCAGGATCAGTAGGGAGAACATGGGGCCCATGGGGCACTCAGGTGTCAGGGTCATTAGGGAGAACGTGGGGCTCACGGGGTGTGACAGTACACAGGTGTAGCATCAGCACGGAGCACAAAGGGTCAACACGTGGCTCTGCTCAGCAGACAGGGTCAGCAAGTAGAAGATGGAACCCCGGGGTATGTCTGCACTTAGGTGTCAGGGTCAGCAGGGAGAATATGTGGCTCACGGGCCACGGCTGTGCTCAGCTGTGGAGTCAGCACAGAGAACATAGGGACCACGGGATGTGGTTGTGCTGAGCAGTCAGAGTCAGTAGAGAGAAGGTGGGGTCCATGGGGCATGGCTGTGCTCAAGTGTCAGGATCCGCACGGCAGGGAGAACAAGGGGCCCACAGGTCATCACGGCTGCACTCAGGGGTCAGGGAGAATATGTGTCACAGCTACTCTTAGGTGGTAGTGTCAGGAGGGAAAACCTGAGATCAACGGGCCATGGGACGTGGGCTTCAGGATCAGCACGGAGAACATGGGGCCCACGAGAGGGTCAGGAGGGAAACTGTGGGGCCCATGGGACATGGCTTCATTCAGATGTCAGGGTCCACAAGGAGAAAGTGGGGCCCACAGAACACGGTTCCACTCAGGTGTCAGGGTCAGCAGGGTCAGGGTCCGCAGAGAGAACGTGCCCATGGGGCACAACTGTGGTCAGGGGCAGCACAGGAGGGAGAACAAGGGGTTCTTGTTCACCTGAGCAGTGCTCAGGTGTCAGGGTCAGCAGCAAGAATGCGGGTCTATGGGGCATGGCTGTGCCGAGGTGTCAGGAACAGCAGGGAGAACATGGGCTGATGGGGCACAGGTGCGCTCATGTGTCGGCATCAGCACAGCAGGGAAAACCTGGGGCCAACAGGGCATGACAACACTTATGTGTCAGAGTCAGCACAGCAGGGAGAACGAAGGATACTTTGGTCACACCGTAGGAGGGGGACCCACAACTACACTCTGGTGTCAGGTAAGTGCAGGAAGGAGAACTTGGTGCCCATAGGGAACAACTACACTCAGATGCCAGGATCAGCAAGGAGAATGTGGGCCCACGGTGTACGGCTGTGCTCAGATGTCAGGGTCAGCAGGGAAAACATGGGCCCCATGGCGTACGGCCGCGCTCAGGTGTCAGGGTCAGCAAGGAGAACGTTGGGCCCATGGAGCACAGCTACATTCAGGACTAAGAGCAGCAAGTGCAGGTGCTGGGTCAGCACAGTGCACTTGGCCCCGAGTGAGCAGAACTGGATGCCATGTTGGCCGCTTTGGATTGAGGACAAAGAGCAAGTGAGAGCAAGCTGAGGGACCGTACAAGGCAAAGCCCTAACGTTGATTGCTGCAGGAGATAGGTCATTTGTAGCCATTAGGTGAAAGTTACTAGCCGCTTCCCAGGCCCCATCCTTTACCCAGCCATCTCCTGAGAAAAACCAGCTAGAATGCCCCAAAGATCCACCATGGTGCCATCCTTCCTGCCTGTGTCCTTAGCAGGACAGGGCAGTGAACCCCAGAGGAACAGTATGCAGGCAAGCTTGGGCAAGCTTTCAGCACGCTCAGAGAATCTGCTGAATGGCACAGCTGGGCTGGCACGCCTGAGCATAGGTGCTGGAACTAGGGGTGCAGCTGTACCCCCCAGATGAGGTTGCCATCACAGAAAGGGCTTACTGTTCAGGTCAATGGCTCTCATTTTGGCTGTATAAGTGAGGGCATTGGCAGCCGATTGAGGGATGTGATCATTCCCCTCTATTTGACATTGGTGAGGCCTCATCTGGAGTACTGTGTCCAGTTTTGGGGCCCACACTACAAGAAGGATGTGGAAAAATTGGAAAGAGTCCAGCAGAGGGCAACAAAAATGATTAGGAGGCTGAAGTACATGACTTATGAGGAGAGGCTAAGAGAACTGGGATTGTTTAGTCTGCAGAAGAGACGAATGAGCAGGAATTTGATAGCTGCTTTCAACTACCTGAAAGGGGGTTCCAAAGAGGAAGGATCTAGACTGTTCTCAGTGGTAGCAGATGACAGAACATGGAGCAATGGTCTCAAGTTGCAGTGCGGGAGGTCTAGGTTGGCTATCAGGAAAAACTTTTTCACTAGGAGGGTGGTGAAGCACTGGAATGGGTTACCTAGGGAGGTGGTGGAATCTTCTTCCTTGGAGGTTTTTAAGGTCAGACTTGACAAAGCCCTGGCTGGGATGATTTAGTTGGCGACTGGTTCTACTTTCAGCAGGGGGTTGGACTAGATGACTTCCTGAGGTCCCTTCCAACCCTGATATTCTATGATTCTATGGTTCCCAGCACCCCTGCTATACACATTGTTCCAGCCCCCCTGTTCCTGAGGGTCATTAATAAAGACCCAGAGATTTGGCAAAGAGACCCTGCGGGAATCGAATGCTGGGAACTCTGAGTCCCTCAGAGCTCTGCACTCCTATGGTGTAACCGAAGTATCGCTCAGTCCTCGCCTTACGCTAACGCAAGTGGTACCACAGGCAGCGCCATAGCTGTGAGAGAGCGCACCTTGTGGCTTCAGGCATCTGCCCACTGGCAAGTAGGCCCCCTGCCTAGCAGCTCTATGGCCCCTTGGTTTCTGAACTCGCTCTCCAGTGCCAGCACAATGGGAGCAGTCTAACTGGCAACAGAGGGCAAAACTGCTCAGGGCAGGTGAGTCTCTCCTTCACCAGAGCCTGCTGGATGACTCGGGGTAGGCTCAGGGCTCAGTCTGGCTGAGAGATGGAGGAAAGCAGGGGGTCCAGGCTCATGCACTGAGCCTGTCAGGGACAAACTTGTCAGATTCTATCTGTAACAAGCCTGGGCACTTAGACCGCTACTGCCAGTCAATATTGAATACCAGATAGGGCTCGTGCCGGGCAGCACAGGTGAGCTGTACCATCCCCAGCGGCATGTCTGTCACAACATGCAGCTTGCACAAGGGCAGGAGGATTGTTTGTGAAGAAAAACCAGCCACAGCCCAGTTTAGAAACAAGCTTTCCTCATCGTTGTTCCCACTGAGCCCCTCCCTTTTGCCCCATAGCTATGCCACAGGAAGCACTGCCCGTCTGTTCCATGCTCAGAATCAGAGTCCGATTTCCGAGGTGCCCAGATGCTATGGCAAGGAGTGCCAAAGGCATGCCCCTCAATATCGAAAAAGGGGGTCAGTGGACTAGCCGACTCTCCGCTGACTGCCGTGCAGCTTTCCCTGGGCTCGTCTGCACTCACCTGGCATGGGGATCTTGACCAACGTGGGAAGCCAGTTGAAGAACCCAGCCCTTGAATATGCCCTGCAGGCTCCATTTCGAGTCTGGGTAGGGGGAGGGAGAGAGGGCTTTTGGTAGCTGGGCTTGCTGGGATGCTGAGTTGGGCCTGCAGAAGGAGGACACTGAACTGTGCTGCTCTCATTGCTTCCTCAACCAGCACCACGTTCAGCCTTCTACCCCTGGGAATCCAACAGAGCAGGGGTGAGCAGCTGCTTGGTCCAACAACAGGCCGGAGGAATCAGGGAAGCCAGGGCAAGGTCTCCTCAGTGCCGCGGGTGAGAGGATGACCTCTACAAGGGCATCTCAGTGTCCTGTCCTAAGTCAGGTGGAGCTCAGAGAGGGGAAAGCTGGGGATAACCTGGAGCCAGGTTTCTGTGGCTTTAGAGGAGGAGGGGAAAAGAGAGGAGTTGAGCAGAGAAAAGGAAGGAAGAGAGGGCTACTGCAAGGGTCAGGGAGAGGGATGAGACCCAGATGGAAAAATCCCAAGGAATCAGGTCAATGAAAGGGGAAAGGCTCTGGGGAAAAGCAGGAGAGAAGATGGTGTCCTTAAGTGCGGAGATGGCCCATGGAGCGATAGTATGGGGAGGGAGGGGATACTGCAACACACACACTAGGTGACCAGACAGCAAGTGTGAAAAATCAGGACACGGGATGGGGCGGGAGGGGGTAATAGGCACCTATATAAGATAAAGCCCCATATATTAGGACTGTCCCTATAAAATCGGGACATCTGGCCACCGTAACACACACACAGACCCAGATATAAGACTTCATCCCTCCTCTCAGACTCAGCCCTGAGGAGGTGTTTATATGAGCTTAGTTCTCCCTCTGCTGGTCACTCGGGGAATTTGTGTGCTTATACAATAAGCTCATGGAAGTCAGGGTGTTAAGGTACCCTATGGCTAACCCCACTAATGGGCAGCCCCATTTTGCTCGAGGAGAAGCATGCATGTGGCATCATGCACAGCGTCCTGCAGACGGAGGTGACCATGGTGTGGGGGACTGCAGGAAATTCCACCGTGGAGGGAAATGGGTACTGGGCAAAGGCACAGCTCACCTCTGATGCCTCTGGGAACACTAAGAGCAGCTGACGACCCAAAAACACCCCCAGTTTGTGAACCTGTAACCCAGTGGACCAGATTACCTATATTATATTTATTGCATTGTTATTTTTCTTTATTATATTTAGTAGTAATGTGAGGAATCTACAGGCTTTTATCCTGTAAGATTTGGCTTTAGCAGTTGCGTAAGGCTTAAGGCCTACAACCTTTGGCATAAAGATATTTAAGTAACTCATAAGTTACAGGGAACTGAAAGTAGCGTACAAGAGGGGGAATTTTGTTTAGAATGCCAACATCACCCATCCACAGAACATAGCTGACACCAGCATCCGGAAGGTTCCGGACCAAACATCCGACCTCAAAGGTGCCATGATATTAAACTGACATGTAACATTATATATACACTAACCTATAAAAATGAACAACTTAAGGGAAGGAAATACAAATAAGGACCTTTATTAAATACTCATTGGACATGGCAGCATCAGCGTAACCTACTATAAAAGTAACATCCCAAGGGCAGCAGAGAGTTGAAAAGATGTAGACCGTAGGAGGGACCAGAATGACGGCCACCGGGGAATATGAGGATGATGATGGTGATAAGAAAAATAATGGTTAAGTATGAAAGCTAATGGTTAAGTATGTAAAATAATGGGTAAGTAGGTTAAAAAAGATAAGGGTGTGAGTATGGATGTCCAAATGTACTTTCTATATTATCTCTATCTGCCCTGTTAAGTTTAAGTGTATGTCTAAATCTGCTAAATTATTAATAAATCATATATTTGTAAATATATATTAAAGTTCCTGTGGTGTGAGTGTTGCACCTGTGCATATAAGGGTTCCCAAATTATATGAAAATGTTACAATAATCTTACTGGGCCTGATCTTGGGACAAGAACCCTCTAATCCTCAAGTTACAATTATATATACCCAACTTTGGGTCAGGCTACAAACCCCACTGGTAACAGGAGCCTACACCACTGCTCCTGGCAACTTTTCCAGCTGCTTCTCCCTGCCCACCAGCACTTCCCTCAGGTTTGGGCCAAGTCACCCAAAGCCCCAACCACCTCTAGGACCTGACAAAGTCGGGTCTGCATCATCTGCATTTGGCAAAAAGCATGGAGATGCAAACCAGTGTCAATCAATGGAGAGCACTACAGTTCCAGCCACCTCTCTATCACCCATACTGGTCTGCGTGCACATTTTACAGACTGGGGGAGAGAGCAGAACCCCTACATGAAAGCACCGTGGGCAGAGAAGTCACCTAATGCCCTCTAGAATCATCCTGAGAAGGAAAAACAGAACCGTCTGCCAGAACCAGGCCCTGCAGGCAGGCTGACTATACCAGGTAGGTAACGGTTTCACAGGCTGCTGCCAGGCACCATCTGTCACACCTATGCTGGATCTCCTGCACTTCTAAAGACACTTGAGATTCCATGGGAAACTGACAACGACCATGTCCCTCAGGTCATCAGGCAGGTTTCCTGCCACCGGGCCGCTAAAGGATGTATCTACCAACCGCCCTGAGTCATTTAATAGAATCCTAGAAGATTAGGGTTGGAAGAGACCTCAGGAGGTCATCTAGTCTAATTCCCAACTAAATCATCCCAACCAGGGCTCTGTCAAGCCGGGCCTTACAAACCGCTAAGGAAGAAGATTCCACCACCTCCCTAGGTAACCCATTCCAGTGCTTCACCATGCTCCTAGTGAAACAGTGTTTCCTAATATCCAACCTACACCTCCTCTGCACTACAACTTGAGACCAGTGTGCCTTGTCTGTCATCTGCCACCACTAAGAACAACCTAGCTTCGTCCTCTTTACCCATCAGTGGGTTCACAGTTGTAATCTCTGAATTGGAACAGTACCAGGTTTGCTGCAGTCTGGGTCCAGACACCAGGCAGAACAAAAGGGAACACGTTGGGCCCATCCAGCAGGGTGGGAAATACCAATACATCAAGATGGCAGGCTAACAGTGTCCTTTATAACGGCACACCCAGCCTGAAGGCTGCTACTGGGTAGAGCCTGCCTTCACCGGACTCTCATGCCTGCTGCCGCTCTGCCTGGAACCAGGACAGAGCCCATGTTCCTGGAGCCTGGGAGATGGGCTCCAAAACTGGCAAATGAACAGCAAAGGCAGGCCCAGAATATTTATACTGGCACTTCTCTCACACACACTGGACAAGGAGGCTCAGTTGGTTCATAGAATTATAGAATCATAGAATATCAGGGTTGGAAGGTACCTCAGGAGGTCATCTAGTCCAACCCCCTGCTCAAAGCAGGACCAATCCCCAAATAAATCATCCCAGCCAGGGCTTTGTCAAGCCTGACCTTAAAATCCTCTAAGGAAGGTGATTCTACTACCTCCCTAGGTAACCCATTCCAGTGCTTCCCCACCCTCCTAGTGAAAAGGTTTTTCCTAATATCCAATCTAAACCTTCCCAACTGCAACTTGAGACCATTACTCCTTGTTTGGTCATCTGCTACCACTGAGAACAATCTAGATCCATCTTCTTTAGAACCCCCTTTCAGGTAGTTGAAAGCAGCTATCAAATCTCCCCTCAGTCTTCTCTCCTGTAGACTAAACAATCCCAGTTCTCTCAGCCTCTCCTCATAAGTCATGCGCTCCAGTCCCCTAATCATTTTTGTTGCCCTTCTCTGGATTCTTTCCAATTTTTCCACATCCTTCTTGTAGCGTGGGCCCCAAAATTGGACACAGTACTCCAGATGAGGCCTCACCAATGTCGCATAGAGGGGAACAATCACGTCCCTCAATCTGCTGGCAATGCCCCTGCTTATACAGCCCAAAATGCCTTAGCCTTCTTGGCAACAAGGGCACACAGTTGACTCATATCCAGCTTCTCATCCACTGTAACCCCTAGGTCCTTTTCTGCAGAACTGCTGCCTGGCCATTCAGTCCCTAGTCTGTAGCACTGCATAAACATTTGCCTTAAATTGCCCTATACGACTTTTGGGGGGTGCAGAGAAGGTGAGTGACTTGCTTATGATAAGACAGTTCACAGACAAGCAGTTGGACCCGAGTCTCACTCACCTATAAGCTAAACTGACATCACTAGAACTAGTGGCACAGCGCCGGGGCGGGGGAGGAGGGGGAGGGAAAGGGAGGACAAGCAGTCCCAAGGAAAATGTTGACCGCATGGCTTGTTCTTTCCTTGCAGCTATCCAGAAGACACTAGAGGGAAGACACAAGCAGCAAGGTCGATCAGCCAGACTTGTTCTGGCTATTAGTGGGTGTTTATTTTCAGCACTATTGCTGATTATTAAGTGCAGCCTGGCCAAAGGGTTCTTCACAGAAGACCACAGTGTGAACCTGGTTCTCACAATTGTAATACACAAGCTGGTCCAAGCCATTTTACAATTTAGGTCAGCGGCTGACCTAAGTTGTCACCTAGGTTGTCTTGGCACCTGAAAATCCCTATGGAATTTCTTCACCACGCCATGGGCCTTTCCCTGCTCTGTCCCCTCATCTAGCTTCCCCCAAGCTCTGGTTAGCCCAGCAGACTCATACTGGAGTGCAGGAAGCACATTCAAATAGCCAGTAATATAGTCATGACCCTAGCTTGCTGCTTCAGAACTGCAGCCAAGATCTTGAGTTATCACATAGCTCCAGCAATCCCTTAGGAGTACAGGATGTTAACAGAGGGTACTGCACCAGGCAGCATTCACGTGTTGTCCTGAGCTCTCTGCATTCACATTTGGGGTCATTCTCCACTAAGGGGATGCTACCTACCAGGTCTTCATTAGTGGCAGAGTGGTACCAGGACTCAGTTTGGGGATCCAGGGGTCTTATCCAGGCAAATGACTCATGGCCACTAGGTGGCCCTATTTCTCCACCTCCAGCTAGATTATAGTCTACTAAAGAAAAGGGATGCAGCCCTGTAGTCTGTCAATCTCTCTGCTATATCTTTCCACAGCTGGATATTGCAGCCTGAGACGTGTGGTTTCTCCAGTCAGCAGGATATGAGAGTATTTTCACAACTCTGGCAAGGCCTGGAAGGGCTTCTTCTAATGGGAACAGTTCGCTTGATATAGTTAATTCATGAAAACTTGTAACTGGGACTGTCCCCAAATGACACTTGCACTTCAGCCAAAGAAACCACTGTATAAATTAGTAAAACTAAGTGTACTATGCAGACTCTCTCTCTCTCACACACACACCCTCCCCCTACGCTCCCCCTCCCCCCTCAGAGCAGACATTCTGAAAAATGTGAGTCACAACCCCTCTAGTGTCTGGTCCTCTACATGATAAAAACCTAGTACTGCTGTCAGCCAATGGAGTGCACCTTTAGCTCAAGTGACAGAGGTTTGTGTTGCAGACTCTTCAGTTCAAATGCTGCTGCTGCTGACCCAGACAAGGCTACATGTACCTAAATGTAAAACCTCTTTTGGATAATGCTTTGTGCGTTCTGTCAGGCTAGGAGCTCCACTGCATAAGGCCAGGGGAGGAGGTGGGTTCACATATGCTCAGCCCTGTGGGGAGAGGAGCTGGACACACACTCTGAGGATTTGGCTGACATGTCTGAAGGCCAGGTTTTTAAAGGAGATCAGGTGTCTAAGGATGCAGACAGGTGCCTAAACACCTTAAAAATCTGGCCCCCAGTTGCCTACAACCAGTGCCCAATTATGTGCCCTCCACCACTGGCCTGGCACATGAGGGATCTGGATCAGTGACCTGTATCCTGTTGGCTCATGTATGGCTTGGGAAGAGAGAGATTAATTAGGTTGTTGCCTGCATAATGCCCCATAGGCAGCATGGCAGGGAAACTGGCTTCAGCCAGACAAAGTGGATTGCCTGAGTCCCTGAGGCTCCTTGGAAAATCCCAGTCAAAGTTCTGGTCTGGTCCAAATTCTGCGTGGGGACTTGGCTTGGCTCTTGTTTGATCCACACCAAGCCAGCCTGTCATATTTACAGACTTGGATGGGGATTTTCAAAGGGGCCTCAAGGCACTTGCCCCAATCTGCTTGACTTTGAATGGGTTGTGGTGCCTAACTCCCTTAGACTCCTTTCTTGATGTGGAAACACATGGCACAGCTAGATCATTGCATTGGTCTAATTGTATATTCAGTTGATATCCATCTCTGGCAATCTTGTCAGACCACCAACGCTTTTGATGCCCATGTACTTGCCAGCCGTGAAACAGCATTCCCTGATTTGGAATTCATCAGTCTTCCAGTCTCACAATATGTCCATACCACAGCCGCTTCCAAAACCGAACCAGTGCTGATGGAGGAGGTTGCTTGGTTTGGCTTCTAATGTCCTCTGGTAAATCCTAGGCTTTAACCCCTGCCAGAATGAGAGCCATCTAGCAGCTACCATTTCTTGAGCACATCGGCCTCCTTCAGGTGTGGCCCATTTCACTGCCCAGCAGCAGAAGAGAGGGTGGCACCAAGTATAGCCTCAGTTGAGGCCTCTCAGAAACTAGATCAAATGTGCTCGTTCACATATGACCTGGAAATGAGCCTAATTGCAGAGGAGCCTTTGCATAGGAACAACCTCAGTCGCAAACAAATGGGAGAGCGGAGCAGAAAGCACATAAGGAGAATGCAGGGGACAGAGATTAGAGGAAAAGAAGGAAATAGGAGAAGAAGAGAAAAAGAAGTGAGGGTGAAAAGGGGAGAATGAACAAAGGAGAGGAAGAAGAAATGTGACAGCGACAGAAGGAGAGGACAGGAAACAGGAGAGTGAAGGTGGAAGTGAGCAGAAAGAAGACCATGAAAGGGGAAGAGAGAGTTGTGTAACAAATTTAAATTCATTCCAGACAATGTCCAAGGAACCCTGGCAGCACGGTTGAAACAAACCCTGCCTTTGATTTTATTAGTTCATTTTATGTTGTTTGGGACAATGATTCACATGTTGGCAGGGTCAGATTTTCCCTTGTGTCACAAATGAAGAGGGGACCGCGAGATGGATTATTTGTGTGGAAAATATGCCCTCAATTGTTAGGTAGACTGCTTTGTACCACGCAGAGAGCCCTGGAGAATGGTGCTGCCCCCAAGGTCTGCAGAAATATCTGTGTGGAGAGAGAGAGAGAGAGAGAGAGAGAGAGAGAGAGAGTCTCTCTCTCTCTCTCTCTGACAGGGACAAAAACCAAAGATATAAACAGAGAGGAAAAGGCCACCCTGGGTGTTTGTTTCTTCAGTTCAGAGGAATATTGCTGGTTGGGGACAGGCTAAGGGCAGGGGAAGGTAACTCTGTAGAATTTTGATTTATCTTGAGAGATGCAGCCAACAACATTTCACAAATATCCCCAAATGGCAGGGTCTAGCACCACGCTGTCCATGATTCTATAATCCCCAGGATCTCCTTTGTCTTATGCTGGACTGTCCCCAGACCTATACCCCCGGAGCACTCCTCTGGCCGGACCCAGGAAAGGTCTGTCCCAATGTCTGTAAGCTAAGGAAGCCACTGTCCTCAGTGGGCTAGATTCTGATCAGTTACACTAGAGAAAACCTGGAGCAATGCTATTGCACTGGAGAAAGGGGGGCACATTTCATCCCAACTTATTGGTTGTTGCTGCCTGAAGGTGCAAGGAGCTATCTGGTGGGTTTCACACCAAAGGTTGGTTGGAAGCATTCATGAACATATTCAATGTTTCATCTGAGAGTATATCACTGGAGTTGGCACTAGAGCTGGTTAAAAACTGGTTGCCAATTTAAAAAAAAACTCTTGTGAAAACAATGGCATTTAGAAATGATCAATTTGAAAAATATTTGTTGGTTTAAAGCAAAAGCTGAACTGGAAACCAAAACTTTTAGGATTTTTTTTTCTTTTGGTTTTCGTTTCCAGAATGTCATCTAAAAGGCAGAAATGAATCCATCCACAGCACTAAGCTCCTGAACTGGGGCTGTAACAGACTCATTGGTCTCGTCAGCGGACCAGCCACTCCAAGCAGGCGTTACAAGAACGGCCAAGCAACAGACCCTTGCATGAGCAAAGCAAAGAATCTGAATAACCTGAAACTCTTTTCACAATTTGTTTCAGAACCTAATGAATTTCAGTTTGGGTCAGCCGTAGGACAGCCATGTGACACCAAGTAACCAATCAAAAGATACCCCATGCAATCACAAATAACGAATAATGGAACAAAAATAGTCTGTGAAACCAGCAAGAGGCCGACAGCTTTGTGTAAAGTTTTCTCCAATCGCAGTCAGCAAGACTGAAAATATTGCCAATGGTCCCCGCCCCATAGGAGGCATGGCCTTGCTCACCGCGGAAGAGAGACCAGGGAGAAAATCTCGGGTGTGTTGCACGCCCATCTTGCAGAACAGCTGCCTGGGAAGGAGCAGCAGCAGGTGTGCGATGAGGCTCTGTGAGCAGCAGGAGATGGGGAGCACAGCCGAAGGCCCAGCTGGGGAGAGCCAAAAGTGCCATCCTGAGCTTGAGGAGAGTGGTGGCAGCAATGGGCACGGAACTTGTGCGTCGGACAAGGTCAGCCGGAAGTAGCTCTGGGATGGAGAATGAAAAGGAGCTAGAGGCCGCAGTGGATAGTCACTCCCCTGCCAGGGCCTGGAGCAGGAGCAGAGGGAGTCTGGACTCTCCTCAGCAGCACCCCCTGGAGGCAGGGTAGAAGCTCAGTGTAGAAAGGACCATGCGCCGAAGGAAGGAAGCACCTGCTTGCACCTAGGAGAGAAGAGGGAATGATTTTCTTTCTCATCAGATGTTAAGTTAACCCCAAGGGGGGGAAGTTACATGAAACATGGGTGTATCCACATCCATTGGAGAGTCAGAGGGGAAACTGAGTCCCCGAGTCTGGGACTGGAGAGACTGACCCTCCTGTGATGTGTTGGGTCACAGAAACCCCCCTGGGATTGCCACTGGATGTGCTGGGCTTACCTCTAAACCCATTTTCCCTGGGAACTGGGTATCTGGGTGTTGGAGACAGGAGCACTTCTCAAGCTGTTTTCAGGTAAGCCTGCAGCTTTGGAGGAATGTGGTTCAGACATGAGTCTGTACTTGTAGCAGGCTAGCATGTCTGCACAACCAGGCAGGGTACTGACTTCCCAAGCTGCCAAGGAAAATGGGTTTAGAGGTAGCCTTAGCTCATTAGGTGGCAGTCCCAAGGGGGTTTCTGTGACCCAACCCATCACACCTCCCACACACCACCTTTGTTGGAAGCCTCATAAGAAACACTGAATTGTAACAAAGTCTGAATTATCCTCCTGCCCCAAGACAAAGTTGCTTCAGGTCAATTGGGTGATGAATCCTGGTCGCGTGCCACCTGAGGTATGTGGTACATACACTAAGAAAGGTTGAGACAATAGCCGTCAGGGAAGCTTGCCCTGTCACCGCTGGATCTATTCTGAGGTAAATAGAGAACCTCACTCGCCAGGATCTTTCACCAGCACTACATTCACTTTAGGGAAATCAGGGTTTAAAGAAGAGAGAGAGAGAAAGCATTCTTGAGGAAACACTGATTGGGATGGCTCGTCTGGTTGTCATAGTTATCTGGGGGCCAAAGGGAAAGGGTGCGGGCTATGATACACGCCCATAGCATTGCAATACGGGAAGCGAGTAATGCAGAGGGAAACCATTGCATGATAAAGCTTTAAAACAACAGACACAGAGAACCCACAGAGCCGATGGTATTTCTTGTGGTCAGGGGGTAAAAATTCCAACATAATGCAGCATGACAGCAAAATAACAGAGCCTAGTTTTACAATTAGAGGTTTTAGAACATCCGCTGGCATTTATTATCAACACTCATTTTTATTTGATTTTCTTATATGGCCTATACATAGCATTTTTCAGCTTTGAAGCACTTTACAACCACCAGATAATTCATACTTGATCTCAGACTAGAGGATTGCAGGGTTGTATCAGCAGCAGGGTGGGAAAGACTCCAGGTTGGGACTTCTGTCACTGGGGTTTCATCCCAAAGAATGATGCTGAATGCTAGTTAAGTTGAACAAGTAAAACTTTATTACACCCGGTGCATGACTCTGTCTATATGGCTGAGTTGCCCAAATCCCCCTGTTCTCTGTCCCACTCGGGTCCTGTTACTAATGGTCCCTCAGACTCCAGTTCCACTGATCATGATACTCGGGGGGAAATGTGTAACTGCATTCCCTCACCGCTTGGCACCTGCTCAGGGAGTGACAGGAGACCCAGGCCTGCCTTCTTCTTTGGATCCCTGCCCAGGGATCCTGGGTGATGAAATCAGGGATTTGTTTAGATCTCCTACTGCTTCCCTGGCCTGTCTTCTATCTTGGTGCAGGTACATCACATCCCATCTGGCAATCTTCTCTTATCTCTTCTGACACAGCACTGGTTTCTCTAGGCAACTTTTCCCATCTTATCCTTTGGAGCCCCTTCACCAAGGCTTTCTGTCTGTCTGGCAGCTGCCATGTGCTCCTTGGTCTGCAGCCTTGTATCCCTTCTGTTGTTAACCTGTCCATAGGCTGCAACTTGGGAGGTGATTGCTCCTTTGTTAACCCTTTAATGTCCTTTCCCTTGTACAAAAGCCATCACCCAGGCCATGGAACTGAGGATCTGTGCTTGTCACCGTTTGGATTCACAACTCCTACGGTAGCAGCAACAGACAGGTCAGCTTTTGCCTTTTTTATGTCTGGCCAGGAGGCTGTGTGTTTTGGGTGGTGTTGGAAAGCGCTGTTTTGTTAAAGTCAAAACATTTCACAGAAATGTGCTGACTTTGAGGAAACTTCATTTTGAAAAAAATCAGAGCAGAGCATTCCAGTGAGAATGAAACATCCCCTTTCGACCGGCTTGGAATGGAATATTTAGATTTCCCCTTTAGAAATGACTTTTGTTTGGGGTTTTTTTTTTTGTATATGAGATAATATAACATTTAGGAAACAATCAGATTTTGAACAAAGTGGTTTGATGTTACTGAAAAGGAAATGTTTCAATTAGGTTTTTTTCTTAATTTCATTTCCTGGGAAATTTCATATATTTTTGGTTTTGTTCCACTTCAGGGGTGCAAAAATGTAGAGGATAGAATTTCACACAAAATGGAAAACCCCATCCTCTCCCCCCACTCCCCAATCCCCTGGCTAGTTGTACCCATTCCTTTCAAATGTGGATCTAACTCCTGTAATCTGGACTTTTGTCACTGCAATGCTCTGTTCATGGAGCTACCTCTTCAAATCATCCAGAAGCTGAAGCTGGCATGGAATGATGTGGCCTGCTTAGTATGATGAACATCTTGCTGTGAGTTTATTCAGTCTGTGCTCCATAGAATCATAGAAGATTATGGTTGGTAGAGACCTCAGGAGGTCATCTAGTCCAACCCCCTGCTCAAAGCAGGACCAACCTGCAAGCCGGGGGGGGAGGGATAGCTCAGTGGTTTGAGCATTGGCCTGCTAAACCCAGGGTTGTGAATTCAATCCTTGAGGGGGCCATTTAGGGATCTGGGGAAAAAAATCTGTCAGGGGACAGTACTCGATCCTGCTAGTGTAGGCAGGGGACTGGACTCGATGACCTTCAAGGTCTTTCCAGTTCTAGGAGATTGGTATATCTCCATTTATTTAAAAAAAAAAAAACCCCAACTAAATCATCTCAGCCAGGACTTTGTCAAGCCTGACCTTAAAAACCTCTAAGGGTGGAGATTCCACCACCTCCCTAGGTAACCCATTCCAGTGCTTCACCATGCTCCTAGTGAAAAACCGTTTCATAATATCCAACCTAGACCTCCCCCACTGCTACTTGAGACCATTGGTCCCTGTCTGTCATCTTCCACCAATGAGAATAGCAGAGTTCCATCCTCTTTAGAACCCATGTTCAGGTAGTTGAAGACTGCTATCAAATCCCCCCTCACTCTTCTCTTCTGCAGACTAAACAAGCCCAGTTCCCTCAGCTTCTCCTCATAAGTCATGTATCCCAGCCCCCTGATCATTTTCATTGCTCTCCGCTGGACTCTCTCCAATTTGTCCACATCCTCTCTGTATTGGGGGGCCCAAAACTGCACACAATACTACAGATTGGTCCTGCTTTGAGCAGGGGGTTGGACTAGATGACCTCCAGAGGTCCCTTCCAACCCTAATCTTCTATGATTCTATGATTCTAAGATATGGCCTCACCAGTGCCAAATAGAGGGAAATAATCACTTCCCTTGATCTTCTGGCAATGCTCCTACTAATACAGCCCAGGGCTCACCTCACCATGAGGCGAACTGAGCCGGCTGCCTCAGGTGCCAGACTGTGAGGGGGAGCCACTAGGACCCAGAGTGGAGGGAATTGTGTCTACTGGTGGTGCATATATATTCTCTCTGCTCTAGATGCACAGAGATGGTGGAGTGCTGTGCTGGAGGAAGGAGGGCACAAGAGACATAACAGGCAGGCAGGGCCGGCGACAGAAATTTTGGGGCCCCGTACTCTGATCGTTTGTGGGCCACACCAACCCCCGCCCCTCCCTCCCCTCGCCTGGCCCCAGCCTGGATCTGAAAGTTTCAGCCACCATGATAGGGGCACCAGGTGCAATGTTGGCCCCATGGGGACTTCCCTGGGCCCTAGCCCGCAGCGCCCTCCGGCCCCCGGGCCAGGCAACGCCCCAGCTGCGGAGGGCCAGGGCTGGACTCTGCGCGGCCCCAGCCCCGGGGCACTTTCTGCAGCTGGGCTCGCAGATCCGGCACCCCCGCCCCGCTCCGGCCGCTACTCACCGCTGGCCACCTGCTGGGTTCAGTCGCTGTCCCACGTGCCCCGCTGGTGGGAGCCCGGCATCTGCCCGCCCCTTGCAGGCCCGAGCATCCCGCAAAGGTGGCGGGGGCTGCCTGCCAGCGCCGAGCCAGGCGAGTTTGGTAGCAGCAGCGGCTGGCTCCGGCCGGGGGCGTGAGCTGGCCGCGCTCCCCCCCTAGCAGCCTGGCCCCGCCGGCAGGGCTGGCTGCCTGGGCAGGGGAGGGGGAGTTAACCCTGGCGGCGCTGCCCCCGCCTGCTCTCTGGACCTGCCTGCAGGGGCCCAGGGAAGCGCCGTGCGTTCTACGCAGCTGTGGTGGGAGGGCGGGAAACGCTGCCCCCTTCTCCAGTCAGGCCCGGCGACAAGGGGGGACACTACGCGTACAGCTGTGTACCAGGCCCCGGACTTAAGGGCAGTACCATGAGAGGAGTAGAACAGGAAGAAGGTAGAATTGAGACCTTTCAAAGTTTTTGCCCAAGCGAGGGGGATTGGGGCGCCATTTGAGCTCCCTGCCTCAGGTGCCAAAATGTTGTGGGCCGTCCCTGATGGATCCCAATATGCCATTAGCCTTCTTGGCAATAAGGGCACATTGTTGACTCATATCCAGCTTCTCATCATGTTATCCTAGGTCCTTTCTGCAGAGCTGCTGCTTAGCCAGTCAGTCCCCCGCCTGTAACAGTGCATGGGATTCTTTCATCCTAAACTCACCGAAAATTCCACATTATCTGCACTGGCTGCCTCTGGGTTTCTAGGTGATTCTTACAGTGCTAATTTAGAACCTATCTATCTGAGGCCTGGTCTACACTGGCGCAAGGTGGTAGTGGTGTTGATCTACGGTAAGTTACACAGCTTCAGCTATGTGAATAAAGTGGCTGAAGTTGACTTACTTAGATCTACTCACCACGCTGTCTTCAGTAGACTAACCATGATAAATCGACCCCCACTGGATCTGCCTGCCGATCCAGCGGGTAGTATAGACATACCCCGAGAGACACCTTGCTCCCTGTGCCAGACAATCACAGTTGTGATCTGCAGAGGCACTCCAATTCAAGCCCCTGATATAGATGAGAAGGAGTTGCTGGCTGGATGCTGGCTGTGAAGGAATTTTGCTAACTCCCCCTTAGCCCTCCCTTAACCCCCACCACTTGGATGGGAGACCTCCTGGGAATACCAGGTGCAGTAGGCTTAACATGGGTGTGGGTCTAGCAACTCCACCCTGTAAGGGAACCAGTTGCTACTGAAACACCAACACCAGTTGGTGGCCCATACCCTGGCAAAGAGAGAGAGATATGACTGTGGTGTTGAAACTTGCAGGTGGCTTTTCTGATTATACACATGGAGCAGAACATTTTTCGAATTTGAACAAAAGATGATCAACTGGTCTGACCTCCTGCACATTGCAGGACACAGAACCTCACCCACCTACTTCTGCAACAGACCCCTAACCTCTGGCTGAGTTACTGAAGTTCTCAAATCTTGGTTTAAAGACTTCAAGTTACAGAGGATCCATCATTTACACTAGTTTAAACCTCCAAGTGACCCATGCCCCATGATGCAGAGAAAGACCCCTGCCAAGGTCTCTGCCAATCTGACTCGGAGGAAAATTCTTTCCTGACCCCACATATGGCACCATTTATACCCTGAGCCTGTGGGCAAGACCCACTAACTACACACCTGGGAAAGAATTCTCTGTGGTAACTCGGAGTCCTCCCCATCTAGTGTTCCATCACTGGCTACTGGAGATATTTGCTACTAGCAGTTGCAGATTGGCTATATGCCGTTGTTGGAATTCCCATCATACCATCCCTTCCATGAACCCATAAAGCTCAGTCTTGATGTCAGTTAGGTTTTTTTTCTCCCACTGCTCCCCTTGGGATTCTGTTCTAGAATTTCACTCCTCTGATGCTTACAAGCCATCATCTAATATTGAGCCTAAACTTGCTGATGGCCAGTTTATAGCCATTTGTTTTTGTGTCCACATTGGCACCTAAGTTAAATAACTCCTCTCCCTTCCTGGTATTTATCCCTCTGACGTATTTATAGAGAGCGGTCCTATATCCTTTCAGACTTCCTGGGTTAGGCTAAACAAGCCAAGCTCTTCGAATCTCTGTCTATAAGGCAGGTCTTCTATTCTCAAGCACCCTCACAGCTTCCCTCTTAAGCACCACAAGCACCAAAGCAGGGAAGGGGTCAACAGCTGCAGTACTTTTGCAGTTACATTCTATTGCAGCAGTAGCTGGTGAAGGGACCTTAGATTACACCCAGTCTATAAAAGTCTATAAAGTCTATATGACATCTATAAAACTAGGATTCTCAAGCTGTGGCCATGGAGCACTTATTGAGGATCTGCAGATAGCTGGTTAGGTCACACAATTATCAATCTGTTGCTATCTGTACAGCAGTCACACAGGGTTCCCAGTGACAGAGCAGGACCCCATTGCAACAGGAGCTGTGCAAACCCAGAGCCAAAACACAGTCTCTGCCCCCAAAAGCTGGCGGCCTAGGGGAGTCTGTACACCAGCAATAATACATGGGGCCTGCTCTTCTTGTTTTTCATCAACTTGTATTAAAAGAAGCTCGAATACACTAATTTCCCTAATGTTAAATTTTGCATGTAAGCAATTTTGCTGATTATAAATGGGAGGGGAGGTGTTCCCGGGCTGTGAACCAGCTCCGGAGCTCAGCTCTGGTCTCTGCTACAAGACCAAAGATGTTGAGGCACTGTGGTGTGGGCATATGTTACACTTAGCAGAAGTGCTGGGGAAAGCCAGGAAGTTTTTAAGATGCTCTCTCCAGAACCTGCTGGCATAGTGTAACCTCTTGAGAACTGATGGGGAGATCCAGCCATCCTAAGGAGATGACACACCAGCTGGACATGTCTGTCAGGGGCATTGTGCCACTACAGTCTTAAATCTGCTGTGCCATCTTCCTCCCCCCATACCTGAAATGGCCCAAAAAGGGAAGAACGACAGCATTGGCAAGCATTGAAATGAAAAGGTTAAATTCATAAGAACGGCCAGACTGGATCAGGCCAATAATCCATCTAGTCCAGTATCCTGTCTGCCAACAGTGGCCAATGCCAGGTGCCCCAGAGGGAATGAACAGAACAGGGGAATCATCAAGTGATCCGTTCCCTGTCAACCATTCCCAGCTTCAGCTAAACAAATGCTGATGACACTCAGAGCATGATTTTGCATCCCTGCCTATCCTGGCTAATAGCCACTGATGGACCCATCCTCCATGAACTTATCTAGTTCTTTTTTGAATCCTATTATAGTCTTGGCCTTCACAACACCCAAGGAGTTCCACAGGCTGACTGTGCATTGTGTGAAGAAATACTTCCTTTTGTTTGTTTTAAATCTGTTGCCTATGAATTTCATTTGGTGACCCCTAGTTCCTGTGTTATGTGAAGACGTACGTTACACTTCCATATTTATTTTCTCCACACCAGTCATGATTTTATAGACCTCTATCATATCCTCCCTTAGTCATCTCTTTTCCAAGCTGAAAAGTACCAGTCTTATTAATCTCTCCTCATACAGAAGCCATTCCATACCCCTTATCATTTTTGTTGCCCTTCTCTGTATCTTTTCCAATTCAAATATACCTTCTTTGTGATGGTGTGATTAGATCTGCACACAGCATTCTAGATGTGGACATACCATGGATTTTTACAGAGGCAATAGGATATTTTCTGTCTTATTATTTATCCCTTTCCTAATGATTCCCAACATTCTGTTTGCTTTTTGGACTGTCGCTGCACATTGAGCAGATGTTTTCACAATGACGCCAAGATCTCTTTCTTGAGTGGTAACAGCTAATTTGGACTCCATCATTTCATATGTATAGTTGGATTTATCTTTTCCATTGTGCATTACTTTGCATTTATCAACATTGAATTTCATCTGCCACTTTGTTGCTCAGTCACTACGTTGAAAGATCCCTTTGTCAGGGGTGGCTCTACATTTTTTGCCGCCCTAAGCACGACAGTCAGGTGGCCTTCGGTGGCACACCTGCGGGGGGTCCACTGTCCCACCGATTCGGTGGCATTTCTGCGGAAGGTCCGTGGGTCCCTCGGCTTCGGCGTACCCACCACCAAAATGCCACAGAATCCACGGGAGCAGCAGACCTCCCGCAGAAACGCCACCAAAGGCCGCTTGACTGCCACCCTGACAGTGACCAGCAGGCCACCCCCTTCGGCTTGCCACCCCAGGCATGCGCTTGCTACGCTGGTGCCTGGAGCTGCCCCTGGCCTTTGTAACTCTTTGCAATCTGCTTTTGAATTAACTATCTTGAGTAGTTTTGTATCAGCTGCAAATTTTGCCACATCACTATTTATCCGCTCTTCTAAATCATTTATTAATATGTTGAACCCTACTGGTCCCAGGGCAGACCCCTGGGGGGACAGCAATATTTATCTCTCTCCATTCTGTAAACTGACCATTTATTCCTACCCTTTGTTTCCTATCTTTTAACCAGTTACCAATCCATGAGAGGACCTTCCCTCTTGTCCCATGACAGCTTACTTTGTTTAAGAGCCTTTGGTGAGGGACCTTGTCAAAGGCTTTCTGAAAATCTAAGTAGACTATATCCACAGGATCCCCCTTTTCCACATGCTTGTTGACCCCCTCAAAGAATTATGTAGATTGGTGAGCCCTTTACAAAAACCCATGTTGACTCTTCCCCAACAAATCATGTTAATCTATATGCCTGACAATTCTGTTCTTTAGTTTCAACCAATTTGCCTGGTACTGAAGTTAGACTTACTGGCCTGTAATTGCCGGTATCACCTCTGGAGCCTTTTTATAAATTGGCATCACATTAGCTATCTTCCAGTCATCTAGCACAGGGGCTGATTTAAATGATAGGTTTTACATATCACAGTTAGTTGTTCTGCAATTTCACATTTGAGTTGCTTAAGAACTCTTAGGTGATACCATCTGGTGACTTATTACTGTTTAATTTACCAATTCATTCCAAAACATCCTCTACTGCCATATCTTTCCCAGGGGTAAAGCTGAGAGCCTAAGTAACAGCGGACAGTTGATGAAATCTCAGAGGGGCTAACTCAGCATGCTACTTGGTCAAGCACTTGGCTGTCTGGAAAGGAAGAGTGAACATCAGAACACCAACAAAGCAGTGGAACTCCATCAAGGCCTTCCAGGCTAGTGGGACAACAGGGCGAGGGCCCTTGGTGTATTAAACAGCAGAGACCCAGCAGAATTAGAGCCAATGCACCAAATAAAATATAGGCTCTCTAAAGAAGTGTGATTGCTAGTCAGCACAACCCAGAGGGTAAAACTGTAAAAGATACTGTGATGGGGTGTACTCCCCTGCACAGGACAGGAAGGGGTTAACTCTTCCTTGGTGGCTGAGGAAGCCATGCCCCCATGGCCCTACAGGGTGCAGTGGCTGTATAAAGGCAGGCAGCCCAGTTCAGTTGGGGCTGACAGCCAGAGGGGAAGGATGTAAAACACAGGCTCTGCCGGGGAATGGCTACCCATGGAAGCCCAAAGTGCTGAGGCACCAGCCGATGCCCAGGTGCTCGCTGATACCCAGGAGGGGTCAGACATGCCGGGATCTTCACCAGCTGAGCAATCCAAAGACGCGCCAACTACTGTCACCAGAACCACAGTGGGAAGTAGCCCGGGGTGGGGGGAGGGGATTAGCCATAGTCCCCGATATAGGCAGTGTGTTGCGGTTGGATACCTGCTGACCTAAGTGGCAGAACCCTTGGCACTACTAGGGCCCTGGACAGGGACCCAGTGTAGTATGGAAGGACATGGGTCCCCCTACCCTAGGCTGCCACTAGGCCCATTACCCTGCAGCCCAAAGACTCTTCATTGACTCTGGCTGCCAGGCCTGCCTACTCCGCGGCCTGGGGACTCTTTGTTGACTCTGGCAGCCAGACTTGCCTAACCAGACACCCAGGGATTCCTTGTTGACTCTGGCCACTAGGCCTGCCTGCCCTGCCACCCAGGGACTCCTCAGAGACTCCAGCCACTAGGCCTCTCATGCCAGACGAACCAGGGAACCACTATTGACTCCCTTTCCACTAGACTTCAAGACCCTGTGAATCAGAGACCTATAGATTCAGGCTGCTAGGCCGTGACCCTGTGAACCAGAAAGTTGTCACTGACTCTGACCAGTAGGCCTTATTACCCGGTGATGCAGGACGATCTTATCAGTATAAGTTCATCAGGCAACCTACCCTGAAGAAACGGATGCTTGAGGGATGGGGTGTACTCACCCCCCACTGGACGGGGACCCCCACCCCATCATAAATACAAACAGCTGAATGACACTGAAACATCATGTGAGCCCAAATACTTCATTCTCAGTGTCTGGTGAGAATAACAGATCTGAAAGGGAATGCAGGGGGTTAATACAAGTAACTTGTCATTGGTGTGTGCAGGGGGGTACCTCAAAGGGTTTAAAAGCTTGAAGTTCCCCCTTTTTTTTTTCAGGGGAAGCATGGGCCCAGGACAGAGTATCCAATGAGGGAGGTAACTCTGGAGCATACATAGACTGTCAGCTCATTGGAGCAAGGACCATCTTTGTGCTCTATGTTTATACATTGCCTAGCTCAATGGGGTCCCAGTCTAGGACTGGGGCTCCTGATCGCTACAGTAATGTTATTATAAATAACACTGAAATATGGAAAGCCCATGGACAAAACAAAAGAGAGAGTCCACTGCTCCTACTGGCTTTGACTGAGGAAAACCACTCAGAGCTTCATCCACAGCAGTTTAAACCTGATCAGACTCAGCCAGGATACTGTCTACATTTGGTAGGCCTCCACGCACAGATATTCCAAAGTGTTTCATTTCCTCACAAGAGCCCTTTGATATGTGGTGTTACTCCCGTATGGCGACACACTTCGGCATTTGGCCACTAGGTGGGGCTCTCTTTCACTAAATGAGCTTTCCAAGAGATCCCCGGCTCTCAGGGAGGTGGCCCAGAACTATTCCCTTCCCTGAGACAAGCCCAGGGTCATCTCATATAGTGCTCTCCAGGTCTCCACTACCTGCAAACAGCCCTCTTGTGGGATGAGCCCTCTCGACCAGACTCAGTCCCCGTTTACACCTGCCCTCAGCATCCTGGGACACTCAAGACCAAGGAAGTATTTACAGAGAAAGGCCCCTTTCTATACGTGGTGTGTTTAAGGGACTGCCTTTACCTGGGACAAACCTTATCCCCTCCTGTGCCTCTGTGGCCCTGGGGGAGGGAATAGAAGGAAGCCCAGTCTTTTGCTGAAAGGAGGCTGTTTTTGTTAATAGAGTTCAGAGCATGCAGACTCGTCCCCATGAGCCTCGGAGCCACGCCTTTTCCATCTTACATGCCACTGTGTCCCCTTCTGAACCAAAGGGGCTTGGAACGACCCCTGCAAGCTCTTCTTACTTGTTCTGTGTCTAGAACACTGAGCCCCCGCCATCAGACACCAGGAGATAATAGTGCCGGTGAAGAGATGGGTGGTCAGGGCTGAATTTAATGATAAAGGCTCCATCAGGAAAGGGACTGGGGGCCTCTAGTGAAACATTCCTAAAAGACCCTCCTCAACCCAACACAGAGAGCACCTGTTGACCTTGTAGACTCTCGAACACACACCTCAGAGGGTCCTCCAGCAATACCTGGATGGCACATCGTCGTGGCTAGAGTGATCATATGTCCCATTTTGGCCTGGAAAGCCCCCCTTTTCAGTGCTGTTCTGGCCATCCCTACTTTTTCACTAAAATTGGGCATTTGTCCCGGATTTGTGCAGGTAACGCTGCCTTCAGAGCTGCCCCCGGCTTTCCGGCTGCAAGGCAGAGCAGAGAGCGGCTGATGGTGGTCAGTTCTGAAGTCAGTGCTTCCCACCAGCAGCATGATGGGAGAAATTTACTGCTGGCAGGCAGTGCGGCTTTCAGACTTGTCCCCTGAGGCAGCAGCCCCCAATCTCCGCCTGGACACTACAGGTAGTTTTTATATTCGGGTCAACCTGCACTTCTTGCATCACAGGAGAGTAAGAAGGTTACTTAAAGGATTGTGCCTCAGAGGTATAATCCCTCTCCAAGCAACCTGGTGTTCTGGTTGCACTCCTGGTGCACTCCACCCTGAGATCATTGGCTGCAGTCGCTGGTCTTTGAAAGGATGCACAAAGAGTAGGGTGATAAAGTGGAGACAGCTTCACTTGCCAGCTGCAAGGCAGAGCAGAGAAGTAAGGGTGTCATGGTATTGCCACCCTTACTTCTGCACTGCCTCAGAGTCTGAGCCTTCCTTACTGTGAGGTTCAATATATATTCTGCATGCGCAGAATTCATATCCCCTGCAGATTTCTTTGCTTCCCTGCATAAAAATGATTTCTGATGCGTAAACAAAGGGACGCCACAACAGCAGTCATGTGCTCCTCCCCAGCAGCTCAGGCAGGTTGATTCAGGTGCCCGAAGCAGCCGGTAGAAATGTAAATCACTGCAGGGAGGGTCTGGGCATTCATGTGTGTGTGAGAGATACTCTGTCCCTCTTGCTCACTATTGCAGCACATATGACATGGAGGGGCAGGGCCTTGGGGTGTTTCTGAGGAGGTAGGTGTGGAGCAGGCTCTGTCCTCACAGGCAGAGCAGAATATAGCAGCCGGCCTGCTGAGTGAATTGATCCCATTGTCTTTGTGAATTCCCCTAGGACAGGGGTCTCCAAACTATGGCCCGGGGACCGGATCCGGCGTGCTGCATCAATTTGTCCGGCCCCAGGCCTCAGATGAGCAGGCACATGGAGAAGCCGCCGCTGCCCCCCCCCCCCCCCCCCCGCGCGCACAAGCTGCTGCCGGAGGCCCCATGTGCGGAGGGGCCCGGTGCAGCTGGAGGAACAAGGGGGCAGGGGGGCGCGGCAGTGGCTGGAGGAGCAAGGGGGGCGTGGCAGCGGCCTGTGAAGCCCCTTCAAAAATCTAATATGGCCCTCGTCTCAAGAAGTTTGGAGACCCCTGCCCCACGAGCAGTAAAAAGGCAGGGTGGTGTAAAGGAGAATATGGCCTTATAAATGCTCATGGTTCTCTAGCAATTAGAGCTGGTCTAAATTTTTGGACTGAAAAATTTTCCTATCAAAATGTGCTCCTGCACTATTTGTTACTTTCTGGAGATAGTCAATAGCCAATGTAAATTATGAGTTTGATTCCCCAGTCATTACTTGCTCTTCAGTTGCCTGTGATGTAACACTGAGCATATGGCTGCAAATATTAGTTGAATAATAACTAGAAATAAACTTAGCTACATTAATATTGGACAAAGGAGGGTTGGGAATTTACTCCAATGCTCCCCTTTCCCATTCTCCATCCACTGTATTGTAGTTTAAATAAATTAGCAAAATTGAAACCAGTGTGATTATATTCATTTATTTTGACAAATAAAATATTCAGAATTTTAAACTATTGTGCATGGAATTTTTATTTTTTTGTTGCAGAATTTTTATTTTTTGGCACAGAATTCCCACATATAGAATACTTTGAGCAACTTGACCAGGAGGGTGTATGGCAGCACTATATTAATTTTCCTGCTCAGTGTAAGGTCAACAGCAAAAAGGTAGGAAACCCATTTATTGATGGGCACAAAACATGGCTAAATGGATTGTCAGCATCAGCAGGGTTGAAAGATGCTGCACACAGGCCGTCCAATGGGGGTTAATGGCAGTGCTCTAATTTAAACATTGATTTTTGTTGATTAGCTGCATTGCATTGCATTAGATGATCTCTTCACAGCTCCAATGTTTGCCTAGGAAAGGGAAAATAGGAAGGGTTTTTAAAGCACATTTGTGGTAAGTAAGAGTCCTCCCTGAACCAAACAGGCTGCCTGCTGTAGAGGCAGAGTGCTGTGTTCAGATGCTGCGCTGAACCAGTGTTCAGAGAATTCCTTGTGAAGGAACACTTGCAAGTTAATTCTACCCTGGTGTATCAGATTTACCAGGACAGAGATCTCTGAGGCAAACTCTTTGATTTGGAGGCTAACTTGGCCCATAGCAAGGAATTGGTTCAGCAAAACAGGGGCTGTCAGGAGCAGGGTCCCAGCCAGAGACAAATTGACATCATTATCTAAAAAAATCCCCACAAGGAGCATAGGCAGTTCATTCAGACACATTTTCCTTTGTCAAGGGCTGATTGTGTTAGAAGTAAGGGTGGCAATACCGCCATCCTACCCTCATTTTTGTGCTGCTGCTGGCGGGGACGCTGTCTTCAGAGCTAGGCACCTTAGTACACAGCTGATGCTCTCCATTGCCCAGCTGTGAAGGCAGTGCTGCCACCAATCACATGAAGTTGCCAGGTTACACTTTTGTTCCTTTTTTGGTGGAAGGGAGGCTTGTGGTTATCTGTGTCCTTAGAGGAATCAATAGTTTGTGTGTGGTAGTTTTTTGCTATAAAAATATCTAGGAAACATCTGTGTCATTGTAATGAAGACCTTCAAAAACAGTTAGTTTTTAAAAAAGACACTTCAACATTGGAGGGCACCAAAGTTATATGCAAGACATGTGGAGCACATTTCTCCATGGCCCATGGGGGTCGAAATAACATTAACCAGCCCCTTCAAAGCAGGAAACACAGTGATACTGATGAAAGGAAGTGTTAAACACCAAGTGTTTCAGGATTTTTTCTGAGGCAAGATACAGACGCTAAAAAGCACTGGAGACCCGCCTTTGAATGCACCAAAAAGTTTCACTGGGCTTTGCTGAGGAATATGCCACAGTGGGAGCAAATGCAAGACAGCTTCGCTGCACGCCACACCAGTATTCCCACCCTAAATACGTTGGATGGAAATCGTCTCTTTGAAGAGTGGTTTAGTGCAAAATCAGTTGTCTCCAGTTGTCTTTCAGACTGGAACCATGAGAATGCAAATCACCAAAAAGTGGCAAAAAGATTTGTCGTGAGACAGACCGTACAGAAGTACAATACTCAGATCTAGCCAAAGTTGTGGAATTTCTGCTGTATCTGCCCGGTACTACAGCACCTGTTGAACTTGTCTTTTCAATTGTAAATGACGTGCGGTCTCCTGAAAACTCATGTCTGAATGTCTCCACCAAGCGGGCTGACGTGTGAGTGTGCAAGTTAACTTTTCTCTAGACTGTCCTGCACCCTACAACAGGTTGCTGAAAGACAAGCAAATCCTCAGAAAAATAGCATCATCAGAGAAATACAACTGGTATCAAGCAGCTTCACACCCTGAAGAATGGCAAGACTAGGAACAATGTCAGTAACTACTGAGTTTTAAATAAAATATATGAAACCATATGAACATACATATAAAATATATCAAACCGCCTTATCTTTTTTGCATTCTGTAAAATAAACTCCCCTGAGTACTGAGCATCTCTTACCGGTGTCCTGTTTTCACTTTAGGGTAACATGGTTGGATAGCTCAGTGGTTTGAGCATTGGTTTACTAAACTCAGGGGTGTGAGCTCAATCCTTAAGGGGGCCATTTAGGGTGATGGGGCAAAGATAGAGATTGGTTGGTCCTGCTTAGACTGAGGTCCCTTCTAACTCTGAGATTCTATGGTCACCCTAGCCATGGTTGAAAGGACAATGCATGTGCTGTGGCCATGCATGATGAGCATGTGCTCTTTCTCTCCAGGCCCTCATCTAGCCATGACTCTAAGCAGTGAAAAGGATGAGATCATGTATGCTAGAAATGGGCTTCACAAGCAGTGGGTATCTCTGCTGTGGTGACTTGTTCTCCTTTCTTACCAGCTAGAAATAGACAGACTTGCCTTTCAGGGAAAGAGAGAGCTGTTCAATGCTGAGTTTTCACAGCCTCTTTCATAAGAGAGAAGATTCACGAAGGAGATACTTCCCAAACTGGAGGTTCCTTCCTCTGCCACCCCTTCCTCCTGCGGGGATAAGCTGCATTGCATCCAGGGGGAATCAAACAGCTCCCAAATCATTCAGTGCAAAGTGTCCACAGAGCTGAGCATGGATTCTGACTCCCATTGTGGAGCCATGGCTTCTCCAGGTGGAAGAAGAACCACTTGTGCCAGCCAAAGCTATTCCTGCCAGATTGGCGGGCAGCAGGGCCGGCGACAGGAATTTTGGGGCCCCGTACGGCAGACCGTACGGGGCCCCCCCCCCAGTCTCCCGCCGCCCACGGGGCCCCCCTCCCCCGGTCTCCCACCGCCCGCGGCCCCCCCCCCCCGCCAGTCTCACGCCGCCCGCGGGGCCCCCCCCCGCCAGTCTCTCGCCGCCCGCGGCCCCCCCCTCAACCGATCTCCCGCCGCCCGCGGCCCCCCCCCGGCCGATCTCCCGCCGCCCGCGCTCCCCCCCGTCTCCTGCCTCCCGCGGCCCCCCCCCGGCCGATCTCCCGCGGCCCCCCCCCGCAGGTCTCCTGCCTCCCACGGCCCCCCACGGCCGACCTCCCGCCGCCACCCCCCCCCGGCCGCTCTCCTGCCTCCCGCGGGCCCCCCCGCTGATCTCCCACCGCCCGAGGGCCCCCCGTCTCCTGCCTCCCACGGGCCCCCCCCCGGCCGCTCTCCTGCAGCCCCCCCCGGCCGCTCTCCTGCCTCCCGCGGCCCCCCCTGCCTCCCGTGCCCCCCCGGCCGCTCTCCTGCCTCCCGCGGGCCCCCCCGCTGATCTCCCGCCGCCCGAGGCCCCCCCCCGCCGGTCTCCTGCCTCCCGCGGCCCCCCCCCCGGGCCGCTCTCCCGCGGCCCCCACGGCCGCTCTCCTGCCTCCCGCGGGCCCCCCCCGCCCGATCTCCCGCCGCCCAAGGCCCCCCCCCCGCCGGTCTCCTACCTGCCACGGGCCCCAACCCTCGCATGTGCTGCGGCTGCGTGGCCCGGCCAGAAGCAAAGGGGGGCGGGGGAGGCTGCTGGGTGCCGGGGGAGGGGGCTGGTGAGCGCTGCAGCGACTGCCCGAGCCGCGCCTCGCTCACAGCCCCGGCGACAATGGGTACAGCTGAGTACTGGCCCCGTTGTACCCCCCTGTCGCCGGCCCTGGCGGGCAGTGATTGATCTATCGGGGATCGATTTATCACATCTACTGTAGACGCAATAAATTGATCCCAGAGCTCGCTCCCCATCAATTCCGGAACTCCACCTCCGCAGGAGGCGGAAGCGGAGTCGACAGGGGAGCGGCAGCCATCGACTCGCCGCTGTGTGGACAGCCAGGTAAGTCGCCCTAAGATACGCCGACTTCAGCTATGCTATTTGCGTTATTGTAAACATCTTTATCCTATGTTGTAATAAGCAAATGTATGTAAGACATACACAGGCTTAGTTAGCTAACTGCAGTCAAGCACTCTGGGTAATCTCAGACTGCTAACTGAAAATAGCTAATAAGCCTCAAATGTGAGAAATGCAACTCATGAGAAAATAAAGGGAGTGTTATACTCAAAAACACTCCTATACTAACTGAGATAAGACACCTGGTGTTGTTGTGTGCAAATTAGAATGACTTCCAAAAGTAAGACCTTGATAATGTTACTAATATAGGCTAAAAGTGAGAATCGCCTGCGCAGGCTCAGCACTGCGGCAAATTAGAACCAATGAATATGTTTCTGATGTAACCTTCCGGTTTCCACATAGTTTTAACCATGTACGGGTATAAATGAATAATCAATGAGCCACATGAATATGTATATCTGTATGTTATAAAAGCTTCCAATTTCTGATATTGGGGGTTGTTCTATTTTCTAATGAGCAACCTTCAGCGCGCTGAATAAAAGCTTAAGTTTAGATAACCTTACCCCTGTCCAGTGCAATAAATCAGAGCACGCGGCTGGACGGAATCTTTTTTTTCTTCTGAGGGAGGGCCCCGTTAAGTCCTCTTACCACAATTTGGCGAGCCAGCCAGGAGACACGTCTGGCTTGATGGGCCCCCACCCTGGGCCCAGGGAGAGATCCAGCCGACAGTAGGTGAGTTATCTACGGGACTATCTCTCTGGGTGGGTCGGTGGTACATCAAATCAAGGCAAAGCTCCAATAACACAGGGTAAGGTTACAGGTAGGCTTTTGACCGTTTTTTGTTTGTTTGTTTGTTTGTTTTTTGTTTTGTATATCCTGGTCCAGGGTGGCTGAGTCAAACCAGCGAAAGATCTGGTCCCTGAACTCAAGCCAGGGTGGCTGAGTCAAACCAGAGAAAGATCTGGTCCCTGCGGAATCTTTTTTTTCTTCTGAGGGAGGGCCCCGTTAAGTCCTCTTACCGCAGCGTAGCTGAAGTTGCGTATCTTAGGTCGACCCTGCCCCGCTAGTGTAGCTCAGGCCTTAGAATGGTCACAGCAAAGATAGCGCCTGCTTTGATTCCCACATACTGCCCACAGTATTCTACTTCTCTCGTTGTTAATGCACTGAATCTGCAGCTCCCAGCATGCAGTACTCCATCTTGTTCCAAAGCTTATGGGTAGGGCCCCACCAAAGTCATGGTCCATTTTGCTAAATTTCAAAGTTATAGGATTTTAAAAATTGTAAATTTCAAGATTTCAGCTATTTAAATCTGAAATTTCACAGTGTTGTAATTTTAGGGGTCCTGACCCAAAAAGGAGTAGGATGGGGGTTGAAAAGTGATTGTAGGGGTGGGGGGGTTGTGGTACTGCTATACTTACTTCTGCACTGTTACTGGCAGCAGGGCTGCCTTCCAAGCTGGGTGAGGGCCCAGCTTTGAAGGCAGAGCCGCCGTCAGCAGCAGTGCAGAAGTAAGGATGGCATGTTATGGTATTGCTACCCATACTGCTGTGCTGCTGCCTGCAGAGCTGGTTCCGCAGTCAGCAGCTCCCACTCTCCAGCCACCCAGCTCTGATGGCAGCAGTGCAGAAGTAAGGGTGGCAACACCGTGATCCCCCTAAAATAATCCTGTGCCCCCCTGCAACTCCCTTTTGGGTCAGACCCACAATTTGAGAACTGCTGATCTCCCCCATGAAATCTGTATAGTACAGGGTGAAAGTACACAAAAGACCAGCTTTCACGGGGGAGACCAGATTTCACGCTCTGTGATTTGTTTTTCATGGTCATGAATTTGGTAGGGCCATATTTATGGGTTATACCATTCTTCCTCCAAGGGGGTGCCGCCTAGTAAAACAAAGGGAAGCTGCAATCTGACACATTTTATGGAAATTAAGTGTAGTCCTTGGACTCCTGGCAAGTTATTGAGTGAACTTCAGCTGAGCAAAGTTTGGGCAGATGTCTGAGGATGCACCTCCAAATATGACACCCCCACCCCAGGAACTGCCATTGACTGTTGCAAAGCTACACACGCAAACACTCACCTTTACTTGCATTATAGTCAGAACCAGCCTTTCTGCCACCCAAGTGCCCGGAGGACAAGCTACCCACGACAGTTGCTAGCAAGGGCGTAGGTTCCCTTACATTCCAGAGCAGGACGGCGAGAGCAAGCTCTGTGCTACGGAGCTGCTTGCAATTTTAAAGCAGTCCAGCTTATGGCCTCATCTAATTTACATGATGAGATATTGCCCGTCCTCAAATGAAGCAGATGAGCTGAGTCTGAGGTGGCTCCCCCATCCTTCACAAACAGCTTTGGGAGAGAAATGGTGAAGAAGTATGGTGAACAATATCAGGGGGAGGAAGGCGGCCGCTGAGGGTGACTCATCGCTCTCAGCACCACCCTCCTAGAACAACATTCAGTTGCACTAGCTATAAACAACTTCTTGGATTGAGCCAGCATCCGAGATAACTTGCTCCCCCCTAAATCCTGTTACCCACTCTTCCCTCATTAGCAGCAGCCCTGGGATCCCACCCGGTATAGAATAATTGCCCCATCTTTCATGCAGCACTTGCTTCCACGTTCCCCCACACACTAAAGGCCCTCTCCCCGTACACACAGCCCCTACCCACTCACTCAGAGATCTAGCCCTCACTTGCCTTCCAAACATTACTGCTGCCCATCCCTGCTTCCCACAGAGTCTGCTCTCCCAGATGTGCCTCTAGAAAAACTGACACATCATGTCCCACTAGGGTGACCAGATGTCCTGATTTTATAGGGACAGTCCTGATTTTTGGGTCTTTTTCTTATATAGGCTCATATTACCCCCCATTCTCATCCCGATTTTTCACACTTGCTATCCGGTCACCCGCTGTCTGAAGCAGCACTGCAAGTGTGGCTCTCACTGTGACTGTTAGGAGCAAAAGCCTATGGGGTGCACTACAACGGCGGCTGATTGGCAGGTAGAATCTTCTGGGACATTGGTGGCCCGACTGCAGGACAGTCAGCAGCCGCCGGGCAACAGAGCTGAATTGGATGAAAAAGTTTATCTTTGCTCAAAAATAGCCTGAACCAAAGCCCACTGAAGATTAGGAGACCCTTTCCATTGACTTCCATGAGTTATGGATCAGGCGTTAAGGTTTGCACTGTGGGAAGGAGTCACCCAACCATTCGCCACCCAACATTACCACTGGAGAGAGAACATTTGTTTCTATAGCACCATCTTTATTTCTAGAGCCCTTTGCCTATACTGGCATGGTATGGGTAGAGGCGTAGCTCCATGTAGATCTGCAAAGAGCCTTTGGCCCAGAGCTTCAAAGCTATTTAGCAGCCTAACACCCATTGATTTCAATGGGAGTCAGGGGCCTAAAGAACTTTAAGTACACACACATTCTGCATAGCCAAGGACACAGGGTGGCAACATACATGAAAACAGAATATGCAAATATGTAAAGTAATGCAATGAGTCTCTTGAGACCAAATCCACAGAATAAATATTTCAAATGATTTCATTTATTAAAAAACCCACCATTTACCTCTACTAAAAATCCAACTCAGTAATTTCAGTACCAACAAGCATTGCGCCATGTGTATAATATTTTAAGTAAGAAATAAGAAATAAGAACTGAGTCATAATATTGACTTATTATACTGCATATATATACTGCAGATTTAAGAATAGCAGCCGTGTTAGTTTGTATCCGTAAAGAAAATGAGGAATACTTGTAGCACTTTAGAGACTAACCAGTTTATTTCAGCATAAGCTTTTGTGGGCTATAGCTCACTTCATCGGATGCATAGAATGGAACAAACAGAAGTAAGATGTATTTATACACACAGAAAGCAAAAAAAAGTTGTACATTACCATACCAATTCTAAGAGGCTGTTTAATTTGGATGGGCCATTATCAGCAGGAGAAAAAAAACCTTTTGTAGTGAAAATTTTGTGGAACTATGTCTAACAGTTTATAAGAATCTATATATATTGCAGAGTCCCAGAATTACTCCTTTATTTCAGTTAAACCATACCACTCTACTGCACTTCATCAATGTTATTGCCCATTTATTTAATACTAGCATAAGTGCCCGGCGTTGTTCGGGTCAGTCGGAGGTGGAGAGGGGGCAGACAGCTGACACCCCCTGACCAACCCCAACACCCACACCTCACCCCTCACCCACCCCGACACCTTCCCACCCCCCCTGACCAACCCCAACACCCCCCGGCTCACTTACCCCCCGACCAAACCCGACAACCCCACCTGACCCCCCCAAGCAAACCCAACAGCCCCACCTCACCCCCCGACCGAACCCGACACCCCCACCTGACCCCCTGAGCAAATCCGACACCCCCACCTCACCCCCCGACCGAACAGTGTATTTAATAATCTGTGTGTTACACAGTGCACCGTGAGCTGGGGGGGTGTCGGGTTTGGTCTGGGCGGGTGGGAAGTTGTCGGGGTGGGTGAGTGGTGAGGTGTGGGTGTTGGGGTTGGTCAGGGGGGTTTGCGGTTGATGGGGGGGTGAGATGGGGGTGTCGGGTTCGGTTGGGGGGTAAGTGAGCCGGGGGGTGTCGGGTTTGGTCTGGGGGGGTGGGAAGGTGTTGGGGTGGGTGAGGGGTGAGGTGTGGGTGTTGGGGTTGGTCAGGGGGTGTTGCGATTGGTGGGGGGGGTGAGGGGGTGTGTGGGGTTTGCTTGGGGGGGTGAGGTGGGGGTGTCGGGTTTGGTCGGGGGGTAAGTGAGCCGGGGGGGGGGTGTCGGGTTAGGTCTGGGGGTGTTGCGATTGGTGGGGGGGTGAGGTGGGGGTGTCGGGTTCGGTTGGGGGGTAAGTGAGCCGGGGGGTGTCGGGTTTGGTCTGGGGGGGTGGGAAGTTGTCGGGGTGGGTGAGGGGTGAGGTGTGGGTGTTGGGGTTGGTCAGTGGGTGTCGGGGTTGGTTGGGGGGGTGAGGTGGGGGTGTCGGGTTCGGTCGGGGGGTAAGTGAGCCGGGGGGTGTCGGGTTTGGTCTGGGGGGGTGGGAAGGTGTCAGGGTGGGTGAGGGGTGAGGTGTGGGTGTTGGGGTTGGTCAGGGGGTGTTGCGGTTGGTGGGGGGGTGAGGTGGGGGTGTCGGGTTTGCTTGGGGGGTGAGGTGGGGGTGTCGGGTTTGGTCGGGGGGTAAGTGAGCCGGGGGGGGTGTTGCGATTGGTGGGGGGGTGAGGTGGGGGTGTCGGGTTCAGTCGGGGGGTAAGTGAGCCAGGGGGTGTTGGGTTTGGCCTGGGGGGGTCGGAAGATGTCGGGGTGGGTGAGGGGTGAAGTGTGGGTGTTGGGGTTGGTCAGGGGGTGTCGGGTTTGCTTGGGGGGGTGAGGTGGGGGTGTCAGATTCGGCCTGGGGGTAAGTGAGCCAGGGGGTATCGGGTTTGGTCTGGGGGGGTGGGAAGGTGTCGGGGTGGGTGAGGTGTGGGTGTTGGGGTTGATCAGGGGGTGTTGTGGTTGGTGGGGGGGTGAGGTGGGGGTGTCGGGTTTGCTTGGGGGGGTGAGGTGGGGTTGTCGGGTTCGGTCGGGGGGTAAGTGAGCCAGGGGGTGTCGGGTTTGGTCTGGGGGTGTTGCGATTGGTGGGGGGGTGAGGTAGGGGTGTCGGGTTCGGTCGGGGGGGTAAGTGAGCCAGGGGGTGTCGGGTTTGGTCGGGGGGGGTGGGAAGGTGTCGGGGTGGGTGAGGGGTGAGGTGTGGGTGTTGGGGTTGGTCAGGGGGTGTTGCGGTTGGTGGGGGGGTGAGGTGGCGGTGTCGGGTTTGGTGGGGGGGTAAGTGAACCGGGGGGGTGTCGGGTTTGGTCTGGGCACCCACCCCGACACCTTCCCCCCCAGACCAAACCCAACACCCACCCCTCACCCCTCACCCACCCCGACACCTTCCCACCCCCCCAGACCAACCCCGACACCCCCCGGCTCACTTACCCCCCGACCGAACCCGACACCCCCACCTCACCCCCCCAAGCAAACCCAACACCCCCATCTCACCCCCCAACCGAACCCAACACCCCCACCTCACTTACCGTCCCACCAAACCCAACTCAGATCCGTCGCAAGTGGGGAGGGTGCCCAGAGCCGAGGGATTCCGGGGACCTTTGCAGGTGGGGGGGGGCACAGAGCTTATGGAGTCCGGGGTTCCGTTGGGAGGTGGGAGGGGCAGAGAACTGAGGGATCTCCGGGGTTCCGTTGGGAGGGGGGAGGGGCAGAGAACTGAGGGATCTCCGGGGTTCCGTTGGGAGGGGGGAGGGGCAGAGAACTGAGGGATCTCCGGGGTTCCGTTGGAGGAGGGAGGGGTGAGCTGAGCGAGTGAGGTGTCTGTTGGAGGGGGGTATTATGACATCATCACCACCTAACCGCCCAGCCGATGTGATTGGCCCTGAAAGACTTTCACCCCTGGGGGGCATCAGAGGTGAGATCCGAAAATTTTTCGACCCTTACCAGCATCTAGACCCTAATACCCCTCACTGTACCAAATTTCAAGTCTCTGGCTCAAACGGTGCGGGAGAAGTTCGCTGTCATACGTACATACATACATACACCACTTGACTTTTATATATATAGATTCTATGTGTCAACATGGTGGAATCCTTCTTTGCCAAGAATACTTAGACCCATTTTTCTGTTTGCAAACTGATCCTGAATTTTATGAGTGGCCTCGTTCTTCACAAATTTCACTGAACAGTGTGAACAAGCCATTTTTAGCCAGTGGGATGCTTGCAAATTGTTCATTTCAACTGGTCATAAATGATTCACTATGTTACTTATGACTGGACTCTTAAAAAGTCACACAGTAGTGTTTCTTCTCCTTGACTGGCTGGCTAAGAATTTTTCAACAGAAATGACAAATGAGGAATAAGAAACTTCTGGTCTGAATTTTAGGATTAATAATCATTTGAGTTCATGACATTATCGGAGGCTCCATGAACATTTTTCCATAAAGGAATGGGCACCTGTTCAGACACTTTTGAATAACAAATAATACACCGCCCCCCCCCCCCAAATAACAGGGGAGAGAACCTGCTGCTTTTATTTGCCAACGTGTTGACAATAGGTCTGTGACCTGCTCTACTGGTGGGTATGTAGCTGAGTGGGATGAGTATATTGTTAAGGGCAGCATGTGAGCCACAAGCTCGTATGATGGCAGCCAAATTATACACAGAGATAAGCAATTACACAGAATTACAACATATGCAGCCCCCTCAAGAATGATTGAAGCTGGGGGGGGGGCATTACATATATAAGTGGACTTTGCCCTTTGGTATCATCAACACAGTGATTCTCAACCAAGGGTATGTATATTCCTGGGGGACGCAGGTCTTCCAGGGGGTACGTCAACTCATCTCGATATTTGCCTAATTTTACGACAGGCAACTGTGATAGACCCAGGCCAGCTGAGTTTTTTTCCCAGCAGCAGGTGGGTTTAAATGGAGGAATAATTACACTGACGAAAACGCAGACTCCGCAGGAGCCAAGTGGGGCATGAGCTGGGACCCCCATCAGGGCCGGCGACAGGGGGGTACTACGGGTAGAGCTGTACCGGCGCCCCAGACTTTAGGGGGGCCCCGGTACACAGCTGTACCCGTAGTCGTCCCCTCTTGTCGCCGGGCCTGGAGAGCGGGGAAGGGGCAGGGAGGCAGCGCGGCTCTCCTCCGGAGCAGACGAGCGCGCGTGTCCCCGGCAGGAGCAGTGAGCCCGGCCGGCGGCAGCGGCGCAGTCCGGGGGAGAAAGTGCGCAGGGGGAAGCAGCAAGGGCGGCTCGCGCCGCTCCTGGGCTCGCGCCGCCGCCAGCCGCTGTCAGCTGGGGGGGGGAGCACCGGCTGGGCTGGGGGGGGGGCGTCTAGGCTGGGGGGCCCCCCAGCCACTGTCAGCTGGGGGGGAGTGCAAGCTGGGCTGGGGGGCCCCAAACGATCAGAGTAGGGGGCCCCCAAATTTCTGTTGCCGGCCCTGACCCCCATAGCCCACGTGGGGGCATCTCGGTCACTTGGCCCAGTGCAGGCTCCTTCTGGCCGCAGCCAGCTCTGCACCTCAGCATCAGGGAGCAAGGCCCAGGCGTGCCAGAACCTCCCTGGCAATCTGCTCTGCAGGGCCCCTATTTCTTGGCGCTGGTGGAGACATCCAGCAGCAGGCGGTTCACCTCAAGCAGGGTCTCCACAGCCAGGCCCAGCTCGGCCACCTGCTCCGGTGCTGTTCTGCTCCTTCTCCTTCCTCCGGGTGTTGGATGCACTGGCTGCCCGCGCCAAAGACGGTGGCTTCCCCAGCTCCACTGCCACCTCCATAGTGGCCACTGGATAAGCAGCTTTCTGTTCCCTGAGTGACCAGAGCAGGGGCTGCGCTAGAGCAATCAAGAACCTGTCAGAACCAATTAAGACAGGCAAGCTAATGAAGACACCAATTAAGAACATCCTATAATCAATTATGACAGGCAGGCTAATCAGGACACTTGGTTTAAAAAGGACCTCCCATCAGTTAGTGGAGGGCATGCAAGGAGCAGTGAGTGTGAAGGCATGCTGCTGCGGGACTGAGGATTACAAGTGTGATCAGGCATCAGGAGGAAGATCCTGCAGTGAGGAGGAAGAAGGTGCGGGGGGGGGGGGGGGAGGGGGAGCATAGGGAAGTATCCCAGGGAGTTGTAGCTGTCACGCAGCTGATACAGGAGACACTGTAGACAGCTGCTATCCACAGGGCCCCGGGCTGGAACTCAGTGTAGAGGACAGGCCTGAGTTCCCTCCCATCTCTCCTCCAACTCCTGATAGACACAGGAGGAGTTGACCTGGTCTGTGAGCAACACCAGAAGGGAAGGTCTAATTTGGAAAGGGATCTGGCCTGTCCGCGACCCACTAGGTGGGACAACAGAGACTGCGGAGATTGTTCTCCGTTTCCCCCCTGCTGGCCAGTCATAGGTTAGCTGAGTGAATGGCAGGTTTGAGCCTCTAGCACAGGGGTGGGCAAACTACAGCCCGTGGGCCACATGTGGCCCGCTGGCCATTTTTATATGGCCTGCGAGGTTGGACCGGGGTGCTGGACCAGCGGCCCTGCCCTCCCAGTCTGGAGTGCTGGCCGAGCACAGCAAGCCGCGCGGCCCTGCCCTCCCAGCCGGGGGTGCCAGGCCGACTGCGGCAGGCCACGCAGCCCCGCACTCCCGAGCCCAGGGCTGGGCCAATTGCGGCAAGTTGCGGAAGGGGGGTGGGGTTGGATGGGTCAGGAGTTCTGAGGGGGGAAGTCTGGGGGCGGGGAGTAGGTGGGGGTTGGATGGGGGCAGGGACTTCCCTATCCAGCCCTCCACACAATTTTGAACCCTAGTGTGGCCCTCGGGCCAAAAAGTTTGTCCACCCCTGCACTAGGAGAAACAGCGAAACTGAGGGCTGCCGTGAACCTCTGAGGTGAGCAAATCCACCAAAAAAGCACAGGACTCACCGAGGCAGAGGAGGAACTTTGTCACACTACATAAAATGCATGAGTGAAGTCAGCACAAACTAAAATTTCATACAGACAGTGATTTGTTTATACTGCTCTATATACTATACACTGAAATGTAAGAACAATATTATATTCCAATCAATTTATTTTATAATTATATGGTAAAAATGAGAAGATAAGCAATTTTTCAGTAACAGTGTGCTGTAACAAGTGTGTACCTTTATGTCTGCTTTTGTAAGCAAGTGACTTTTAAGTGCGGTGAAATTTGGGGGTACATAAGGCAAATCAGACTCCTAAAAGGGGTATGGTAGTCTGGAAAGGTTGAGAGCCACTGATCTAACACACTGGATAAGTTTGGCATGTATCCATCTAGTGGCTGCTCTACATAAGGATGAGAACCTACTACTACTAATAGCCAATTGAATGACTCCTTTAGTTCAAGTAGTAGAGGACTGTGTTTCTGACATTGAAGGCTGTGTGGTCTAGCCCCATTGATAACCCAGGCAGTCAATGGAGTGCACTTGCATTGCTATATCTATATAGTTATGGAGCTTCACTTTTAGGCCATGTCTACACTATTGACTAAATCGGCGCTGCTGCAAACAGCGCAATGGTGTTGATTTCAGGTCTGGTGAAGATACGCTAAATCGACAGGAGAGCGCTCTGAGAAGTGTAAGAGAAGTCGTCAGGAGAGCATCTCCTGTCAACACAGCACAGTGTAGACACACCACGGTAAGTGGATCTAGCTATGTTGACTTTAGTCACGTTATTCATGTAACTGAAGTAGCATAACTTAGAGAGATTTACCACAGTGGTGTACACCAGGAAGTTGCATCTCTCACATCACTGCTATAAACTACTGAACACTTGGGTGCTATTAGGATATGTATCCTGCTCACCTGGAACTCTTGGTCTTGGAGGAGAAATACCACGGGAACAGCTTTTCTCCTCATACTTCAGCATCATTGCAACAGCAGTAATAAAAGCCAATGGGAGGGAGGAGAGATTTGTCCTTTTTGGTGAACCAAAGAAATGTTTGGGTTCAGTCTGCATTTCAGATAGAGATTCAGAGATTTTTTCTTCAGTCCAGTTCACTTACCTGTCTTAAAGCTGAGCTATTGTTTTATATTATAACTGGGCTTCAGTCACATGGACCTGAGAGGCTGGTTCATTGGGAACAGAAGATGAGTGTAAAGCGAAAAACTGGGTCAACCTAAAACTCACCCAGTGCAGTTTCCTGGTGAAACAGCATGAACTGAAGAGGATGGGCCAAGGTACCATGTTCTGACGTCACATTGATCGGAGCTAGCAAAGTGCAAGACACAAGGTCTTGGGCTAATGGTTGAGCAAGGAAAGGCAAAGGGGAGAAAACAACCCCTTTGGCAATGGACAGAAAAGAGTTTAACAGCCACACACTGCAGACCTGGTGTGAAAGTCACATGTGAGTTTAAAAGAGGTTTCTCAACACAGGAGAACTGTATCCAGATCCCAAGGTTGGAAGGGAGAACTCCCCTGGTGAGGGCAGGCAGAAGTACCCTGACATAAGGTTCCTGTACGAGAGAGATCTTTATAAACATGCACAAGTTTAGCACTGTTCTGAGCTGTGGTTTTCAGGGAATACCATTGGAAAAGGGTGTTTGGCCTGCCAATAACAGCCTCTCCCAGCCCCTTGCAGTCCCCCTCTATGTAAGAAAGGGTTAAGCTGCTGATCCTCTAGTTAACCACCTCATCCTGTTCTGTCGGCTAAGTGAAGCCTCTGAGTTAGTAAGGGGCTTCCAGAACCCCAGAGACTTTGCCATCGGAGGGAGCCAGAAGGCTGGGGCTCCCGCCAAAACTCTTTGTTGTTGTTGTTGGTGCCTCAGTTTGAAATCACACTTCGTATTCATCAAGCTCCTTAACAGTCCTGCATGTTAGAACAGTGCTTGCGGCTGGGGGTGGGGTGGAGAAAATGAAGGGATGCAGCAGAGTCAGGAGGATCAAATGCCCAGGACCTATAGGTAATGCAGGGAGGGGAAACAGAAGGGGTCTGAGGGCAACGTGGACTAATCATGGAAATATGGGCCATAAATGCAGGTGCCAAGGTATGACTGTGGTTCCCAAGTGTGTGTGTTCCCAGACATGTGACTAAGTGTTCCTATGCCCATGCTGAAATGTACTGGTCTATAAGCCAAAGGGATAGTAAGGATGAAGTGCCATTTGCTCAGGTCGCAACACACTACAGGATACAGTAGAATCTGTACATGTGGAAACTGAAGCACAGAGCTGGCCCACATCACTCATCAAGTTACTGGCAGACCTGGGAGGAAGGAGCCAAATCTCAAAGTTTGGTGTCCTGTACATTGGACCACATAGAGGCACGAGACAGATTTTACACACTGCCTGTCCCCTAATTGCAATGAAATAAACATCCTACAAATTAGGTTTTATTCCTGTCTATCTCTCATTCCACCCACATCATCTTCTGATGCCAAGGAGAGAGAAGACTGACAGATTTACTTGGGCATAAACTTTCATGGGTAAAATAACCACTTCTTCAGACATCATTAAGCTTATGCCTAAATAAATCTGTGAGTCTTTAAGGTGCCTCCTCGTTGTTTTTGTGGATACAGACTAACACGGCCCCTGATATAAGAAGAATGGTTAATCATCTTCCCTTCTGCATACATTCCCATCCCCAGTCCCAGGGATGTCACATTTCTACATTCACAGCCTTTCCTTCGCTGCTGAAACCACTCTTGTTAACACAGTGGCAAAACCTTCATCAGAAAATAATAGGGGCATTTTCACAAGGGGGATTGGCAGTGGAGATCAGAAGTGAGAATCCATTTTCCCTGCAGCCTGATTTGGGGGACATGAATGAGGGAGTCAAATGGTGTCTGGTGGGGTATAGCCCCTTATTCTCTCCCCACATCTGGTTAAACTTAAAGACTGAAGAAGCTGCAGGACATTTGGCCCTGACCACCTTGTATCAGGAGTATATTCCTGATCTCGGGACTGAGGCAGTCCCTCCAGTGGCTCAGCATGGAGGCTTTTAGGCTGTTTTTTCCTCTGCAATTAGAACACACACACACAAAATCGTCCTCTTCCCCCACAACTAAATTCAGCCTCTGAGTCTGGGGAATGGTTTATTTCCCAGGTTAGCACAAAGCAGGGTCTCTGCATACCCCTGGAAACTGCAGAACAAAACACACTAAGATGTTAAAAGGCCATTTGTAACCAAATCCCAACACACCGGATACTGTTGGGATTATGTCCGAAATATTTTCCCAGAATACCCTCCACTACTCCACCCCCACCCCGGCAAAAGGCCTCCTACAGATGTTTGGTGTCCACACCACAGATGTCGTTCTTCTTGCAAGATGAGCTGACACCATTCCTTTCCCAAATACCCCTGATGTTTTGCAAGTTGCGCTAGAAGTGGTATTTTTCTGCCCCCTTGAAAGAGACTGGTTATGGGGGGGAGAGGGGGTGAAGGGGGAAGGCCAATCTATTTCCCCTCCCATGAGTGAGTTACTGTTTAAACGGCTCCTGGAAGATGTCAAGTGCTAAAATCGTTATCCCCTTGTAAACACACTTTCTCTTCTGCAGCAGTTTGCACCTATTCCAAGTCTGGTCAGTGTTTTACTAAAATCTGACTCCAGTCCCTCCACAAGTCACACTGTCCCCACAGGAGCTCCGTGGACGCTCTACCCCCCCTCCCCCATCCCCCTCTCCAGGAGCCAGGCACTGGCTGCAGTGGTTTCTATAAAGCTTGATGGGCCTGATCCAAACCCCACAGAAGTCCCTGGGAGTCTTTCCACTAACTTCAATGTGACTCAGGCCTGCTGACATTTGCCCACCATCCCAATGCACGTTGCTCAGACAGAAGGGGCTGAGAGCTTTCCCTGCCTTTGCTGGAGTTCACCGTCAGCAGCTCAGCACGCCACTGACACGGCTGCCCTAGGGAGTGAGTTTTACTCCTCACCAACCATGTCATTTATGTCCCAGGATGGCAAGTATTTCAAAGAACTGGGGAAGATGCCTCCATCATCACCACCATCTGCAGACTACTCCATGCACACAGTTGCTATCCAGATCCTGCCACCAACTTTCCCCTTTTGCTTTTCACCCCTCTTCCAATGTGGCAGCCCTGTTAGGGCCTGATCCTGATCCCAATGGCAGACCTTCCATTGACTTCGATAGGAGCAGGAGTAGGTCCTCAGGGTCCGACTTTGCAAAGTGCTGAGCTCCCTCAACTTCCACTCACTTGAGCACCTCACAGGATCAGGCCAACACTCTTCACCTCACAGGCTGCCCTCTGGAGGCTGAAGCTCCTACAAGGAGCTGAGCACCATCTCAGGGAAAGTAGGGCATTCTGCTCACGTCCTGGCAGGATCGGGACACATGGTGACTTCAGTGGGAGCTGAAGGCATTCAGCACCTCTGCCAGGTCAGTCCCCCAAGAATATTCCTCCTCCTCGTGACTCAACAGCAAATGATACATTCCACTGGGAAGAGAATTCCCAGTTCCCACCCCACCTGGGTTATTCCTCCAAGGTCCCTGCCCTGAGCAACCCCCACTCCTTCCCTCCCCTGCTAACGACTAGCGAGAGCTACAACATTTGCTCTAACACATGGGCTTTTGAATTTTGCCAGGCATTTTAATGGCTCCAGCGATAACCTCTACCCCTTCCTCCACCACTGAGAATCTGAGAAATCTGAAACTCGGAATCCTTGTGACACAGAGGGAGAGAGAGAGAGACTCCGACAAGGCACAGTGGAGAAGGAAGAAAAACCTCATGCAGATACTAGACAATTTCTCCCTTCCCAAAACATTTCAATTATTTTATCCCTTATCAGCCATTTATCCCTCTCTTCTGTCCTCCATCTCCCCACCAGGTGCAGAATTTAAATAAAAACAGAGCCTGATCCTCAACCGGTGTAAAGTGCTGCAAGTCTCTTGACATCAGTGACGTGCTACTGAGCTACCAGCTCAGGATCTGGCCCCAAGAAACCTAACACCAGAATCTCCTTTCCCAGAACTCTGTAGAGCATCAAGAATTGTTTCTTCAGAGATAGAGTTTATTGCTAAAAATGTTTTGATCAATCATAGTTCATATTTACACTGATATGTTTTTAAAGGAATATTCAAGTAAACATTTCCAATATTTTCTGGCATAATCTCTAGCTTTTTTTTATACACAAACATTAAAAATAAATAAACTGTACACAGAAAATTTCTTTTAACATCTCTGCATTACTATATGTATTCCAAAACCAACAAAACAGACTCCACTCTTTCATAACTTTGTACTTTTTAAAAAAATCTCCTTTGTAATTGATCGGTAAACACTTTTAAAAACCGTAGAGAGCTTTGCAGATTAGCTGAAACATCTGAAGAAGACAAAAATATAGCAAATAGAAATGAACATCTTCAAGGGCTTCTGTGATGGTTTTTTGTTGATTCATCTTGAATGGAAATTTCCCCCTTCCCTTTTGCAGGGAAATACTCAGATTTTAGTGGGATGGATTTAAAATGTGGTCCTATGTCTTTAAAATAATAATAATAATAAAATAATAAAATAATATAATAAACAGCTGAAATTTTCCCCTTCTTTTAAAAATCTCTTTATTTACAAGGCTGGTAACTCCCTCTCTCTCTCTCTCTCTCTCTCTTGTTTTGTTAGAACATTATATATGTATAAAAATAAACATCTGATTGTAGTGCTTAGCTTTGCCTCTGGCCTGCACTGCAGTTCCTTTCAGTTTTGCTTTTCCCATTAAAATAAAATAAGTCAAAAACAGTGCAAGGGGTGTAATAAGGGGAGAGAAACGCACAAACAGATCCTCTTGTGAGCCTGTGTCCATCTTTGTGTGTCCTTTCAGTCTCAGGGTCTCGGTGGGAGGGAGGGGAAGGGGGACGAGTTTGCACTGCGAGAGACAGCTAGGGACTAGGCGGGATGCACCGATCCTCTGAGATCCCCATGCGACGGGGTTGGGATCCAGGGCAAAGGAGACCGCCCCCTCGGGGCAGGTGGGATCCCGGTGAGTCTGTCCAGGAGCCTGGCGGGGGGGGGGCACGCCCAGCGCGGCGGAAGCGGCTCCCCAGCCCGGCTTAGCAGGAGCACTTGCACTCCGAGATGAGCGGGTACTGGACCGGGATCCAGGTGCAGTACTTCTGCCTGGACCAGCCCTGGCAGTACCAGCGCAGGAAGGTCTTGGGCACCGACTTGGCCGGCTTGCAGTACATGCCCTCGGGGAAGGAGCAGGACTTCTCGGCGAAGCAGCTGCCCTCCTTGATGTAGCGCGGCCAGAAGCGGACGCCCAGGTCCTTCCAGGTGTAGCGCACGGGGCAGTGGGTGTAGGCCCACAGCCACTGCAGGAACTTCCTCCGGGCCTTCTTGCCCAGCTTCATGCGGGCCCCCGAGGGGCTCTCGCCCAGCTCCAGCTTCTTCAGCTCGCCGGGCAGCGGCGCCGAGCCCCGGAGCCGGGGCGGGGGCGCCGGGCTGGAGAGGTTCCCCGGCGCCGGGGCGGCCACCGACATGAACGCGGGGTCGAAGCCGCTGCCCAGCTTCTTCCGCAGCGTCCGCTCGTCCAGGTCCTGCTCCTTGGGGTCGTACTCGGGGTCCGGGTGCTCCAGGATGTCCTTGACCGGCAGGTTGTCGCTCGGGGAGGGCCGGAGGCGGAGGTAGGGCTGGCCGGAGCCGCGCTGCAGCAGCAGCCAGCCGGCCCAGAGCAGGAGAGTCGGCGGCCCCTTCATGCTCCCGCCGGCGCAGGCAGGCCCCGGGCGGCGGCCGGGACTCGCCCCGGGATGGTCTCCGAGCTCTCGCTACTGCCCCGCGCTGCCCCTTGCCAAGTCCAAGGGAGTCATAAATAGGCCGAAACAAAGTCCAGCGAGGCCCGTCGCTTTAAATAGCTCCCCCGGGGCCGCTGGGGCTCAGCATCGGCGGCTCCCCGCTGCCGCAGCAGGGCGAGCAGCCCCTGCGCCCCTTCGAGCAGCCTCCCGAAGGGCCACGGCGTCTTTCCCCCGCTCCGCGGCTCGCTCCCTCCCTCCCGCTCTGTCTGGCTCCACGAGATTCACAGCGGCCCCGGCTCCATCCCCATGGTGACAGCTGGACTTAGAGCCACGACAGCTTGTCTAGACGCTGGGACGGTGTTTGGCGTGAGACTGGAGCCCAAGAATAAAACCCTCTTTATAGACGGGGAGCCGGGCGAAGGGTCCGGCCGGCGGCAGCGAGGGGGAGGGGAGAGTCCTGCACACGCACGAACAGCTGCAGTTCGGGGGGGGGCTCCCCACTTTTCCCTTCCCCGCCCTGCGATCGGAGCAGGGCGCTTCCTCAGGCGGACGCGCAGCCGGGCGCGGAGCTCGGTCCCATGGCTGGGTTCGCCTTGTGCCGGGCGGCTTCGGGATCGGGGTGCGGGAAGCTGGACTTAGCCCCCGAGGGTCCTCCCCGGGCTCATCCTCCAAGCGAGTCGCTCGCCCGCCCACAACCGGTCCGCGCCCGGCTCCGGGCTGTAAATCCCCCGCTGCCCAGGCCCGGGCAGGACGCAGGCTGGTGCTCCGCGCCTCGCACTAGGGACCCGGCGCCGTCCTCTGGGGCTCCCTGCCCGGCGAGGGCAGCGCGGGTCGCATGAAGCAGCAGCTCTCGGAAGGGCCAGAGCACCCCCTGCTCCGCGATCAGCCCGTGGCGAGCCCCGGCGCTCAGCTGCCCATTCCCCCGCCCGTCTGCGGGGTGCCTCGGTCACTTCAACGCGCGCTCCGTGCCCAGGGAGGGAGCCGCGGGCAGCGCATCCACGCCGGGGTCTGGGGGAGGAGGCGGCGGCTGCGGGCTGCGCGGGAGGTCCCGGCGGAGGAGCCCTGCACAGACCCCGATCCTGCGGCACTGGCACCCCGGCTCCCTTTGCCCGCCTGGCTGCGGCTGCTGTGCCCCGCGGATGGCAGGGACCCACGTGCCCGCTCCGCTCTGCGCTGCCCAGCCGCCGCGCACTGCCGAGCGCCCCGCGCGAGCCCAAATTAAATATCCCCCTCGCCGGCGCGAGGTGTCAGCTGGAACTGCCCACCGCTGTCACTTTCCCCACGCTCCCTGATTGACAGCCCCCCGCCTGCGCCCGGGGGCCCGCTGGGTCCTAATGCCCAGCCTTCCCGCGCTCTCAACCCTTCCCCTGCTGCCGGGGCTTGCAGCAGCTGAAAGATGGACCCGCCAGGGCAAGATATGGCACCTCTGCCGGGCCGAGCTAGGTCTCTGCTGGCCGAGTTTGCCACTGGCTTAGGTGACCGTCCCGGGCGCATTCGATGGGCTGGAGAGCACTGAAAGGGTTAACAGGAAATCAGAGGTGTCAGAGAGTCCTGCAGAGGCTGCTGGGCGACCACTGGGAGCTGCTGCAGGCACTTGTTTTGGAAAGCAGGGGAACCTGGTGCTGCTCACACACTGATGTTTTGTAGAGAGATCAAGGCCGGTCAAGCAATGGTCGCTTGTGACCTAGCTCTTTTTGGTGGCTTATCAGGCACTGGACCTAGTTCTCCCTCTCTGCCAGCGGGGCTACGGGAGTATTACAAGCCAGATCCCTGGCCCCTTCCAGCATCAGGACCAGAAGGGAAGCAAGTGATCATGGCATGATTTCCCCCCACCACACCCTCTCTTCCGCCCTGTAAATTAGAAGGCCAGCCCTGAATGAGGTCACCTTTGGACAGACAACTCAGTGTCTTACGCTGCTCTGGAGAAGTGACCACTGCATGGGATAGCAGTAAACTCTGCTTCGGGTGGGCACATGGGACCAAAGTCTACTCTCAGTTTCCCCAGTGTAAATCTGGAGCAAGTCCATTCACTTAAAGAGAATCAATCATTTAACAAGAGCAGAATTTTGTCCGTAGTGTTTAGACAACTAGATGACACAAACACATTATCCCACACCCAAGAGAGTGTTCGTATGGTTTGTGCAGGCATTTAAACCATTCAGAAAGTTGGTTTCTTTCCTTGCAATGTCACAGAACTTTCTTTCTGATATCCCCCCAGTCCCACACTCCCTGATTAAGGACAAATCCACTGGGTTTTGCCCAACAGGTGTCTTAACTCCCCCAACTTGCATATAGGAACTAGATCATTGAGTTCAGTGGGTCTCAGGCTGTGGCATTTGCCAGTTCAGGCAGGTGCAGTATCGATCCATCTGTCAGGCTTCAGGAAGCGATGTCTCTTGTAGTACAGGCCAAGTTTCTTTCAGTGTTCCTAGAGACTCTTGAGGGACTAAATGAAAAAAAAAATCTGTGTTGTTATAGAGCACATTTCAAGCAGGATCACATATGTGGATGACTCCAAAATTGGAGGAAGGGCAAGCAGATAAAAGCAAACTAGAGGCACCTGCAGATAGTAGAGCAGTGGGGGTTGCAGAGGATGAAGGGAGATTGGGACCAAGGATTGTAATGTCCTGCCCCAAAGGACAGGAAATAAACAGATCGGATACAACTAGGGAGATGTAACAGCCTCACCACCCATTGTTCTAGTGAGTTTGTTTTCAGCTTCTCTCCAAATATTGCTTTTTCAAGTAGCCAAGTGCTACAGCAGCTGCAGGGAAGGCAAGTCATTGGGATGACAACACTGTTGGGAGAAATGTCCAAGAGTAGATCTAAAGAAGTGGTCCAGACTAACGAAACAACTGAGATGTAGCTGAGAGCCACAGCCAGTGCGGGCCACGCTGCTTCTTTCTGCACAGAACAAGCATCCCACTTTTGTTTCTCTTGCCAAAAAGCCGTAAACACAGGACAAGAGAGAGTGTGCACTTGCATTGACATGGGTTCCCCTACATACAGCCTTCACAAGGCCATTCCGCCCATTGTGAGCATGTCAGGTGGACATGGCCCAGGGTTGGAAGCAGAAATTTTTTAGCAACTTCAAGTTTTGGGTTGCTATTCTCAGCCTCTGCCACATGTGAAAGAGATGGACAGAGATTCTTGAGGAGGAGCAGGTCTGAGCCAGATGGAATCTCAAATGTCACCCGCGCTAATTCCAGTCCTTTCCCTCTCCAGACCTGCAATGCTGCTCCATGGCAGCCCATATCCCCTTCGAAGCCTTTTTATCACTATGCACAAAACTAAAATGTGCTAAGTGGAGTGAGTCAGTGTCCAGTTTTGACCAGATTGAGACTGCCCAGTCTCCCCCGCACAAAATCCCAGTGCACGGTTGCTGGAACATAACCTCCAAGGAGAGTCTTACTCCATAACTGAATGTGCTGTATTTGTGGGTATCTAGGGATCTGCAGCACACGAGGGCAGGACCTCACTCAGAGCATCACTCCAGTTTAAGAGAAACACCTCTTCCCCCCTGGAACCTCCTGGCTTAAAGTAAAGCTGGGTTAAGGCAGTTGGGACTTCATGCTATTTCCTTGCCCCCTTTCAATATGGGAGAAGGCTAAGGATAAAAACCTCTCATCTGAGACATGTACCCACAACCTTGTAGGCTCAGGGGGTTGGAGTGTGAGGGCTGGTGTCTGTCAACATAGTGAAAAACCCAAACCCTTCTCACCTCCTTAACCTCTGCATTGCTCTCCACTGACATCAACATTGAATGTGGTCCAAAAATTGGACACACAGCTGGCTTCTCCGCGCTGACAGTATGAAAGAACATTCTTGCTCGTGCCCGTCACTCCCTCACAAAGACATGATGTAACCAGTCGCCCAGTGGGGCCAAAGCAGGGCAAGTAAGGAAATGAGGGATACTAGTGAGGCAAATTCTCACCACACACCTTCAGGAAAGCAGGGTGCCCTAGTCAGCAAGATATTTGTTGGCCGCATGCAGGATATGAACTGATCAGAGACGGCTGGGTGCAGGATGCACCCGACAAACAAATAAAAAGGGCACTTCCCATTTCTTTCTCACTACTACTCTTCATTCAAGATAATGTCAAATTATATCATGGAAGAATGTTTTAAATACAATTTTTAGGTACTGTGCCAGATCCTTAGCTTGTGTAAATTAGAATAGGCCTGTTGACATCAGTGGAGAGACACAGATTTACACCAGTTGAGGATCTGGCCTCTAGCATTTTTAACTAATTAAAATATCATCAAATCTTAGAAATGCAGAGGTGAGAGGGACCTCGAGAGGTCATCTACACCAGGGGCTCTCAACCATTTTCTTTCTGAGAACCCCCAACATGCTATAAATGCTCCATGGCCCAGCTGTGCCACAACAAGTATTTTTCTGCATATAAAAGCCAGAGCCGGCATTAAGAGGTAGCAAGCAGAGCAATTGCCTGGGGTCCCATGCCACAGGGGGCACAGCAAAACTACGTTACTCAGGCTTCGCTTCAGCCCTGGATGGTAGGGCTCAGGGCTCCAAGCTGCAGTCCTGCACTGCGGGACTTTGGCTTTCTTCCCTGGGATGTAGCGAGTCTAACACAGGCCCTGCTTGGCAGATCCCCTGAAACCTGGTCACAGCCCCCCCAGGGGGGAGCCCAGAGCCCTGGTTGAGAACCACTGGTCTAGCCCAGCTCCTCTGTACTGAGGAAGAATTAAGTAAACCTAAACCATCCCTGTTAGGTATTTGTCCTGTTCTTAAAAACCTCCAATGACAGGGATCCCACAACCTTCCTTGGAAGCCTGTTCTAGTGATTAACTATTCCTATAGTTGGAACATTTTCCTAATATCTAACCTAAATCTCCCTGGCTTCAGATTAAGCCCATTACTTCTTGTGTGGATGTGGAGACCAGACTGTTATCAGGTGGGTCCAACTCCTCCTGCCCCTCTTTCTTTTTTCCCTCAAAGCTAAACATGCCCAGTTCTTTTAACCTTTCCTCAGAGGTCAGGTTTCTAAACCTTCTACCATTTTGGAGTCTTTCCAGCTTTTTCCTGTCCAGAACTGGACACAGTACTCCAGCTGAGTCCTCACCAAGTACAAGTAGAACTGGACAAATACCACCCGTGTCTTACATATGACACTCCTGCTAATACACCCCAGAATATTAGCCTTTTTATCCTGTTAGCATCACACTGTTGACTCATATTCAGTTTGTGACCATTCTAACCCCCAGATCTTTTCCAGAAGTACTGCTGCTTAGGTAGTTATTCCTCATTTTGTGCTTGTGCATTTGATTTTTATTTCTTTAGTATTTTGCACTGACCATTATTGAATTTCATCTTGTTGATTTCAGAGCAATTCTCCAATTTGTCAAGATCATTTTGAATTCCAATCCTGTCCTCCAAAGGGCTAGCAACCCCTCCCAGCTCAGTGTCATCTGCAAATTTTATAAACATCCTCTCCACTCCATTGTCCAGGTTATTAATGAGAATATTGAATAGTACCAGACCTAGGACTGACCCCTATGGGACTCCACCATATACATTCCTCCAGTTTGGCAGCAAACTATCGATAACTATTCTTGGAGAAGAATCAGAGAGGTAGCCGTGTTAGTCTGGAATAGCAGAGGTAACGAAGTCCTGTGGCACCTTAAAGACTAACTATAAAGTTTTGAAGCATAAGCTTTCGTGGGCTAATACCCACTTCGTCGGATACAAGCAGTGGAAGTGTCCAGAGGCAGGTATAGAAAAGTAGGCAAGAACCAGGTGGGAGGTAACAAGGTTAGTCCAATTAGGCTGAACCAGCTTGTTATCTCCAATCAGGGAGGGTGGGTTATTCTTCTAGCAGTTGAATGGGGGGTGTGAACATGGAGAGAGGAGAAGCTATTTTTGTAATTAGCGAGCCATTGTAGGTCTTTGTTCAATCCTAGAGTGTTTGTGTTAAATTTGCAAATGAATTGTAGCTCTGCAGTTTCCCTTTGCAGTCTGGACTTGAAGTTTTTTTGCTGCAGTATGGTGACTTTTAAATCTGTAATTGTGTGTCCAGGCAGGTTGAAGTGTTCTCTTACAGGTTTTTGTATATTGCCATTCCTAATATCTGATTTGTGTGCATTTATCCTTTTTCGTAGGGACTGTCCAGTTTGGCCGATGTACATAGCAGACGGACATTGGTGGCATATAATGGCATATATGACATTGGTTGATGTGCAGGTGAATGAACCAGTGATGGTATGGTTGATCTGGTTAGGTCCTGTGATGGTGTTGCTGGTGTAGATATGTGGGCAGAGTTGGCATCGAGGTTTGTTGCATGGATTGGTTCCTGAGTTGGAGTTATTGTGGTGCAGTGTGCTGTTGCCGGTGAGAATTTGTTTAAGGTTGGCAGGTTGTCTGTGTGCCAGGACTGGCCTTCCTCCCAAGGCCTGTGAAAGTGAGGGATTATTGTCCAGGATGGGTTGTAGGTCACTGATGATGCATTGCAGAGGTTTTAACTGAGGACTGTAGGTGATGGCCAGTGGTGTTCTGTTGTTTTCTTTCCTGGGCTTGTCTTGCAGCAGCAGGCTTCTGGGTACACGTCTGGCTCTGTTGATCTGTGTCCTTGGAGAATGGTTTTTCAACCAGTCACTCTCTAGTAATTTAAAATCAAGATTTATCACATCTACTGATTCTCCCCTGTGCACTAAGCCAGTAACCCTGTCAGAGAAGGAAGTTAGGTTGGTTTGCCATCATTTGTTCTTGACAAATTTACGCTGTCTATTCCTTATAACCCTATTTATTGTTTGCTTGTTTAATAATTTGTTTCCAGTATCTTTCCAGGTATCTACGTAAGGCTGACTGATCTATATTCCCCAGATCCTCTTTGTCTCCCTTTTTAAAATTAAAGACAGGGTCTACATATGTCCTTCTCCCTTCCTCTGGGACCTCACTTATTCTCCTTGAGTTTTCAAAGATAATTGCTAACATTTCAGAGTCTGCTTTAGCTAGTTCCTTAAGTAACCTAGGATGAATTTCATTAGGCCCTGCAGACTTAAATATATCTCACTTAAAAGGTAAAAGGTTAAAAAAAAACACAAGCCAAACTTCCTCTCCCCCAATATTTTTATACATTCCAGGCCTTCTTTATGCATGATATTTAAGGCTGATTGCCTGCAAAGGCAAAAATGGCATTTCTTTGACTTGACAAAAAATACAAAAGTCATAATTTTCATGTAAAAGGACATGGACTAGTCATGGCACACAAGGTTTTAATTAGTGTTATGTATATTTTCCAGTAGAAATATATTATAGAGCTGTCATCAATATGTTTAAAGCATATGAACACCATCAGACATGCAAAGGGCTAGGTTATGACTTGCACTCCACATCTGCACAGAATCACACTTACCTCTCATGAAGACTTCCCAGACCTTGTGGCAAAAATGCAGCCTTAACCATGAAGCCAATCAGAAGATACACTCCCGATAATTCCTCTGCAGTTAAATGTCCAAAAAAATATATAAAAAATTCAGAAGTCTGGAGATTCAGAATAAAGGCACTAGAGAAAACCTTAAGTCTGACCTGGTTCAGAGTTTACAGGCTCTTCCTATCCAAGTACCCACTTACCTGAGCTCTGTGACTTTATCCTCACACACAACTATTTCAAGTTTGGTGACAATATATACCTCCAGACCAGTGGCACTGCTATGGGCACCCACATGGCCCCACAGTATGCCAACATCTTTATGGCTGACCTGGAACAACGCTTCCTCAACTCTCGTCCACTCACACCCCTTCTCTATCTACGCTACATTGATGACATCTTCATCATCTGGACCCATGTGAAAGAAACTCTGGAAGAATTCCACCATGACTTCAACAGCTTCCACCCCACCATCCACCTCAGTCTGGACCAGTCCACACAGGAAGTCCACTTCCTAGACACCACAGTGCAAATTAATGACGGCCACATCGACACCACCCTATACCGAAAACCTACCGACAGCTATGCCTACCTTCATGCCACCAGCTTCCATCCCAGACATACCACACGATCCATTGTCTACAGCCAAGCACTGAGGTACAATCGGATTTGCTCCAACCCCTCAGACAGAGACCAACACCTACGAGATCTTCACCAAGCTTTCTCAAAACTACAATACCCACACAAGGAAATAAGGACACAGATCAACAGAGCCAGACGTGTATCCAGAAGCCTGCTGCTGCAAGACAAGCCCAAGAAAGAAAACAACAGAACACCACTGGCCATCACCTACAGTCCTCAGTTAAAACCTCTGCAACGCATCATCAGTGACCTACAACCCATCCTGGACAATAATCCCTCACTTTCACAGGCCTTGGGAGGAAGGCCAGTCCTGGCACACAGACAACCTGCCAACCTTAAACAAATTCTCACCAGCAACAGCACACTGCACAGGGCCGGCAACAGGGTGGTACAACGGTTACAGCTGTACCGGGCCCCGGACTTCAGGGGGGCCCCCCTGAAGTCTGGGGCCGGTACAGCTGTAACCGTTGTTGCCGGGGCTGTGAGCGAGGCGCGCTCACCAGCCCCCTCCCCCGGCACCCAGCAGCCAGCCCCGCCCTCCTTTGCTTCTCCCGGCAGCCAGCCCCGCCCCCCTTTGCTTCTCCCGGCCGGCCACGCGGCCGCAGCACATGCCGCTGGAGGTAGGAGACCGGCGGGGGGGGGGGGGTGCGGGAGGCAGGAGATCGGCGGGGGGGCGCGGGAGGCAGGAGACCGGCCGGGGGGGGCCGCGGGAGGCAGGAGATTGGCGGGGAGGGGCCGAAGGAGATCGGCCGGGGGGGCGCGGGAGGCAGGAGACTGGCCGGGGGCGGGGGGGCTGTGGGCGGCGGGAGATCGGCGGGGGGGGGCCGCGGGCGGCGGGAGACTGGTGGGGGGGCCCCCGCGGGCGGCGGGAGACTGGCGGGGGGCCCCCCGTGGGCGGCGGGAGACTGCCGGGGGGGCCCCGCGGGCGGCGCGAGACCGGGGGGGGCCCCGTATGGTCTGCCATACGGGGCCCCAAAATTCCTGTCGCCGGCCCTGACACTGCACCACAATAACTCCAACTCAGGAACCAATCCATGCAACAAACCTCGATGCCAACTCTGCCCACATATCTACACCAGCAACACCATCACAGGACCTAACCAGATCAACCATACCATCACTGGTTCATTCACCTGCACATCAACCAATGTCATATATGCCATTATATGCCACCAGTGTCCCTCTGCTATGTACATCGGCCAAACTGGACAGTCCCTACGAAAAAGGATAAATGCACACAAATCAGATATTAGGAATGGCAATATACAAAAACCTGTAGGAGAACACTTCAACCTGCCTGGACACAAAATTACAGATTTAAAAGTCACCATACTGCAGCAAAAAAACTTCAAGTCCAGACTGCAAAGGGAAACTGCAGAGCTACAATTCATTTGCAAATTTAACACAAACAATCTAGGACTGAACAAAGACCTACAATGGCTTGCTAATTACAAAAATAGCTTCTCCTCTCTCCATGTTCACACCCCCCATTCAACTGCTAGAAGAATAACCCACCCTCCCTGATTGGAGATAACAAGCTGGTTCAGCCTAATTGGACTAACCTTGTTACCTCCCACCTGGCTCTTGCCTACTTTTCTATACCTGCCTCTGGACACTTCCACTGCTTGTATCTGACGAAGTGGGTATTAGCCCATGAAAGCTTATGCTTCAAAACTTTATAGTTAGTCTTTAAGGTGCCACAGGACTTTGTTACCTTATCTAGAGGGAGTAATATAGGGCTGGTCAGCTAAGCCAGGTTTCAAAGTGTTAAACTGTATCTCCTCTAGGTTTTAAGGGATATTTAAAGTGTGGCTAGCTACCTTGAGACAGCCAACTTGTTTCCAGAAACAACCCCTAGTATCTTCTCTCTTATTGTCCAGATACACTGGAGAAACAGCACTATCTCAGATCCACCATTGCACTGCCAGCTGGAGACCCCTGTCAACTTCATCCTCCATCCAAAGTACAAAGCAGATGTTACACTCCACACATCTCTTCATCTCCTAATAAGACTCAGACACTAGACAATAAGGAACTGCTATACCCGCACCACATGAAGGCCCACAGAAATCACAGTTCACGATCGTTACTATATCTCCATCATATACTTAGGTAACTCACAAGTATATGACACATTGGGAGGGGATGTAGGATAAGAGTGAAGGTTGTGGTGGAAACTGTACTATAGATTTTCAGTGTCAAACATTTGCAGGGGAGTGTGTCAAATTTTAACCCTGACTTAGACTTTCTCCCTTTCAAATATTTGTGCTTCTGTTACCACAGTATTTTAATCAGTCTTTCTTCTTAAGTAAATGTATTTATAAGCTCCCTCACAGTGAAATAATTCACTGCCCAATCTCCCCCTTCAGGAGCAGAACTGTTGGTGAAGGAAATCTTCTCTCTGATGGCCTGAGGTGAAACTGATCTTAAGGCTGGCCCACCAGCTGGGCTAAGCAGCGGTATTTAAAAGGGGTGGTCTGAGAAACCTAGCAACCAACAGCACACCACTGTGATGTCTGGGCACTCCACCCCAGTAACACGATAGAGAGTGCTGCTAAATTTCACATGGTACTTTCCCCATTTTGTCTACATTCAAATATGTCCTTGCAGCTCAAGGCTGATGGAAAAGAAAGTCATATTTTAAAAAAATAGCTCCATCTAGAGTTTACCTTCTTCTTGGCTACGCAGCCTTTCTATAAACCAGGCTACAGTGTGTGCCTGCCTTACTTTCTTGTCCTCATTGCTAAACATTTTTCTAGGCTTTTAGTTCCTTGCGTCTTTCACTTACGCTCCACCTTGGACTGTTCTTCATCTCCCTCTGTCCCTCCTGCCCTTTGTCTCACTAAGCTATTCCCCGGAATGCTTTTCTTCCTGCATCTCTAGAGACACACATGCACATTGTTTCCTATTAACATTCTGAATTTCATTCTCTTCTTCTATTGTTAGTTCCTTCCATAGTCACTTGTATTTTGTTTATTTCAAAGACCAATTTTGACTGCATTATCTCCACTATATCCATACCCTATATCTCTCCAGCCTTCAGTCTTTTAGCTATTCCTTATGTTCTAGCAACTGTTTTACTGGATTGGATATATGGTCCATCTAGTCCTGGATCCTGGATGTTCCAGATGCTTAAGAAGAAGATACAAAACCCCTTAATGTAGTAGTGTGCCCAGGGGGAGGTTTCTTCCTATCTCCACAAAGGTAGTGGTTGGCTTTGCCTGTAAACTAGACACCCCAGCTGGCTGCAATGAAAGCTTTTCACCTCCTGATTACTGGTCTGAATCCATCAGTAATGACTATAAGTCATGCTATTAGATAGTCTATATCTAATAGATTTATGGTCTCAGTCCAATTCATTGTGGGCAGCTTTCCATGGGATGAAAAGACATTTCATCACAAATATGGGGGGGGGGGTTGTTGTGTGCACGCAACCACTCACAAAGCACACACTGATTACCCTGGCCCTGCTCTTTTGGGCAGGTGATCTTACCCTTTGACAGGTTTATTTCTTTAGGAAATACCCAGAAGAATTAGCCAACTGTGTTCCACCCTGAAATTACAGACCTAGCTCATGCTAAAGCAGTCACTGATGTTAATGGAAATTTTGTGTGAGTAAGTCTCCAGATATTGGGGGGCAAGTCCTTTTCTCCTGACGAAGCTAAAAGGAATATTCCTAAACAGATCCTCATATTCTTGCCAGCTTTTCAAAAATGTGGAACCCAGAGATTCCCTACTGACATTGGCATGACGTTCTTCCTCATGCGTGTGGATATAACACAATGTTGCCATGCCATGTTGCACAAGGTGACTGATGTCAGCACTATTCAAATGGTAGGAGAACTGTCCAGGATAGCTTCTTCTGAAAATACAATATAGAAAGGGACAGAGTGTGCCAAAAGAATCAAGCGGTGGTGCATTGCTTTGACATTCCAGGAGCATCCCAGGGAAGGAATCATGGCTCAGAGAATACTGCTCCCCCTCTTGCTCCTGGGGGAAATAATTTTTTGCCAGCAACAAATTACTATCCCTATCCCAACCCCCATGCCAGCCAGTGCAGTTAATAGCTGCCCATCCCCCCATCCAATCCACACCCAGTATTTGCCCAAGAAAGGAGTAAAGGGACACACAATGCTCCTTCCTCTTGTGCACCTGGTGGCCATCAGAGCCGGACCACAACATTTTGGCACCTGAGGTGAGGAACTCAAATGACGTCCCCATATCCCCTTGCTTGGGCCAAATCTTTGAAAGGTCTCTTGTGCCGTCCTTCCTCCAGCACAGCACTCCACCATCTCTGTGCATTGAGAGCAGAGAGAATACACATGCACCAGCAGCAGACACAATTTTCTACACTCTGGGTCCTAGTGGTGTCCTCCCTCCCCCCCCACAGTCAAGCACCTGAGGTGGCCGCCTCAGTTCGCCACGCGGTAAGGCCAGTCCTAGTGGCCATGCTGGGATGAAAGAGAAGTTCTTGCTTGCCTGTTCAGGCATACAGCTCAAATCACAATCTAGCCCTATGAGTTTAATACATTTAGGCAAAGGCAAAACAGTGCTCAGTATAGCTACCAGGCACCTCTGTATATTGTAAATGAACCAAAACCCGGCTAAGGTGCTCACCTGGTCCCCATTATCATAGTAGCTGAGAACCTCATAATCTTTAATGTATTTATCCTCACAACACCCCTATGAGATAGGCAGTATTATCATCCCTCTTTTATAGATGGGAAACTGAGGTCCAGAGAAACTAGTGAATTGCTGACCAAGGAAGTCTGCAACAGAGCAGGGAATTGACATGCCGCGGGCGAGCATCCTAATCCCTGGACAGGCCTTGGTCTGAGAGACCAGTAAAACCTCATGTTGTTCCCAGTGAGAGAATGTCTAGTAGAGGGCACAGTAACACAGGCAGGAGGAATTTCCACAATGGTTTAAATAAACCCATTAACATTTGTTGTTAAAATAAAAAAACAAAGTCAAAATTATTTCTTTCACTGAGATTATAAATAGAATTATGGCAGGCCACAAATAAATAATAATTAATAATCTAATAATAATCCACACAACCCAAATGAAATTTCAAGAAGGTTAACTCAAAATTATTAATTAAGTTCTGTTCTCAGGTCATGCAGGGGCCACTGAAGTAAGACCCTTTTTATGCTATGGCTCTGTCCATAGTGCAATACTCTATCCAGTGGTTCTCAACCCATGGACCTCGAGCCGCTTGCGGCCCATGTGACATCCTTAGGGCCATACAGTTAGTATATATATTGTGTGGATGTGGCCCATACAATACATAGAGATCTGCATATGCAACCCACAATAGTAACTAGATTGAGTCTAGTTAATTCATGACATACTCATCTGATCCACTTACCACAAACAGGTTGAGCTGTTTCCCCACTGCAGATTTCCTACCTTTAACCAGTGGCTATGTCATGTTTGCAGGTCCACACTCACTATGCAGCCTGTGACATTGCACTCCACATGATTTAATGAAAATATGCTAATGAGTGTGAATATAATGTAACTGGAATATGCTTTATGCAAAAGGTCTCTTGTAAGGTATCATTACATTATAATCTACTAAGGGTGGTCATTCTATTTATATAAATGTATCATTCTTGTATCTCAAACTAGAAATATAAAATATAACTCTGAAGTCCTATTGTAATTATGCAAAGTGTGGGCCATTAATGATGGTTTGAAATCTTGATGGCTCCCATCAACTAGGACAATTGGGTGTAAAGAGCTCTGTTTACTTGCAAGCCTTCCTGTGAGTCAGGCCAGGAAGAATGAAGGCTTGGGGGTCTCACAGGACATGACTATGTCACCTGGAACTAAAATCCATCTTATACCTGGTGCTTGTCCCTTCAGAAGGAGGGGTGGGGATCCAGAGAGACAAAAGATTGTGCCAAAGCTATATAATGGGATGGAAAAGAACAAAGGAGATGCCAGTCATGAGAAATCCCCTAGTTACCACCTGAGTTGGAGCTAACAAGAACTGTACTAGGGGAAAGGATTGGGCCCAGTCTAGGAAGGCATCCAGTCTGTGAAAGAAGCTTATTGGAACATCTCTGAGAGTGAGATTTTATCTGTAATAAGTTTCTTAATGTATTAAGCTTAGACGTGTGTGCTTTGCTTTATTTTGCCGGTTTACTTACTTTGTTCTGTCTGTTATTACTTGGAACCATTTAATTCCTACTTTTTATACTTAATGAAATCACTTTTGCTTATTAATTCACCCAGAGTAAGTAATTAATACCTGGGCGGGAGCAAACAGCTGTGCATCTCTCTCTATCAGTGTTATAGAGGGCAGAAAATTTATGAGTTTACCCTGTATAAGCTTTACTGTATATAGAGTGAAACAGATTCATTTGGGGTTTGGAACCCATTGGAAGTTGGGTGTCTTGGTGCTAGAGACAGAAGCACTTCTTAAGCTGTTTTCAGTTAAGTCTGCAGCTTTGGGGTACATGGTTCAGACCCTGGGTCTGTGTTGGAGCAGACTGTGTGTCTGGTTCAACAAGGCAGGGTTCTTGAGGCCCAAACTGGCAGAGAAAACAGGCTCAGAGATAGTCTCATCACATCAGGTGACAGTACCAAGGGATTTTCTGTGATCAGACTGGTCACACTACCAAACTATGTTTACATCAGTGCATTGTGGGAAAATGTGGGCGGCTCTCCTACAGAACCTCAGCAGTTTGACACTTGAGTCACCAGCACCACATAGGGCTATGCAGTCCGGGATATCTTACTGCTCAGGCAACAGAGAGGAAGGAGAGACCAGCCAAACCAATTACACATGTACAGTTAGGGATTCTTGCCCACAAGGAACAGAAACAGTCTGCCAAGCCCGTTTCAAGAAGACAACCATATGCCAGCCTACGCCTCTGGCAGGGGCAAAACACTGTCTGCTGCAATGGTTATTAACTGATTACCAGCCATGTGGTGTGGGGAAACATCCCATGCCCATGCTGAGAGCCAACCGCATCACTAAATAGTTACCAGTGGGTTATAATCAAGCTGGGCAAAGCCTATATTGTGACTCATACACAGGATGGCCAATATTTGGTTAGTAACCATGGCAGCAAACCATGAGTTCCCTAAGCCAGTGCCCTCCATAGTCCAGATGGTTGTCTCCTATAACTGGGTAGCAATTTTGCTATGCACAACAGAACCCCTCAGCTGCTGTATAACTGGGAGACCAGTCCTCCATTTTCCCAGCAGTCTGTGCAGAAGGATGTCCCAGAGTGCATTGTTCCCGAATGCCACTGGAACCAATCTGTGCATGTGTGCCTTTTGGACTCTCTGTCCTCTGCAGCGACATTATAGGGCAGCTGCTGAGACTTCCACCGAGCTTCAAGGTGTCCATGTCGAATCAGTTCCCTTCCGAGGCTCACCTTGCTGCTGTAGCCCTTCCATGTCCATTGGAGGAGTCCTGGGCTCAAAGTACCTATCAGCTACGGAACTGGGGGCAACATGAGACCAGAGCAGGCATAGGGCCATAAATTCCAGGTCTACCTCTGTCTACCTCTGTGACTTCCTTGCACATCAAGAGCCAAAGCTATAGCCTCCCAGCCCTTGAGAGGAAAGCAGGTCACACAGTGGCCAGAGGGTTGCCTCCCAAGAGACTTGTTCAGCTCCAGCAGTGACATTTCTCACTAGTCTCAGTCACTTCTCCCTACTGTCAGGTGCCCCCGAGTAGTGAGAAGGATGTGGGGGGCAGGGGGTTGGGGTGTCCCCCTCCCACCTCACAGAAGCAGGGGCTGGAGGGAGCTGGTGGCACCTTGGGAGCCCGGTGAAGCTATCAGAGGCTAGAGGCAGTCAGGGGCTGACTATGGGGAGGGAGCCCAGGGTCTCATTTTGGAATGGGGTGGAAGGGGTGTGTAAAGCCGAGGCAGGCTGTGGAGAGGCCATGGGTGGAGGGGTGGAGGGGGAGAAGCTAACAGTCTGGGCAAGGCTGTGCAGGGGGCAGTCAGGACAGCCTAGGGATTTTCTGAGATGGTGGGACAACCTGAGGCAGCCTGAGGGGAGGGGAGTGGTGGACGAGAAAGACTGAAGCACCCTGGGTTGGAGAGGCTGAAGCAGCCCCCTCCACTGTACCATTGCTGCCAATTACGTAGCCTTCAACCCTGTTTCCAGCCTGCCCGGGTCTTGGTACGTTCCAATCAGGTGGCTCCCTCCTCCTTCACGCTAACTGGGCACCCGCACAGCAAAAAAGCACTGAGCTCCTGGCTCTTGGTTCTAGCACCACAGTTGGCTGCTGGTGGGAAGCAATTGCTGGAAGCTCCTGCTCCATTCTTGGCCTCTGTGGGAGGATTTATCAGGTCACAGGAATGCCTGAGTGCCAGGCTCCATGCACAAGGCAAGGGTCATGCCCAAGGCCTTCTACTTGGCATGTCGGAAGGAGTTGGAGGGGAAGTGCATGGGTGAATTGGGAATCCCATCAAGCTAGATATGGACCCAATCTCTGTTGCTGCTGTGACTCTTCCAGTTTTTCCCCTTCATTTTCATGGGAGATTTGATAACTCACCTACCCCACAGCTGGACAAGCCTAGACTCTGAAAACAAGCTGCAAGACCAGGGATAAAGGGAACAAAGCAAACCCTTGGTACACCAGGTGGGATGCTCAGCACTGGCACTTGGAGAGCCGGCCTCCTACTGAAGCTGGTGTGCCTGCTTCTGCTACCTTGCCTCCACCTAGCAGCTCCATCTGCATGCTGTCGCTGAACCCACCGCCAGCCACTCACAAAGGAACGGGTGCAGTCAGGTCAGGCAAGGAGACATCATCCCGTCCTGTAGTACAAGTCAAGCTTCTCGGGGTAGCATCTTATCCCCTGCAAGGGGACAGCACATTTATACAAGTATTTAACAGAGACAAGATGTGTGGCTTTCCCATAGGAAGGGCCTCACTTCTCATTAGGGAGATATCTTTTTACTCTGAAATGTGAACTTTGCACATAACATACACGTTACAATTATGGTGCCTGAATTCCAGCAGCTGGCTCCGTAACAACCTTGGCAGCAGAACACTGCGGGTTAGACTCTGAAGACAAAACTTTTCAATGACGTGTGCACACCTCAGCTGCCTGCCTGACCTCATGTTCTTCACCAGCCTCACGACTGTGCACCAGCGAAACTGGACTCTGCAAAAGCTTTGGCTGGAACTTCCCACCAGTATTCTGCATGTGTTCACTGTTTAATCCACTGCTCTCACAATGCAGGGCTTAGAGCAGTGCCCCACCCTTTAGCAGTGCAGACAGGCAACCCAACCCTGTGCAGGCCCCATGTCAATGGGCCAGATCCAAAGCCCACTGAAGTTAAAGGTTGTTTTTCCACTGACTTCAGACCCTTTGTGAGCTAAGGTTTCACCCTTATATGAGTTTCTCATAGCAGGACCATGCCGATGTGTGTGTTTTCTCTCGTCATTTGATTCCACATTTACTTGGCTATAAAGCACTATGGAGATGTATGGAAATAAACAGAGAGGCTGGGATACTCAATGGAACCTAAGGGAATTAGGTGACTAAATCCCATTGAAATTCAACAGGAGGTAGTTGCCAAATTCTCTGTAAGGTCTTTTGAACAATCCCAGCCATATGTCAACACAACAGCATCCTCTGAAATTCACGGTGTGGTTTATAGAATCCCCTTCACGCCCTCACGAGGCATAATATACTGCAGAAAGGCAACCAGGCAGAGTGGAGCAGCCCAGCAGGGCATCGGGGACGCACCCTGAGCCAACAGCCAAGATCCCAACCTGAAGAGGTTACCCTCTTCTAGGATGTGGGGAAGCTGAGAGGGATTGAATGAGTGGGACTCCCTCCCTAATGGCAACATCACTTAATATGACTACCCAGCTCTTATGTAGTACTTTACAGAGGAAGTCAGTATCATCCCCATTATACTGATGGGGAAAATGAGGCACAGGGCAGTGAAGTGACTTGCCCAAGACCACCCAGAAGGCCAGAGCTGGGAACACAACCCAGCTCTTCTGAGTTCCAATCCAGCGCTTGCTCCACTAGGACACACTGCCCAACTCAGCATCTATGAAGTGCTTTCTACCAAAGATTTCAGTGTCCTTGACAAAGGTGGGTGGGTATGATTAGCCTCATGTCACAGAGGTTAATGACTTGCCCTAGGGCACATGGTGGGCTAGTGGCAAAGCCAGGAGAAAAAGCCCAGTAACCTGACACCCACTGCCCTGGGTCTGCACTTTAGCTACTAGACCACACTGCCCCGCCAGAGCATAGAGTCGTCTAGCAGGCGAGTAGTGTGTGGAGGATAAGAGAGCAATTTCATTACTCCCAGATTTACCAATTAAGTTTGAACCCAAGTCTAGCCAGTTTCTTATTTTTAAGCAACCAATATATCCCCCAAATCCAATCCAAGCTAAGATTACAAACAGACTGAGACGGCAGCTGTTGTCAGTCATCCTCCCGCTCCCGAAGCCCTGAACATTAGCCACGGACAATGAGAGAAGTCCCAGCAGTTCTCGCGAGTACATGGCAGGGCTGAGAGATTCTCTGTTCCCTGGCACCTTGTGCAGCTGTTTGCATGTGTGCTGCTGAGAGCAGAGTGGGTGCAGAACATCACTGTTCAGAGGGGGCAGCATTTTATGCCTGCTTTGCACTGTTGTAACTCACTGAACAATGTGCAGGGACAATGAGAATTAAGACATAAAATCAGAGAAATGTAGGGCTGGATGGGAGCCTGAAATTCCTCTGCACTGAGGCACAACCTTGGTTATGTCCTATGGCTGCAGCTATCCTTCCACCAGCAGTGGAGCTCACCAAGGAGCAATGGGAAATGTTCTTAGCAAGATTGATGGATTCACCTGACCATAGCCCAAGGTCCCCTGAAAGAGATGCTCCAGCACGAGGCCAACCTTAGGCAGAGAAACACAGCAATTGCTGATTGCCTTCTGCATCAGTCATAAAACCCTGGATGGCTACATCTCCCCCCCCCCTCCAACTCTTACTGAGCTGGGTCTTATTTACACCACCCGCTCCTCAGCATAGCAGCCACATTTACATGTGCCTTAGCACAACTGAACAAATAACCCAGTAAACTAGAACTGTGCCTAGCTAATAACAATATCCAGCTCTTCCAAAGATTTTTCATCAGCAGATGTCAAAGCACCTTACAAAGGGAACCAGAATCATGACCCCCATTTTACAGATGGGGAAACTGAGTCACAGATAGGTGAGATGACTTGACCAAGTTCCTGCAGGAGGCTCACACAGATGTCCTGATTTTTCACACTTGGTATCTGGTCACCCTAGGATGAGTGCTAGGGAGGAGCTATCTCTATCCCCTGCTAGAGAACTAACGTGGCGGCTAGACACGCTAGAATATCATAGAATATCAGGCTTGGCAGGGACCTCAAGAGGTCATCTAGGCCAACCCCCTGCTTAAAGCAGGACCAATCCCCAGCTAAATCATCCCAGCCAGGGCTTTGTCAAGCCTGACCTTGAAAACCTCTAAGGAAAGAGATTCCACCACCTCCCCAGTACAGATTCCAGTACTTCACCGAAGTGAGCTAGTGATCTAGCCACACTACCACCCCACATAAGCAGCGAGGTGCTTGTATGGCCCTCATCACTGTCGTGTCTGAACACCTCACAATCATTAGTGGGTTTTATACTCACAGCCCTTCTGTAGCTAGGACAGTGCTATTACCCCCATGTTACAGAATGAAGCACAGACTAGAGTGACTTGCCCAGGTCACACAGGAAGTCAGTGCCTGAGCCCTGTTTGGCACCCTATCCGCTAGACCATTCTTCCTCCCATATCATTTTAGTGTTTGCCCCCTAGCCCCAGATCCTCAAAGAACTCGGACGGGGTGGAGGTGCTCTGCTCCTCTGGGAATCCCCGCAAGTAAGATTGACCCCCACCTGCTAGTTCTGAGGGGGAGGAGGGGCTCTGAGGCGGGAGATGTCCTTGGCCCACACAGGACCATGCACTGAGGGTGTCCTGTAAGAATGCATGTTTCCCACCACCACCACCACCGCCACGTTAGTTCTCTAGCAGGGGATAGAGATAGCTCCTCCCTAGCGCTCATCCTAGGGTGACCAGATACCAAGTGTGAAAAATCAGGACAGGGGATGGGGGGATTGGGGGTTAATAGGAGCCGATATAAGAAAAAGACCCCGAAAATGGGACTGTCCCTATAAAATCAGAACATCTGGTCACCCTAGCTCATCCTTTTGGGTCTCCAGCAGACCTGTGCTCTCCATCTCACACCACTGTCTCAGAGGGGGAGACTCCCATTTGTTAATCATTTTCTGGGATTGAGATGCTCAGAACTAATTTAGTACTCCTGGTGTGCTCCTGCAGCTTGCAGGGTTCTTTCACGCTTATTTGCTTTCCAGGTACTTCCCCAGTGAACCTCTGTCTTTCAGCTTCTACTCCTTCCCTGTAGAACAGTAAACCATCTTTAATTCCCAGCTTCTTCATATTTTTCCAAGCTGGATTTCACTAGGGAGCAGAAGAAAGACTTCTGTCCCAATACCTAACCTCTCTATCATAGAATCTCAGAGTTGGAAGGGACCTTAGGAGATCATCTAGCCTAAGCACCTGCTTGAAGCAGGACCAATCCCTATTTTGGCCCTATATCCCTAAATGGCCCCCTCAAGCGCTGAACTCACCCCCCTGGGTGTAGCAGGCCACTGAGCTACGCCTCCCCCTATAGAATAACAGGGTTAGAAGGGCCCTCTGAAGATCATCTATTCCAATCCCCAACTAAATCATCCAACAGATTTTTTTTTTCCTCCCTGATCTCTACATGACGCTCTCAAGGCTTGATCTCACAACCCTGAATTTAGGGAGGCCAATGCTCGAATCACTATGCTACCCTTCTAATTCCCTTTAGCTTATTCGTCTGTCCTTTTTGGTGTACACAAGGCTTCCCAGTTTAGCACTATCTGCTAGTTTCAGTACCATGCTGTCTACTTCTAGAATTCTTGATGATGACATTAAAGAAGACAGAACTTAAAACCAGTCTCTGTGGTATCCCAGTAGATACTTTCCCATTTATCATCACTCTTTGAGGAGGACCATTTCAGTCAATATGATGGTGTTCATAAACAAGTCAAAGTGAATAAATTTTTTAAGTTACGATTTCATGGGATACTGTATCATACACTCTACTATCCAAGTACGTTATATCTTATCACAATCAACTTGTCTAGTCAATTCAGCTTATTTGGAAAGATTTGGATTTATAACCCCTAAATTGATTACTGCTTAGCATTATTTTTCACCAATGTTCAAGAAACTAAAGTTAGATTTACTAGGTGATAATTGTCTTGAACACTCTTCTCTCCTCTTTCGAAGAAGAGTATCAAGGTTTTTTCTCCAATCTTCTGGTGTATCCTTAGTTCTTCATTACTTTTCAAAACCATTTGTCAGTAGTTCAGTAACTCTGTCAGCTACTTTTCTTAATACCCTAACATTTAATGTCAATTGGACTGACTGATGTGTTTATGTTCAGATTTTCCAAGTATTCATCTTTCTGCTTTTTATCAATAGCTGTCTTATATGGTCTTCATTACTTCTTAATTATATAAATGTTTTTAAATTTATGTGCTTAAAGTCACAGTTTAAAAGGATCAATATCGCAGACATTTTTGAATCATCATACATTTCATCCCCTTCCACATTCAGCCCCAATTCAGCAAAGCACTGAAGCACATGCTTAATTTTAAATGTGCTTAAACCTACCCCTGTTCCTCAAAGCACTTAAACACATGCTTAACCATAAGCATGTGCTTCAGTTGTATTGACTTCAATAAGATTTAAGCATGCTTAATTGGTTTGCTGAATCAGGGTCTTATTAATGGCTCTATTTTCTTTCTGAAGCTAGGTTTTCTATTGTGATATATTTACAAAAGCCTCTCTTAGTCTTGTTACCTTCTCCAGCTACCATTAATCCATACTTCCTCTACGCAGCCCTTATTTTATCTCCTAAGAGCTTTGTTTCCCTTGCACTCTGCCTAACTAAAGCTTCCATTCTTCCTTGAGGCCACACTGGCCCCCATCTTCATTAAGTCTCCACCTGATTTTTGCCCAGAGTCTCCACTTGCCTCATTCCGCCTGATGATCATTGCCTTTAGTTTCAGTTCATTTTGGTTCTCATTGTTTGGTTCAGAGACTTTAGCTGTCATTCAAGTTTCTCTTCCTTTTCCTGTAGAAATCATCTTGAACTTCATGGGTAGTCCTCACGTTCTTCCTTCTGAAATAGGAACCTTGGACCAGTCCCATGTCGGGATGACTTATACCCCCCCAGAGCTATTCCTGAGACGACTCATTGCTTCCTACTTCAGGATGTCTCCATTCCTGGTGGCCTCTGTTATGTGGCATGACACTCTGCCCTTGTTGCTGAGGGATATCTTTGAAAGCATCTAAGTGATTGATCAGCACAAATTCCATTGAATCAATGGGACTTGTGCACCTAAATCCTTTAGGTGTTTTTGAAAATCTACCCCCATCTGAATGTTCTGAGCTTCTACCTCTGCTAGGGGCTACCTCACATTACCAATCTACCTAACTCCCTTATTTTGTAACTGACTCCATTTCTACCTGTACACCTTGGAGGCGTTTCTCATGAGGGACTTCAGTGACTTGTTACCTTTGTTCCACATGCATTTGATATTCCCCTCACTTTTACAGTTGAAAATCATAGAATATCAGGGTTGGAAGGGACTTCAGAAGGTCATCTATCTAGTCCAACCCCCTGCTCAGAACAGGACCAAACCCAATTAAATCATCCCAGCAATATTTTATGGAATGGTGTGCCTCCCATCTGTCCCCTCATAGACTTTAAGATCAGAAGGGACCCTTATTAATTATCATCATCTAGCTTGACAGCCTGCTGGCTACAATCTCACTCACAGATTTCTGCCCCACATCCCTAAATAACCCTTTCGAAGATTGAACTCATAACCCTGAGCTTAGCCAGCCAGTGCGCAAACCACTGAGCTACCCCTCCTCCTAGAAACGAGGGTTCAAACAGCTGAGGCTGCAGAGTTATTTACACAAAAGGAACAAATCCTCCAGCACTTTCACCTACCTCCATGAATGATTGTGGTGTGTCCTCCATTCAGAGTCTTTGTCCTGCACTATATTCCCCACTTGGGCCTTGGCAGGTTGAGAGGTACAAGAGGCCAGTCTCCCAGGACCTCTTGGGTTAAAGTTAGTTTTGTGTCCCCCCACTGCAGACATTAAGCACCAGATCTCATTCTTTGGGTCATGACTTCCAAGAGATCTGCCATCTGCTGGGGGAGAAGTTCAAGCTTCTGTATATTCTTTGTCACTGGTATCCTGCCGGAAGAAGATTCTCCAAATGTCACTTGCAACTGGGTCCTCCTCAGACAGCAAGATACATCCCATGTCCTGTTCTGTAAGCTAGGTGGTAACATGAGAGGACTCCATGTTTCTACAACTAAACTGTCTCCTTATGCAGAGAACTTGGGGCAAGTGCACGGGTGTAAGAGGGAAGAATTTGGAGGACACATCAGAAAGTCCATCTGTTTGCATATGGGCACCTTCCTCCAAGTGCCATCAAGGTATGGAGTTCTTCAAACCATTTTCTCACTGTTCTGTATGTTAGGGTTCCCTCCCCACTCTGAATTCTGGGGTACATATGGGGACCTGCATGAAAGAACCCCATATCTTATATTCTACCAGCTTAGGTTAAAAACTTCCCCAAAGCACAAATTCCTTTCCTTGTCCTTGGACAGTATTGCTGCCACCACCAAAATTATACAAAAATTTAGGAAAGGGTCACTTGGAGTCCCTATTCTACCAAAACATCCCTCCAAGCTCCTTCACCCCCTTTCCTGGGGAGGCTTGAGAATAATATACTAACCAATTGGTTACAATGTGAGCAGAGACCAAACCCTTTGGTTTTTAGGACACTGAAAATTAATCAGGTTCTTAAAAGAAGAATTTTATTATAAAGAAAAAAGTAAAAGAATCACACCTGCAAAATCAGGATGGAAGGTAACTTTACAGGGTAATAACAAGATTTAAAACACAGAGGAATCCCCTTCCTATGACGGTGCTGTTCCTGGTGGGATCCAACTGTGAGTGTCAGATCAGGACAGATTGCTTCCAAAGGGACAACTACAGCCCAGAGCTGGGGTTTCTTCACACTAAGGTAAACCAAACCAGCCAAACAGAAAAGACTTTGGTTTCACCCCACTGGCTAACCACAAGTCACACAAGCAATTTCCTTAGACACTCCAGCTTCCCAGTATCACCACCACCAGCCACCTGTCCTGGGGATCAATGGTTATGAAAACCAATACCCCAAATAAAGAAAATGGTTCTCCCCAATTCCAAAGAATCAGGCCCCAGATCCAGGTCAATATACAAATCAGATCTTACCACAAATCACTCTGTTGCCAATCCTTTAGAATCTAAAAACTAAAGGTTTATTATACAAGGAAAAAGGTATAGGTGAGGGTTAGGAATGGTTAAACTAAATCAATTACATGCAGTAATGGCAAATCTCTTGGTTCTGGCTTGCAGCAAAGGTAGAATAAACTGCAGGTTCAAATCAGTCTCTAGAAAGCATCCCCTCCAGGGATGGGTCAGCACCTTTGTCCAGAGTTCTCCTGTGTAGCAAAGTTCCATCCAGAGCTGGAAATAAGGCAGGCTGAAGGGTGGAGGTAGAAGACAAAGATGGGGGGGGGGGCTGTAGCAGCTTCCTTTATAGTTTTTTCCAGGTGCAGGAACCTCTTTGTTCCTGCTGTTCAGTAATGTGACACTTACTGACTATTTGGGCTTTGCTATGGGTCTCCTGGCTGTCGTCACTGCCGGCTCTAGCTTCCCATTGCTTTGTAAGTACCCAGAGGAAGACGTTGTGTGCTCAAATGTCCATTCAGTGATGAAATATCTGAATCGCTGCAGTGTGCTGGGGCCCATGATCTCAGTGCAACATGTGAGGTATGCACCTTGGGAGTGTGGGGAGAATTCAGTAAATAGCTTTGGCCAAAACAAAATGTCACAAGAGTCAACCCATCTTGTTTCAGCATCTTCTGTTTGAAACATTCCTAGTTTTCATTTTGAAATAATGTTTTGCATCAAAATGGAGCCAATTTTATTTTAAATGACAAACACACAAACGGGGGAGGTGGGAGGTAAAAGCTACCCCAACATAAAATGAAATAAAAAAAAACACCTTTTGGGTGGAACAAAACATTTCATTTGATCTGGCCACTGGACTGAAAACTCAATTAGTCACTCAGCTCTATTCACAGGCTTCTACAAGATGTGCATAGAATCTATATATCACTGGACTCCCTTCACATTCTTTGGTCTGGGCATTTCCTGAATGGCTCTCAGCTTCTCAGGGTCTGGCCAGAATTCTTCTGGCGTCCACTGACATCCGACGGAGGGATCCTTGGTTCTCCTCATCTTCAGCTTGTCTGCATTCAGCCCAATACTCTGCTCCTGGCACCTGTGTAGGAGTTGTCACCGCTTCGTATCATGGTCCCGGGTGGCCTCTCTCCTGCTCCTACAATCAGAACATCACCAGTTGCAGTCTTGATGCCCCTGTAGTGTCTGGTTCTGTTTGCGCTGGAACATCTCTGTTGCCAGGCTGATATCCACCAGCCTTCCTACTCAGCGGTGCCTGACAAAAGGTGCCCGGCAAAGACTGTCAGGTGCCGGGTGGCTCATCTGGCTCAGTATCGAGACCCTTGCTTGACATCAGAATAATGATCACTTTTGCCCTTGACAGCTTGGGCAGCAGGTCCTCAGTGACTTCTTCCCAGTGCCCTGCTCAGTGTGGTGGGTCAGTGTCCAGCCTCAGCTTCCCTGAGGTTCTCTCACCGCTGGCTGTGGCATTGGGGCATAGTGGGTCTGTCTGCCACAACTGCAATTTGCTTCTATGCCTTTCATGTTGCTTTCCACAGTGCATACACTGGACCATGATAACCTGCATTCTTAGCCTGTCTCTGTCTTGCTTCCTTTAACCTGCGTACTTGTTCTGTATTATTGCTGTTTTGATTCTTTCCCTACATTTTCCCTTGCTATTTGAAAGCATATGTATCAGGTTTGATCTATGTCTCTCAACAGTCTCTCCTGTAAACAAATCACATGTCCCACAAACAATTTTGTCCCTAATTAGTTAGTCTTTGCAACAGCATCACTCTACAGCAGTGGTTCCCAAACTGGGGTTGTGAAATGTTACAGGTGATTCTTGGGGAAAAAATCCCTAATGTCGGAGAGAACTGTCCCTAGGGACCCCAGACAGCACAGGGCCAGCAACCCAGAGACCCTGGACTTCCAAGAGTTAAGCAGATCAAAAGCAAGCATATCTATCACAGGGAGAAAATTTGAACGGCAAGACTCCTTAAAAGAAATGGAAAGGGAGGTGGATATTTTTTGCTGTTTTAAAAATTAAATAGGCAGCGAGTATTGTTTTTAAAATGATTTTGAAGAACAAGTTTAAACTTTGTTGTAACATGTGTTGTTTCCCTGGAATCCTCAAGACCTGAATGCTTGTGTAGAAAGAACTCTTTGAGTTGGCATCTTAAATACCTTCATGCTGCTTCACATCTGAAACTTCTTGATGAAACATAGGAGCCTTGTCTTACAACAGGCTTATTCAAAGTGATACAGGCTATGAAAGTGAGATCTTGGAAGAGTGTTGCCATTTGCATATTTAAGAAAAATATTGTAATGATAAATAATAATTAATAATAAATAGTGTGTAATAAGAATGCCATAAAAACAAATTTTATATTTCCAAGACCACTGCTTTTATAATTTATACTCAGGTAAAGGAGAAAATCCCTGGAAATATTCATTTTTAGGAGGGGGGTTCATGGGGCTTGACATTTTAGTGAAAGGGGTTCACAGGTTGTTAAAGTTTGGGAACCACTGCTCTACAGTCTCTGGGCTCAGAGTACTCTGGGGTGTGCCTTTGTTGACAAGAAGGCTAGCAGCATATTGGGTTGCATTAGTAGGAGCATTGCTAGCAGATTGAGGGAAGTGATTATTCCCCTCTATTTGGCACTGGTAAGGCCAAATCTGGAGTATTGTGTCCAGTTTTGGGCCCTGCACTACACACAGGATGTAGACAAATTTGAGAGGGATTCTGAGGGGGCAGTCAGGGGGCGGGACATGGGAGGGGGCCGGATAGGGGGCAGGGTCTTCACTACCAGGCCCTCCATATAATTTTCCAAACCTGATGTGGCCCTCGGCCCAAAAAGTTTGCCCACACCTGCGCTAGAAGACATAAGGCAGCTCCCCCACCCCCCCTTGGGTCCTTTGCATAGGTCCGCTCCTATGTCCCTTCCTTCCTCTCTGAGACCCTTTTTCAGCCTCTCCCGTCCCCTCCCGCTTGATACTGGGTAGAAACCTGTTCGCATTCCCCACACCCCGCACTCCTCCTGCACTCCCTGCCCTGAGCCACCTGCTGCCGCACCCCTCGCCCCTCTTGCACCCCACACACCAACTCCCTGCCCCCTGACACATCCTGCACACCTCCTGCACTCCCTGCTGGCAGGAAGGGGACAGCGTTGGGGAAGAAGTTGGAAAGGGGTGGGAAGAGGTGGGGCAGGGATGGGGCGTCATGGTAGGGGTGGAGTGGGGGCGGGAACAGCAAGGGGGCGTGTCAATGATGCGGCCCTCGGGCTAATGCACCTGCCCTTATGTGGCCCTCATGGTCATTTGAGTTTGAGACCCCTGATTTAGTTGTTGTTGGTCCTGCTTTGAGCAGGGAGTTAGACTAGATCAGTGGTCGCCAACCTTTTGGTCCTCACGGACCACTAAAGTTGCGTGGCGCCCCCCCCCCCCGCTCGGCTCCCCCCCCCCCCCCGCGCTCGGCTCCCGTGAGCCGGGAGGCAGGAGCGTGCCAGCGCTTGCTGGCCGCCGGGGACGGGGCGGGACAGGCGCCGCAGCCTCTTGCCTGCCCGGAGGGGCGGCCATGGGGGAGCCCGGCGCCGCGGACCACCAGAATTTTCCCGCGGACCACTGGTTGGCGACCGCTGGACTAGATGACCTCCCCAGGTCTCTTCCAACCCTAATCTTCTATGATTCAAACACCTTGATCAGCTGTTCCAGTGTTGGGAGTTTATTCCTGGCAACCCCAATGAGATAGTTAGAAGCTTTATCTTCATTTACTCATTTTATCCCTCAGAGCCACTCTGGATACAGAATCAATTCTTGCTCCTATGCTTGTGTGAGGCTTTTTGTCTGCAAATCCATCATTCCTGGTGATGAGTCCTTCCCTGCTGCCTGTTTGCTCTGCTTCTAGCTGCTGCTTTGTTTGCCTGTTAATCACACTCACTTCCTTGCTGTGGGTCTCACTAGACTAACCGCTGCCATCATGTTTCATGGAGCGCATGCTGGGTAATAACAGGAGAAGACTCCTGGCTTGGAAAACCAAACTAGCTCTTTATTAAGAGAACTATTTGCAGAGTCGCTGCAACTGCAGCTAGGATTCTAGCTTTGTGCACAAAGAATGCATTTCTGATGTTTCCTCCCAACTCTTCCCTCCTGCAACCTATGCTCCTCCCTCCATGTACCATGCAGGTTGCTACACATCCCACTGGTCACAGCATCAACTCCTGGGGCATCTCTGTAGCTGTGGAGGGGAGGGTTAGCTGAGCATTGGCCTATTAAACCCAGGGTTGTAAGTTCAATCTTTGAGGGGGCCATTTAGGGAAATGAGGCAAAAATCTGTTGGATGATTTAATTGGGGATTGGTCCTGCTTTGAGCAGGGGGTTGGACTAGATGATCTCCTGAGGTCCCTTCCAACCCTGAGATTCTACTATAAAAAAAAGAAAGTCCGGGGCCCGGTACAGCTGTACCCGTAGTACCCCCCTGTCGCCGGCCCTGGGGAGAAGGAGAAATGCCGTCCTGCTGGGCGAGTTATGTTTCATAACTCCGACTTTTCTGTATTCTGAAATGTAGACCAGGGCTGGCTATATGGCCCAGCAGGCAGTGTGCTGGCCTAGAAGACGGGAAGCCTGTGTTCTAGTCCCTGATCTCCTGGGTCATGTCACACCTTTGTGTTTCTTGTTCACTTAGATCAGGGGTTCTCAACCTTTTTCTTTCTGAGGCTCCTCCAACATGCTGTAAAAACTCCACAGCCCACCACTGCCACAATAACTGGTTTTCTGCATATGAAAGCCAGAGCCGGCATTAAGGCAGGGCAATTGCCTGGGCCCCCATGCCACAGGGCTCCCTCACAAATCTAAGTTCGTCTTCAGCCTTGGGTGGTGGGGCTCAGGGCCCTGGACTTCAGCCCCATTGGGTAGGGTTTCAGCTTTCTGCCCTGGCCCCAGCGAATCTAGCTCCCCTGAAACCTGATTGCAGCCCCCACTCCCCCAGGGGCCCAGGAGCCCTGATTGAGAACCACTGATTTAGAGTGTAAGTGCTTTGGTGTGGGGGACAGTATACACACAGCACCTAGCAACAGAGGAATCTGATCTCGTATGCTGCTCACTGTGCTGCTGTACTAGTCAGGATGATAAGGGTCCCTAGTGTCTGGGTCTCTTTGCAACCAAAATCCAAATAAATCAAAATGAGCGCTCAGTGGCTCAGGGCCAGAGACAATTGGGTATGTGCAATGTGGGGTTATTTCCTGGGCCTAGGGAGCAGGTCAACAATTCCTGGCCACTGTTCACTCTGTCCCCTCTCCCCCTTGCCCCCTGCCCCGCCTCCAGTCCTCCGCCAATAATTTTCAGTGCCAAACAAGCCTTATGTTAAAGGAGCAAATATCCAGAACAGGCTGGCAGGACCAGTGAGTCAAAGATGAAGGGTTTGGGCTGGGGGGGGACACAGGGCGGGGGACTAACACCAACATTAAAGATAGCTGGGGTGAGGCTGCAGCACAGAGTCACCTTGGAAACAGCCTGACTTTAATTCCCAAGCATCCCAAACTGATTCTGGCCTCTCCAGAAGAGCGGAGCAGAGAGGAAGCTTGGTCAAGGCACTGCATGGGGACTTTGGTGTCAATTCCCAGCTTGATCACACATGTGCCCTGCATGACCACAGGGCCGGCGACAGGAATTTTGGGGCCCCGTACGCAGATCGTGTGGGGCCCCCCCGGTCTCCCGCCGCCCGTGCCCCCCCCCCCCCCCGGCCGGTCTCCCGCCACCCGCGGGGCCCAACCCCCGCATGTGCTCTGGCCGCGTGGCCCCCGCATGCGCTCTGGCTGCGTGGCCCGGCCGGGAGAAGCAAAGGGGGGCGGGGGGAGGCTGTTGGGTGCCGGGGGAGGGGGCTGATGAGCGCTGCCCGGAGCCGCGCCTTGCTCAAAGGCCCGGTGACAAGGGGGTACAGCTGCGTACCGGTCCCGCCCCGGATTTAAGTCCGGGGCCCGGTACAGCTGTACCCGTTGTACCCCCCCGTCGCCAGCCCTGCATGACCACATCCAAGTCTCAGAGCGCCAGCTCCTCACCACCTCCCACGGGGCCAGGCTTTCACCAGAATTCAGCTGCCATTTATGCACCTGAACATGGGTGGGATTTTCAAAAGGGCAGAGGTCTAGATTTTCAAAGGTCACCAGGTGTCTAAAGGTTTAAGAGTAGCAGCTATAAATTGGTTACTCTCTGAGGTGCCACAAGTATTCCTCATTTTCTTTACAGGTGTCTAAAGGTGCAGCCAGGCACCTAGTGGGATTTTCACATGCCCCTAGAAGCCCTTTATAAACTAGCCATCCACTCCGAAAGTCCTGGGCTCCTCGGGAAACTTAGCTCTGATTTCTGTGCTTAAACAGTTGTCAAGACCTTTTGAAAACCTGGTCTGTAAACTCTCCATGCCTCACAGCCTCATCTGTAAAACCGGGATTAAAAATACCATGGCTTCTGTTCCCAGTCCTGTTGCCGACCTGCTGCATGACCTCAGGCAAGCCCCTACCCCATTCTGCCATTCGTGCCTCTGTTTCCCCATCCCACCCTTTGTCTGTTTGCTCTGTTTAGACTGAGCGCTTTGGCATGTCTCACTGCACGGGCCCGGAAATGCATCCCGCTCTACTCCAACAGGTTGAAACTTTTTTCCTCCTCTCAACCTTTAGCATCTCCTGTGACTCTAAAACTCCCCTCCCACCCCAGCACCCCCTTCCAGCTCCATCCGCTGGGGATAACATTTCTTGTTCTGGATAGATCTGATGTGGAAAGTGCACTGGATTAAGAGCCAGCCTCTCCTGTGCTGGGAGCTTTAGTCTCCACTCAGTCTGGGCCTCAGAGCTCAAGACACTCGTATAACAATCCTACCAGCAGTGGTCAGGGTTTAGTATAATGAAGAGAATGAATGCTCTCGCTCTGGCAGCCCCTCCCCTTAAGTAACACATTTGACCAAAGAGAAGCTCTCTGTTCTGCTTTCTCTCCTTTTCTGCACTTTCTCCACCTTCTGGGACTCCGCTCACTCCTCCTCTCTCCATGTCCCCCACCCTGCCTTTCTTTATTACATGCTTCCCCCTCATTCTCCTGGGCTTTCCTTTCTTTTCCCTTGCAAGGGCCTGTCTTTCGCACTCCCGTCCCCACGCTCTCTTGCTTCCTGCTGCCTTCCCCACCCCCCCAACGTGCTCTCACCCCGCTCACCCCCTTCCGAGGCTAGGAGCTACAAATGATTTGATTTTCAGCCCAATTAAGGCAGCCTGTCTCCTGGCTGGGACAGAGAAAAGGTTGGCTCTGGAAGGTGGGAAACGTGCTTTGACAGGTCCTGGCGTCTCCAGCGCCCTCCGATGGCACTGCCTGCTGGGTTCCTTTGTTGTTTGCTCCAGGAGAAGGGCCAGGGCCCAGCGGGGGCTGGGGAGGGTCTCTCTTGCCCCTCCTCTTCCCAAGCTGAGCAAAAAGAATAGCTAATTAAGAGGTCTCAACGCAGGCAAAACTAATTCCCTATTCAGACCACTGACGGGTGGAGGGGGAGGCAGGCGGACAGGGAGCTGGAGAGCATGACATCATAGCTTGCAGGACCTAAAGCCAAGAACCTGGGGAATTAGGTTAACCCTCTCCTCACTGCCCTCTAGGGATGGGCAATGAAACCAAGGAGCCTTCACTACCTGCACCTCCATGGCACCCTATCACCAGATGAGGGGCCCCAGAAGAGTAGCGGGCACGCTCCCCTCCAGGCTCCTTGTCAGACAGCTACTGAAGCATTGGCACCGCTGGGCACACAGCGTGTCTGTCTCAGGCAGGGCCGCGAGTGAAGGAGAAAGGCAGTAATAGGCCAGTGAAAGATGGCAGGTCTTGACCCCCCCCCCTACACCTGCCCTTAGTGCACAACCACAATCCCCTCTGCCCCCTACCAGCTGCTACCTCTCCCACACCCCCCTTACAGACCCAGTTTCTCCTCCTCTGCCCCCCACTGTTATCCTGCGCCATCATACCCCTCACCCCTGTAAGCAGGGTCTGCATGAACTCTCCCCTGACATCTAGTGATGGCCTGGGGAAAAGGACTTCAAGACCAACCTTGTTTGCACGCGCTCACACACAACACCCTGTCTAGGTGTGCAGCATAATGGGGCTGCTTTTCCCAAATGCTCACCTTTGCCTGGTGTTGGATCACAAGTCACTTTGTTATTGGGGGCAGGGGTAATAAAGGATTATTATTAGGGCTGTCAAGTAATTAAAATTAATTGCTATGAATTGCACAATAAAAAAAGTAATCATGATTAATCACTGTTAATATAACAACATTTACAAAACAACAACTTACAAAAGTAGACTTATGTACAAAATATAACTGCATTCAAAAACAAAACAATGTAAAACTTCAGAACCTCCAAGTCGATTCAGTCCTACAATTGCTACAGACAAACAACTTTGGTTACAATTTATTGGAGATAATGCTGCCCACGTCTTGTTTACAATGTGACCTGAAAGTGAGAACAAGCGTTTGCATGGCACTGTTGTAGCCGGCATCGCAAGATATTTAGTTGCCAGATGCGCTAAAGATTCATATGTTCCTTCATGCTTCAACTCCCATTCCAGCAGACACGAGTCCATGCTGATGACAGGGTCTGCTCGGTAATGATCCAAAGCAGAGCAGACCGACACATGTTCATTTTAATAATCTGAGTCAGATGCCACCAGCAGAAGGTTGATTTTCTTTTTTTGGTGGTTCGGGTTCTATAGTTTCCTCATTGAAGTGTTGCTCTTTTAAGACATCTCAAAGCCTGCTCCATACTTCTTCCCTCTTAGATCTTGGAAGAGTCTTCAGACTCTTAAACCTTGGATTGAGGGCTGTATCTATCCTTAGAAATCTCACATTGTTATCTTCTTTGCATTTTGTCGAATCTGCTGTGAAAGTGTTCAAACAAACATGAACTGGATCACCATTCAAGACTGCTAAACCATGAAATATATGGCAAAATGCAGGTAAACCAGAACAGGGGACATACAATTCTCCCCCAAGGAGTTCAGTCACAAATTTAATTAATGCATTATTTTTTTAATGAGCATCATCAGCATGGAAGCATGCCCTCTGGAATGTGGCTGAAGCATGAAGGGGCATATGAATGTTTAGCATATCTAGCACGTAAACACCTTGCAATGCCAGCTACAAAAGTGCCATTTGAACACCTGTTCTCACTTTCAGATGATATTGTAAATAAGAAGCAGTCAGCAGTATCCCCGTAAATGTAAACAAACTTGTTTGTCTTAACAATTAGCTGACCAAGAAGTAGGACTAAGTGGACTTGTGGGCGCCACAGTTTTACATTGTTTGTTTCTGAGTGCAGTTATGTAACAAACAAAAAAATCTACATTTGTAAGTTACACTTCCACGATAAAAAGATTGCACTACAGTACTTGTTTGAGGTGAACTGAAAAATACTTTTTCTTCTGTTTAACCATTTTTACAGTTCAAATATTTGTAATAAAAAATAATATAAAGTGAGCATTGTATACTTTGTATTCTGTGTTGTAATAAAAATCAATATATTTGAAAATGTAGAAAAACATTCAAAAGTATTTAATAAAGTTCAATTGGTATTCTATTGTTTAACAGTGCGATTAATCACCATTAATTTTTTTAGTTAATCGTGTGAGTTAACTGCAATTAATCGACAGTCCTAGTTATTATCCTTGTTATGTGAAACAAGAGGGGCAGAACTGTCCTTGGCATGCCCTGACTGAGGGACTCAGCCTCAACTAACCGGCACTCAGGCGGCAGGGAATGATGGGGTGCCAAAATGCAGTGGAGTTGAGCTGATGTGTGTGTCTGGGGGTGTCAGTACTGCTTAATGGGCGTATACTCTGTTTGATTCTTTGTCCACTGTGTAATGACAGAGTTGATTAAGACTTTATTGGGAGTGTTGTACTGCAAATCTTATAGTGAAACCCAGATTTAAGCATTAACCCTGCTATGGGAAAGTGTGTCTCTGATGAGAGTGTCTACCCAGCCTGCACTAGCATTGAGGTTCCCCCACTAACAGCTGAAATTACTGACAGTCATGTTAAGTGGTGGGACCTCAAGACATCTCACAGAGTGCAGAGGGGCCAGAGGAATGAGCAAGGTGCCTCCCCCCCACTTGGGGGGGAGGCACTAACAAACACTTCTGAACGCTGGTCTCTATTAACCAATAACAACAACCATGAGTGGGGTGCGGTGGAGAACAGAGGGGCACATTAGAAGAACTTTTGGTTGTTGGATTTAAGAACCTGAGTTGAAAGGCATGGTCCCGTGTACTCTGGAGTGCAGGTTTTGATCCTGATTTTAGGCTTAAGAACCCTGCTCGCTTCGGTTTTCCGAGTTAATGCCGGGTTACTTTCCTCATTTTATGACAGGTTTGTTTTCGACACTCAGACTCAGAGCTTGCAAGAGGGGAAGTATTGTCTCTTAACGGTGCCCAGGGGATGGTGTGTAATTGTCCCATATTACTGGGTTGAGGCTCAAGCTAGTTCTATGTTGTATTTTTGGAAAGGAACCCCTAGATATTGAAACTGGCCCTGTCACTGCTGACTTCGTCTGGCACAAGGATTACACCCCCATTCCTGATCCCCATCCTCTTTCACTATCCTGTCCACTACCATATCACACACCTGTCCCATTACTGACTTCACCCCCCTCTTCCGTTGCCCCCTTGCTACTATCCTGCCCCACCATACCCCTCACTCCCATTACTGACCCCATCCCTCCACTACACTCCAACACATTGCTATCCTGCTCCATCATACCCCTCACCCACATTACTGGCCTCAACCCTCTGCTCTCTCTTGCTACTATGCCACCCCCTATATCCTAGCTTCCCCCACCAATCACAGACCCAGGTCCCTCTGTCCTGCTTCCCCATCTCATTCCCTCACATGCTGGCATTGCTGCGATGTAGCAGTACATCTCTTGGTGCCTATGGGACCCACAAGTTAAAGGCCTTGTTCCCATAGATCTATGCTGGTGCTGCTGTCAATGAGAGGGGTATGTCCGGCTGCTCCCCCTGCTCCACCCACCCTGAGCCTGGCATGGATTGCATTACACTGTTTATTCTAACACCAGCCTGAGTGTGGGTTTCCTATTTAGGCCCTACACTATCTACACTAACTGAGGGCAGCAGACAGGAAGGGTGGATGTCTGGCTGCTCGGGAGATCATTGGGGACTTGATAGAGTGGGTTCAGCTCCCAGCTCTGCCACAGCCTTCCCAGGTAACCTTGGGTAAGTCTCCCTGGGCCTCAGCTCCTCCTCCGTAAAACAGAAGTGGCCATTTCCTATCTCACAGGGGTGTGGTGAATGAATGTGAAGTACTTATCTACACTATGAACTGACACAGAGTAGGAATACTGGGTGTGTGCCTCAGTTTCCCCTATGCATTTCTTGTTGCAAAGCAGTGAGACTACATAAGCTGTCTTGGGACCTGCCCTTCATCCTCTCTGAAAGGCGTTGGCTGGAAGTGTTCAATAACAAAGAGGCCAGCTGAACCTGTTGGAGGGAGGTCAGGTGACCTGACCTGGCTGAGCCAGGGGGGAGGAGGGGCTGGAGAGAGTGAATGGCAGTCTGGTTCTGGCTAGGGCTGGCAAGGAGCTGCAGGCAAGCTCCTGCAAAAGTCCCCAAAATGGACCCAGCAGAGGGGTCGCGTTCGCTCTACCTAGATTATGTTCCTGTCATCATAAGATAACATAATCAAATAAACCTCTGTTTTACTGGCTGGCTGAGAGTCATGTGTGACTGTGGATTTGGGGTGCAGGACCCTCTGGCTCCCCCCGGAGGTCCCACCCCGGGCAGATTCGCTGGGGGGAAGCGCACGGAGGGGCAGAAGGTGCTGAATGCTCCGAGGTCAGACCCAGGAAGGTTGAAGCAGGTACCTGTGAAGCCCCTAGCCTTGGAAACAGGCTGTGTACAGAAAGGGGACACTTCCCCCAAACTCCTGACTGGCTTCCTAGGGAGCGGTTCCAGACCATCGCCCGGGCACTCCGTGACACGAACTAATGTCAACTTTCTAGAGTCTGACTTAAGAAAGCCGATGGTTTACATTCAATTGTGTGTGTGTCCCCAGTAAGAAGGATAATTCAGTGGATCGCGTTCATAGTTCCATGGCTAGCGTCGACTCTGAGAGCGGTGCACTGTGGGTAGGTATCCCACAGTGCCCGCAGTCCCCACGGCCCCTTGGAACTCTGGGTAAAGTCAGTATTGCATGACGGGAGCAAAAACAGTCTCGCGAGTTTTTGTTCACGCTTCCCGTCACTCACCCCTCCCTCTGTGCAAGGTGCGGCAGACAGATGTTTCGCGCCTTTCAGGCCTACAGATGTCATACGGCTTTCGGCAGACAGAGCAGTGGTCAGTCAGCCACCGCTCCTGCTAGAACTACAGCTATGAAACCACCTCGGAGATCCTCTCATTGGTAGGACGGAATATCTATTCTAATCACATCAGCATCTCTCGCCTTGTGGCTGCTATCCTGCTGCGCTCCAGGCAGTCAAGAAAATACCTCAAGTCTGGTGGGCTCTGCATCTCCCACCGAGTGGCATCTCTTCTCTCGCAGTGTGGCATCTCTTCTCTCCTCTTTCTCCCTTTGAAGTGGGAACGCCTCCACCATAGTAGTGCGGGCATGGAGTAGTGCAGGCATGGAGTAACGCTTCTGATGCCAACTCTGCCCTTTTCCCTGGACTGCTCGGAGGTGTCTGCCTCAGAGGTCCTCTAATTGTTCAGCCGGAATATGAATGCTGGTGGCATCAGCATCACTCGCCTTGTGGCTGCTATTCTGCTGTGTGCCAGGCACTCCAGAAAATACATCCAGTCTGGGGGACTTTGCATCTCCCACCGAGTGGCATCTCTTCTCCCGCCGAGTGGCAACACTTCTTGCCTCTTTCTCCTTTCGAAGTGGGAATGCCTCTGCTATAGTAATGCGGGCATGGAGTAGTGCGGGCATGGAGTAACACTTCTGCTGCCAACTCTGCCCTTTTCCCTGGGCTGCCTGTGCAGACACCATAGTAGCTCATCGCAGCAGTGACAGGCATTGTAAACAGCTCACGAATTATCATCCCACGTATGTAGAAATGGAAAACCTGTGCGAGAATACGACAGCAGAGCAGTCACGAGAGTGAGGAGGATGTGGACACAGACCTCTCCAAATACAGTGGCACCAGCAGCTTAGGGATCCTAGTGGCAATGGGGCAGGCTCATGCAATGGAACGGCAATTCTGGGCCCAGGAAACTAGCACAGACTGGTGGGACCGCATAGTGCTGCAGGCCTGGGATGATTCCCAGTGGCTCAGAAACTTTCGCATGCGTAAGGGCACCTTTATGGAACTCTGTGACTTGCTTTCCCCTGTCCTGAACCGCCATGCAATCAGCCCCCACAGTTCAAGATGCAATCAGCCCCCACAGTTCAAAAGTGAGTGGCGATAACCCTCTGGAAGCTTGCTACGCCAGACAGTTACCAGTCAGTAGGCAATCAGTCACAGTAACTCTACAGTGGGGGCTGCAGTGATGCAAGTGGCCAGCGCAATCATTGAACTGATGCTGTCAAAGGTAGTGACTCTGGGAAATGTACAGGCCATAGTGGATGGCTTTGCAACAATGGGGTTCCCTAAATGTGCCGGGGATATAGATGCAACGCATATCCCTATCCTGGTACCCGACCACCAGCACTGCAAGTACATAAACTGCAAGGGGTACTTTTCCATGGTCCTTCAAGTGCTGGTTGATCACAGAGGACGTTTCACCAAAATCAACATGGATTGGCAGGGTTCATGATGCTCGTGTCTTTAAGAACTCTAGCCTTTTTAAACAGCTGCAGGAAGGGACTTCCTTCCCAGACCAAAAAATTACTGTTGGGGATGTTGAAATGCCGATTGTTATCCTTGGGGACCCGGCCTACCCATTAATGCCTTGTCTCATGAAGCCATACACAGGTGCCTTGGATAGTAGTAAGGAGCTGTTCAACTACAGTCTGAGCAAATGCAGAATGGTGGTAGAGTGTGCGTTTGGGTGTCTCAAGGGAGACTGGCGCAGCTTACTGACCTGTTCAGATCTCATTGCCACAAATATTCCCATTGTTATTGCAGCTTGCTGCATGCTCCACAATCTCTGTGAGAGCAAAGGAGAGACATTTATGGCGGGGTGGGAGGTTGAGGCAGACCGCCTGGCCGCTGATTACACACAGCCAGACACCAGGGCAGTTAGAAGGGCACCTGCTGATGCAGCACACATCAGAGAACCCTTGACAACTAGTTTCATGGCAGGGCATGCTACAGTGTGAGACTTCAGTTTGTTTCTACTTCTGCTGTTTGTTTATGCTTCCTGAAAACCCACCCCCTTGCTCAGGCTAATGTATATAAAAAAAAAGTATTACTAGGTGTCCTTTTCCTTTCTCTTGCTCCCCTGCACTGAACTTTAAGCCAGCCGCCCTCCCACATTCCCTCATCGTTTGCTGAGCAAAAATAAAGTCATTGTTGTTTGAAAACCATGCATTCTTTATTAATGGGTCACAGAAATGGGGGGATTGCTGAAAATGTAGCACTGGAAGGGATGGGTGAGGGGGTAAGCACCATGTGGGGTGGTGGGTGAGGGGAGGACAAGAACACACAAGAAGTCACAACTTTGGGAGTGCCACTTTTCTGGTGCTTGGGAGGTCTTCTGGGGTGGAGTGGCAAGGTGCCCGGACTCTGCACCACCGCATTCTTCAGTGTAGGCAATGAGACTAAGGAACTTGGGGAGGAGGGGGCATGGTTACAGAAGGGCTGCAGTGGTGGTCTTTGCTTCAGCTGCCTTTCCTGCAGCTCCACCAGATGCCAGAGCATGTTGCATTGATCCGCCAGAAGACAAAGCTTGTCCCTCCAGTTCTCCCTTTTGTCCCTTCTCTGCTCCCGCTCGTCCCTTCTTTCCTCACGCTCCAGCCTGGTCTACACTAGCAGAGAGGTTTGACCTAAGATATACAACTTCAGCTATGTGAATAGCGTAGCTAAAAAAAATTCTCTGTGATGAGAGTGGCACCCTAGCGCCTGGCTGGTATCGGGGAAGATCCCTGCTAGCCAGATGCTAACAGCACAGCATCTGTGCCCCTCTCCCCCATCACAGTCAGAGAACGCATGGGCAAACAATCCCAGACCCTGCTGGCCATCCAGATTCAACCTCTCCCCCCCTCCCCCCCCGAAAGCTCGGGGAACTGCTGGGAGGATTTCTTTAATATACAGACACTCTTGCAGACACTCTTGCATCCCAAGTCCTCAGGGCACAGTAATCATTAAAAAACAATAGCTTCTCAAGTGGGTACTCCATTGACATGGGGACACTCACCAGGGCTGCCTTGTACGCCTTTCCCGTCTGGGATAACTTCTTGGGAGGGCTGGGAGGTTACTGGCTCCAGGGTGATGAACAGCTCCTGGGTTTCAGGGAGATAGGTGTCTCCACTTGCCTGTTCTGTAGACTCCTCACAGTCATAGTCCTCCTCCACCTCATCTTCCTCATCCAGCAACTCCTCTGCCATGCTGACAATCACCCCATCGGTGGAATCCACAGACATGGGTCGGGTACTTGTGGCACACCCCACTAGAATGGCATGCAGCTCAGTGTAGAAGTGACATGTCTTGGGCTGTGACCTGGAATGTCCGTTGGCTTCTTTAGTTTTCTGCTAGGCTTGCCTCAACTCCTTAATTTTAACACGGCACTGTTGTGCGTCCCTGTTGTGGCCTCTGTCCACCAGGCCATTGGAGACTTTTTTTCATATGTATTGGCATTTCTTTTTTTGGATCGTAGTTCTGCCAGCACCGATTTGTCACCCCATACAGCGATCAGATCCAGCACTTCCCTTGCGGTCCATGCTGGGGCTCTTTTTCGATTCTGGGATTGAATGGTCTCCTCTGCTGGTGGGCTCTGCATGGAGAGCTGTGCAGGAGATCTCGCCATGCTGGCCAAAGAGGAAATGAGATTCAAAAGTTCCCTGTCTAACTGCCCAGTGCATCCACGTTGAGAGCACTGTCAAGAGTGGTCACAATGGAGCACTCTGGGATAGCTTCCAGAGGCCAGTAACATCGAATTGCGTCCTCATTAACGCTAGTTCGACCCAGAAACATTGATTTCAGCGCTATTCCCCTTGTCCGGCAGGAGTTCAGAAATCGATTTAAAGACCCTTTTAGGTCGACCTAAATGGCATCATAGTGAGGACAGCAAAGTGGAAGGATCAATTTAACACGGATAAATTTGACTTTACAGCCTTATATACCAAGGTCAATGTATACGCTTAGGTCAACAGACAGTTATGACCACTGTGTAATATTCACCCTTTAGGCTCTGTGGTAAAGAAATGGGCACAGGTTCCCACTCCAGGCTAGGCTTCCATAACCTGTGCTAGACCACGCAGCACCTTGCATTCAAGGGCTGTGAGTCTGAGCTCATGCTGGGGTAAATCTAATGAACTCAAGGGGGTGAAACCAGTGTCACTAGGTTAGACTCGCCGTTCAGCTTTTAGACAAGTTACTTTTTAGTAGAGCGAATCAAAGGGGTCTTTGCAAATAAATCATCTGATTAATGGAGCCCTTATTTTGGTTTATGAATCATTTCCATGAGCCAGTTCCAATTTCTGCAGATGTACTGGTTATTTCTAAGGATGCAGTCAGTAGCTCAGATGAACAAATATTGGCTATTGGCTCTTTCACAGACTATTTGACTGACGACGACATCATTGACAGCGGGACTGACATTAAGAGGTAAGACTGTGTGTTGGGGGGTTCCTAGCTCTTAGTTCTATGCTCTGTCCACACAGTATGCTGGCCCTCTACTTCTGCAGCACCATTAAACTGATTGTTACAATGTGTGATGAAAACAAATTCCAAAACCTTGAAATCTGTCACAAAATGGAGTTCTTGTTTTCCAGCCAGCCCCACCTGTGAGTGGCTGGTAATGGATCTTGCAGTTATTGTAGGGGTCACTGTCATTTCTACATGATCATAGAATCACAGAATATCAGAATCTGAATGGACCTCAGGAGGTCATCTTCTAGTCCAACCCCCTGTTCAAAGCAGGACCAACACCAACTAAATCATCCCAGCCAGGGCTTTGTCAAGCCTGACCTTAAAAACCTCTAAGGAAGGAGATTCTACCACCTCCCTAGGTAACCCATTCCAGTGCTTCACCACCCTCCTAGTGAAAACGTTTTTCGTAATATCCAACCTAAACCTCCCCCCTGCAACTTGAGAGCATTACTCCTTGTTCTGTCATCTGCTACCACTAAAGAACAGTCTAGATCCATCCTCTTTGGAACCCCCTTTCAGGTAGTTGAAAGCGCGATCAAATCTCCCCTCAGTCTTCTCTTCTGTAGACTAAACAATCCCAGTTCTCTCAGCCTCTCCTCATAAGTCATGTGCTCCAGGCCCCTAATCGTTTTGGTTGCCCTCCACTGGACTCTTTCAAATTTTCCCACAGCTTTCTTGTAGTGTGGGCCCCAAAACTGGACACAGTACTCCAGATGAGCCCTCACCAATGATTCCATCTCTCTCTTATCCCCCAACATCAGCCAGTCAAGTCAGCCATCCTATGTGGGTTAATGGATCTCCCAGCACTCCAGCTCTCTCCCTGTGCATTTTTCTTCTGAAATGACTTTATTTCCTTTCAGGAACAAGGAAACCACCCAAAAGCCAGGCTAATGGGAGCAAGACAAGATCAAACAAGCAACAGAAATACAGAGCACATGAGAGTGAGCACCATCAACAACCCTCAGTGCAGAGACATCCTAAGAGCTGGGGAGACAGACCCCACTTCCTGGGAGGAATGCATAAGAGATAAACAATTGGCCCCATATTCTTCAGTACCCACCAGCTTTTCAACTCTCCCCAATCAAATCATAGTATCAGGTAGATCTCTCTCTTTCCCTCGCTCTCTCCAGTGTTCAGCCAGGGAGCGTCCCACTGCAACCAGAAGATCCGTTTTTCAGACAGGGAAGCCTCCTTTGCTGCAGTTATATCCACCTGAGTATCTGAACTCACAGTACAGTAAAAAAGTAGGGAGGGAACCTCACAGACAGCCAAGCAGGGATCCCTCACAAGACTAGGCGGCCTGCTTGTGTGGTTGGGGTCAAGCCATTATTACCTTTAATAAGGATCTTTTACCCTTACACAGCACTTTCATGCTGTACAAACATTAAGAGATGGGACTGTGAGTCAGGGGTTCCTGGCTCGTAGCCCTGTTCTCTGTCCACTACCACATGTTGCTCCTTTACTTCTGCAACACCATTCAACCAAGGTTCTCAAAGAATTAATGAAGCGTCACATCACAGCTGTGGCTCAGGCTAAGAATCACTGTCCTCATTTTACAGCTGGGCAAAGCAAGGTACTGAGAGTGGAAGGGCTTTTCTCAGTGTCACCCATCAAGTGTGGGGCAGAGCTGAGAGGCAAGCCCAGGAATCCCATTCTCCCCACCCCACCTACAGGATGCGAGTACCAGTCACTGAAGTCACAGGGCAATTACTCCTGTCATGTGGCAGAAGAATCAGGCCTGAGGAGTTCTTCCCCCCTCCTCCCAAACCTCACTTCTAGGATACACCTATAATCATAAGAGCGCTAGGGCACAGAGAAGTAGAATGAGAATGAAGAACAGAGGGAAAAGGACTGAGACAGTAGGAAAAGCTGCAGAAAAGAGCAAAGGATCTTCAGAGGGGTTTCAGCTCCTAAATCTCCATGGAAATCAGTTAGGAGCCTACATAGCTTTGAGGCTCGGGGCTGAAGAAACTGGACAGAAAATAGTCTCAGCTGAGCAAGGGTGCTGATGCTTTGTATTTGTGTTGATCTCTTTTAACTCAGCTAGGGACCATCACTTGTCTAGTATGCCTTTCCTCTTTCTGTTCCCACCCTCAACACTGGTTTCTCTACTTGTTGTGGCTCTGGCTAAAGAGAAGAAGGAAAGGGTTAGCAAAAAGCCCCATTTTCATTCATCCCATTAATTACAGAATCATCCAAATGTCAGGTTGGATGGGACTTCAAGAGCTCATCTAGTCCAGACCCTTGTGCTGAGGCAGGACCAAGTAAATATAGACCACCCCTGACAGATGTTTGTCCAACCTGGTCTGAAAAACCTCCAATGATGGGGATTCCACAACCTCTGTAGGAAGCCTATTCCAGCACTTAACTCCCCTTATGGCTGGAAAGTTAAGCTGCAGATTAAACCCATTATGTCTTGTCCTACCTTTAGTGGACAGAAAGAGCACTTGATCCCTGTCCTCTTTAGAACAGCCCTTAACATACCTGAAAACTTATCAGGTTCTCCCTTAGTCTAGTTCTGAGAAAAGAAAACCTGCCCAGTTCTTTTACTCTTTCCCTATGAGTCAGGGTTTCTAAACCTTCTATCATTTCTCTTGTGCTCTTCTCGACTCTCCCCAGTGGATCCACAGCTCTCCCAAAGCACAGTGCCCAGAACTGAACACAGTGTTCAGGAAGAATACCCCGGGGTGAGAGAATGAGCCACACTCACTTCACTTTCTTTTCTATGTGCCCTGGGATCTCCCCTGAACTAGGCAGACTATTCCTTGGGCCTGCTACCCTAGTTTGTTACTCCATTTACATGCTAGGGGAGCACCACTGATTCCAATGGAGTAATAAACCTGGGGCAATAAGGTGGGGGAATCAGGCTACTTGACTTCAAGATTTTCCCTCCTTACGTCTAGGAAATAGGCAAAGTGTTTACACCTCCTACAGGCTGGGGTTAATCTTGACTCCAAGAAGGACTAAGAGCTGACTGAGTCTTCACTAAAGAGCAACGGCCGCCCTTCACTAAAGCGGATTGGTGCCTGAAGGTTACCTATAAATCATAGTGATGGGTGAATCCAATAGCAATTAGTGTAACAGGATGAATTGCAGCCCCATTGGGAAGCAGCGAATGGTGCCAAACAGCAATCAGAAAGCATGTGGCTGCCAGATCGTTGGAAATGTTCAGGCCAAAGTGGGGCTAGGAGGAGACCTCCAAGTCTCTGGAGAGCTTTGCAGCCAATCAGCAGCTGGACTGAGACTCTCTGTCAAGTGGCTGAGCTGATTTGCAGTCACTCACTCCTACTGGGGGTTAGGTTTCTAGAAGCCGTTTACTGCTCTCAGTGCAGAAGGTGGATAGGTCTCCCTGCTATCTCCCTGTTATCGAATTTGCACATCAAAAGAGGATGCTGGAGAGCAGCAGCCCCACTCTGTAAAGCGACATTAAAAATGGCATTGTGGACTTCCAGAGCGACTGAATTTCACCCATTCCAGGTTGACTGGAGTGTGGTCACACTGGGTTCTTTCTGCCTTGGCCACCTGGCCAATGGCGATGCACAGGGCCAAGAGAGAGCCTTGCAGCTGGAAACTACTTCACATTTTTTTTGCAGATGCCCAAGAAGGGATCAACCCCAGCGCTGGTGTTTGATGTCTTTAATGTAGACAGAAAGGGACTATTATATCCATTTGGATCCAGCTGCTGTCCTCCCCGCCCCCCCCATACCTCAGCTGTCTGCATCACTCTGCCACCCTGCAGTCACCCATAGCCATTCAGATAAAATCTCAGCTCTCTCTACCTGCTTGCAATGCTAACACTGCCCCTCCTCTCCTGCCCAGCACAGGTTACACCGCTACCCCAGTGTGCTCTGAATAATGGGATTGCTGACTAGATTCAGAAGATTTTTAGGCTAGAATGGACCATTGTGATCATCAAACGTGACCTCTTGCATAGCACAGCCAGAGACCCACGCCCTCATTCCTGTACCATGCCCTTAACTTTGTGGCTCTCCAGACCAGCGGTTCTCAAACTTTAGCCAACCGAGGACCCCTATTTTTATTTTAAAATTTTAAGGGACCCCCAAACACCCTGCTCAGCCCCAGGCCTCACCCCCCACTCCACCCCTCTCCCCAAAGCCCCACCCACCTCTTCCCACACATACCCCGCTCCACCCTGCCCCTCCTCTTTTCTGCCTCTTTCCCGCTCCCTCCCAGCTGTTCCTCAGTGTGCAGGAGGCACTGGGAGGGAGGGAGAGGAGTTGATCCGTGGGTCTGGCAGCCCTGGACATGATTCTACCCCCTCCCCTGAGCACACCCCATCCCCCAGTCCTCCCCTTCCCTTCCCTCCACAGAGCCTAGTTTGAGAAACCGCCCCATCCCCATTAATAAAGGGACTATATTTTCAATATAAAAAACAGCACATTTTTGTGTCAGTTTTTAAGGTAGTGCAACATTTGTACAAAGACAAAAGCCCTTTTCCTCCCCGGCCCCCGCCCTGTGCTGAGGGGCTGTTTCCATTATGTTTCATTAAAATTGACTTGGAGCAAAAGAGCACTGATACTCCTTCCATTTTGTTCTTCACTCTGCAATGTGCTCATTGCACTGAACACTCATTCCACGGGATTATTTGTTCTAGGGACTTCTGACAAGAACAGGATGCTGTGAGATCCCTTTACCCACTAACAATGGTTATATGGTGGCACTAGTTACAGTCTTCCTGAGACAGAATCATAGAATCTAAGGGATCTCAGAAGATCATCTAGTCCAACCCCCTGCTCATAGCAGATAGCAGAACCAAGCCCTATTTTTGCCCCATATTCCCAAATGGCCCCCTCAAAGATTGAATTTACAACCCTGTGTTTAGGAGGCCAATGCTCAAACCACTGAGCTATCTCTCCTCCCTGAAATAAACTCCCTCTTAGAGAGAACTCAGCACCTAGATTCCATATCACTACTATTATTATCCATAAAAGTGACAAAGAGTCTTATAGCACAAGTAGCGGGCACTGTACACACACAGGAAGAGACAGTCTCAATAGACAAGAGAGGGAGGAGAAACAGAATGGAGAAGCCAATGCTCCACCACAGTCAGTAGCAAACCCAGGAACATCATACTAGCCTCCTGGCTCTTAGTCTAGCATCCTAGCCACTGAACTACTTTACTTTTCTGGGCTAGCTAGCTTGGCAAGTCAAACTGTTTACACCTTGAGATAGAAAGCTCTACCTGATCCGGCCCAGGCTGCCAGGCCACCTTTCCCCCTGAATGCTGTTGCAACAGCTGAGTTCAGCTTCTGCTACCCTATCCCCAAATCGCCACCCACCACTTCCTACCTCCTCACTCCATTTACCCTGCCTCGCCTCTTTCCACCCCTTCTCCCGCTGCCTCCCAGCTGTTCCCCAGTGTGCAGGAGGCACTTTTTGCCCCAAGCACAAATTTTCATTTCATCTAAAATTTTCATTGTCAAAGTCTTTCACTCAAAAAATAAGTGTAACCAAAAACCTGTTTCTCCCCAGAGCCCCTGACACACACCATTTTTTTCTATTGAAAAACTGGATAATTTCCATAACAACACAGAATCCATCATTTTAATAGAAAATCCGTATAATTTTCTGCCCAGATTTAATCTGTCCTTGCTGTGAGCTGACAAGCAATAGTCCACTTTGAGTCTACGTCATGGTACCCTCACGTTCTATGATAGAAGAAGCCCTGACCTAACACACAAAGAAAAGCTCATTTGGGCAGGAGCTCTTCTTGTTCCGTGTCTGTTCAGTATGTAGCACAATGGGGTCCCCGGGCCAGGACTGGGGCTCCCAGGAACGACAAGAATGATTATAACAACAATAAAGAACATCAAAGCCAATATAATTTCTTAACGACATGGCCGTTCCTACGCTCCATGGGCCAATCTTACACGGCCTTGTAGAATCATTTACACCATGCCAAGTGGGCCAGATTCTGTTCTCATTACACTGGTGTAGAATCCAGAGGTCAGCCCCAATGAGTGCCACAGGGGTATCAGCTGACTACCAGCTCAGAACTCTGGCATTTGACACCCACTTTGGGTGATGTCGGTGATGACAAAAGGCACAAGGCCTACGGCTCCATTTCAAGCCAAACGCTGCCTTGAGCCTGTGTGACAGGAGGGAGGTGTCTGGCGTGTGACCCGCAGCCCATTTCCCAGGTGCTTTCCATTAGAGTGAGCCAGCCATGGCAAAGGGCCGCAGACGCTCAGGCTCAGGCTCGGATTTGCCAAAGAACCTAAGGGAGTTAGGCAGCCAATCCCCCATGGGATTTGAAAATCCCAGCCTGAGAGCACATGAACCTAGCACAGGGCTAGCGATGCACAGAAACAAGCCTCTGGCCGCTGGGGGGATGGGTGGGAGATTTGGGCCCTTGAAACAAAAATAACCTGCTTCCTCCTTGGAGTCCGGGGTTCCAACGTTTGGTCAGCCCCAATTAAAGATCCCCATGGAAAAGGCTGTAGAGAAAGAGTGAAAGGAACGGTGTTTCCTGCCCGAGGAGATTAACTCTCCAAATTACATGTGAACAGAGAAGGAGGCGAGAGGGGGAAAAGGAAACCAGGCCTCCGCCCCAAGAAAAGCTACTTCATTTAATAAAGGAGGAGTGGGGAGGGGGGAGACTAGTGAAAGAAAATGAGACTGGGGGGGTGGAATTAGCCTTGTCAAACAAGGGGCTTTGCTGTCCCTGAACTACTTCTTTATTGTTCCAATTTTTCATGCTTACTTAGTTCTGAATGCTGCACAAGACAACAGCTCATTATCAGGGGGCTGGGGTGGCGAGTCTAAGGTCCCAGCCTGCTCCCTGCAACTTCAAGAGGTGGGGGGGGGAGCTTTCCCCTGGGATGTTCTGTCTCTCCTAGCCCCCCTCCCACTGCAGACACTGGGGCTGGGAGGAGCCTCGCATTGACAAGCCAGGGAAAAAGGGTTGCCACAACCTTTGGCACCAGTAGGAGAACAAAAGCAGCTGACCCTGAGGCACTAGCTAATGGGCTGGGGGAAGTTGCAGGGGGGTGGGGGGGCGGGGGGGGATGCAGGGGGGAGGAGGCTACCATGAATTGCAGACTTGATGTAGGGTTTGCCCATCCCCAGGATGTTACTGAGGCCGACCCCACACTGGCTCCAGGGAAAGCAGCCCTGGGGTATTGTAAATCATGCACAAAGCAGAGAGCTGGGATGGCTGCAATGCAGGGTTAGACACTAAAGGATATTCCAACTGATGAGGACGCCAAGAGGCACCAATTCCCATGTGAATCCAGTCTCCATTTGGAAAATGTAATATGGGCAGCCTTGACAAGATCCCATGGGATACGGCATGGGAGGGAATGTAAAAGGGTAAATACAGATTTGAGGTACCATTCTTGCCAGGGAAATCTATCAAGTGCAACAGTGATTGAAGGTTAGGCAAAGTCAAAGACTGCACATGGGTTATTTTCACTTGCAGCATGGTCAGTTATGGTCCAAAACCATTTACAGAATGGGTCAAAAATTTTCAGTGAAAAAATGGCCACTTTTTGTAACACAAAAATTTTCACAAAATTTGTTTGAATTTCTCAACATATTCTGGGTTGGAGACAAAATATTTCAGGCGTAATTTACAGATTGCACTTACCTTTTTCAGGATCTTGGGGAGGTTATTTTTCTAATGCCAATTCTGATTGGTTGATTTGACCACATGGGCCCAGATCCTCAGAGCTAGCTGCCTCAATACCTTTGAAGATATCGGCTGCAGTCATTTCATTTCCAAGCTGATATTGTGTGTAAACAACACAAAAACGGATTGAAAAAGAAGTGTGAGGAAGTGAAAAATTGGTCATTTTGAGACTCAGGAGAATCAAAACAGCTTCCAGATTTTCATATTTCCCCCAACGAGTTCTAGTTATTTGGTTATTGAGCCAAACTTCATTTGGGGAAGTGCCAATGAGATGCAGTCTGGAAATAGCAGAAGCCGGGACCAGTGCAGCTCAGGCCTGTCAAAACTTTTACCATATATAGGTCAATAGTCAGATGGTGCCACAAGCAGAAGAAGAGCTAGTGGAGTTCAGCCCAGCCTTGAAGGCAGCTGCACATTTTCTTAGGAGCAAGGGTAGGGAAAGGGCTGATTCAGTTATTAAGCAGAAACCATGTCAGGATTCAGATTCCAAGGCCAGAACAGACCATTGTGATAATCTAGTTTGACCTCTAGTCTATAATGCAGGCCATAGAACTCCTCCAAACAATTTCCTAGAGCAGATCTTTTAGAAAACCATCCAATCTTGATTTAAGAATTGCCAGCGATGCAGAATTCACCACAATCCTTGGTAAGTTGTCTCAATGGTTAATTACTCTCACTATTAAAAACGTGCACCTCATTTCCGGTCTGAATTTGTCTAGCAACAACTTCCAACCATTGGGTCATGTTTTACCTTTCTCTGCTAGACTGAAATGGCCATTATCAAATATTTGTTCCTCATATAGGTACTTATAGACTGTAATCAAGTCACCCCTTAACCATCCCTTTGTTAAGCTAAATAAATTAAGCTCCTTAAGCGTTTCACTAGAAGATGTTTTCTAATCCTTTCATCATTCTTATGGCTCTTCTTTGAACCCTCTCCAATTTATCAACATCCTTCTTCAATTATGGGCACCAGAGCTAGACACAGGATTCCCACAGAGGTTGCACCAGAGACCAAGGTAAAATACTCTCTCTGCTCCACCTCGAGATTCTCATTTATGCAGCCCAGGATCACATTAATCCTTTTGGCTACGGTATCACACTGGGAGCTCGTATTCAGCTGATTATCTACCACAACCCCCACATTTTTTTTTCAGTCACTACTTCCCAGACTACAGTACCCCATCATGTACATATGCCCGACATTTTCTCTTCTAACATGTACACATTCACATTTAGCCATATTAAAATAAATGTTGTTTGCTCAGTGTCCCCCTCCCCCCAAATCCCTGAAGGTCCCCCTAGAAACACACCCGTTTGAGGACTCTCCATTTACAATTACATTTTGAGACCTAGCATTTAGCCATGTTTTAATCCATTTAATGCTGTGCCCTGTACATTTTATATCTTTTTAGTTTTTTAATCAAAATTTCACCCCGTACCAAGTCAAATGCTTTACAGGTGTCTATCATATCCACACTATTACCTTTATCAACTAGCATTGTAATCCCATCAAAAATGACATCAAATTAGTTTGACAGGATCTATTTTCTATAAACCCATGTTGATTGACATTAAATGTTATAACCCCCCTTCAATTCTTTATTAATTGAGTCCCATATCAGTCACTCCATTATCTTGCCTGGGATCAATGTCAGACAGGCCTATAATTGTCCAGGTCATCCCTTTTACCCTTTTTTAAATATTGGCACAAAGTTACCTTTCTGCTAGTCTTCTGATGCTTTTGATGTTCCAAGAGTTATTGAAAAATTTAAATGAATGTAATGGGTTCCTTGGCCAGCTCTTTTTAAACTCTTCAGTGTAAGTTCTGTGGAGCTGCTGATTTAAAACCACCAACTTTGGTAGCTGCTTTTTGATGTCCTCCTGAGATACTAGTGGAATTGAAGAAGTGTTATATGATATGACTACAACACTGTTTATCCCAAATATCAAACAGAAATATTTATTGAACACTTCTGCCTTTTCTGAATTATTATTGATAATTCTAACAATTCATCTAGAAATGGACCAATACCACTGTTAGAATTATATTTGTTCCTAATACACTTTAAAACTCCTTCTGAATGTCCTTAATCCCTTTGCTTCCTTTATCAATTTTCTACAATGCCCACCTTCTGATTTACATTCATTACTATTAATTTCCCCTTTCTTTCACTTGTTATATATATATATATATATATATATATATATATATGTGTGTGTGTGTGTGTGTGTATAATTTATAGATGCAATCACTTCCCAACTAAATCATGTTGTTTTTTAAACCAGTATGGACTTAGTCTTTGTTTGTATCTTTTAGGGTGTCTAGTAAACTAACATTCACATTTTTCTGATTAAATTCTTCCTCCCAGTTGATTTGGCTCATAATTGTTTTCAGGTTTGTGAAACTGTCCCTTTCAAAGCACTAAGCATATGTATATTTCTCACTGATCTGGACTTTATACTGTTTGCACATTATAAATGTGATGAAGTTATGATCCACCCTTCCAGGAGCACAGTCAGCATCCTTAGCACTACAATGGGTGTCACTCCATTCACCATGTCCAGACTGAGATCTGTTCTCATAATAGCTTGATTGGGGGCATTGATATTTATACTAATAATGCCTTAACTAATTATTTCAAGTCTTTCCCCACAAAGTGCTATGCAAACTTAACAGATGGATCTATGGCTTATACCCAGACATTCCTTTACCTACCACTGAAACACAGCACCTGCTGACAGCACACAGCAACATCCACTACAACTTAGAGCAGGAATTGAAGGATATAATACTGAAATTCAGCTCAAAGTAGGCAGTAGGCAGGCTGGACACTTCAGCTCTTCCAAGAGAGTCCTGAAACTTTTAATGACTACAAATGCTCAGTCGTTCTGCTCATCACAGAAACAGTGCCTCTGGAACTGCCTAACACCCTGCAAGGACACTGACTCAATGAAAAAACAGAATGCCATTTTCCAATCCAACAATGCCCTTTACTGCAGCACTTGAGTTTTCCTTAGAGGTCTCCCAGCCAAATGCCAACCCAGCAGAAGCTTGCTTACCTTACACGACAAGACCCCAGCACATGAGAGCAGACAGAGCCAGGGGAAATAGAGAGGTAATGCCACAAGGACAGCGATTCTATCCACTAAGCATTTCCCTTCACCTTCCTATAATATTTGTCCAATATGTAAAGCATGCCCAGCACTTCAGTAGCACAGAGCCCCATGGCACTATGCTGGGGTTCTGGGAGAGGAAGGACAGTGCTCCAGCAAGGCAGCAACACCCAGCCCCAACACAATGCAATAATGTTGGAAGGCGAGTAAGGTCTGAGTTGTGGAGCACAGTAGTTCTGGGTCTTAATAATATCTATTGGTACAAGGAGCTTGTCTGATTATGCAAATTTTTACCCCAAAACAAGACAAAAATCCCTGCTGAAAACAAATTTCTACAACCTGAAAAGGGCAGAGAGCTGGAGACTCCATGAAGTCCACGGACAGCTTGGCTATGGATAATCTATTTCATGTGGAAGGCACCCAGACAGTGAGTTGCAGTAAGCCTTGAGCTGGATAGATAGACTGAGCAATGAGGATAGATAGGCCTAAACCAAGATCCCAGATCCAGGGTTGGATTGGACTTTGGTGTCCAAAGCCATTTGTGTAATGGACCAGATTAGACCACTGAATTTCAATACCCCAAATGCTGGTAAAGATCACTTCTCCTGTGGCTTTTGAGCTCCCAAGCTCAGACAGGTCCCAGAATAATAGCTCTAGGAGTATGAAGTTCACATTCTCCAGAAGTTCAGAGGCCAGAGCTGGGGTTTGCGCCCCTCCCTACAAGACCGGCACTACCTTTTCTTTCTCCTCTCTCTGCTCCCCTCCCTCTGCTGTGCCTTCAAACAGTAAGGAACAAATTCCAGGGATTTGGTCCGGGGGGCCCACAGAGCGGGGATGCGAGCTGCTCTCCATCTGACTGCGACGGAGCCACTCCCCTCGGTGGAAATTGAAAGCAGAAGCCATGGAGTGGTGACAAAAATCTGCATTACGTTATGGCAACTGCATTTTTTTTTTTGAAGATTTTATAATACATCGATTTGAAACCTTGCCAATCATCATCATCAAAGTGGTAGAAGCGCCTTAGAAAGAACAATGATTCTGGTGGGGCGGGGGAGCTTGGAGGCTGCATACTGATGTCTAATCCTTTTTAATGCCAGTTCTAGAGGCTGCATGGGATTTTTTTTTCTCCTGAAGTGTAGATACGATTTAGTATGGTAACAGGAGCCAGTAATACTAAAACCCTAGATAGATACACTGGATTCCATTAGGCCTGGGCCGCCTCTGCCTTTCTGAGCCCTTCACACTTTAACTCTTCGGAGGGAATAACGCAGGGCAGGGGAGAGGAGTTTGAAGACTGGAACTAGGGGTCCAAAAAGTGAAGCTCAGCAGCGAAATGATGGGACGGGGTGGGGGGGTGGGGGGGGGGGTGGGGGGGGGGTGGGGGGGAGATGATCCAGACAGGAACAGGGCTCCAGATTCCAGACTCTGCTGGGAGATCAAATACAGAAAATGTCCTCATGGGATAGGGCAGCAATTCAGCATCTACCAATAGGCCCTGCTAGCATTCTACTAACATTACAGGCCGTATCTATCACCCCTCACTGGGGCCTGATCCACGCCAATGCACAAATTCCCACTGAGTTTGGGTCCAGGCCCATAGCCGCTCTCTCATTCTATACCCAGCCAACCAGCCTCCCCCACTTTCTCTGTTTTTCACCTCCGCAAAAACTTGTCATCTGAGGCAAAAGAACTGCAGGAAGCTTTGTCCGTTTCCTGAGCATCTGCTCATTGTAGTGCCTTCAATCCCCCCCATGGGACACATGGAGGAGAAAATGGCAGATCTAACTGGAGCCATCACTCCACCATGAAACGCCACCTCACCAGAGGGAAGGTGCAGGTAAAATGGCCTGGAGATGTTAAAAAACTCCACAGGCTGCTGCGAAAGGGTAAGGATAGAAAGACTTTTCAAAGATGAGCATCATGGAGCCACAGATTCTATCTGCGCCCATCTCAGCTGCTAAAGCGCTTCCGGCAAAGCACTAGCAGATGTAGTGACATGCAGCATTCACTCAGCTTGATTACTGGGAGCAGGTTTATTATGCGCCCATCTCTCCTGCATTTGAGGTTATTAGCAGCTACCACTGGTGCCATCAGCTGGAGTGAGGTCCAGGGAGCCCCACTGGACCACAGAAATGGGGGATCTTTGGTGATTTGGAGGCATCACCACACTGTAGCACATTATGTTGCCCCACCAGTTCCCTGTCCCCACCTCATCCCAGAGAGTTCTCTTGAAAGTACGGGCTGAGATGGAGTGGCTCTCAACCTTTCCAGACACTCTGCCCTTTCAGGAGTCTGATTTATCTTGCGTACCCCCAGGTTTCACCTCACTTAAAAACCACTTGCTTACACAGTCAGACATAAAAATACACGCGTCCTCACAGCACACTATTACTGAAAAATTGCTTACTTTCTTATTTTTCCTCTACAATTATAAGCTAAACCAACTGGAATATAAATATTGTACTTACATTTCAGTGTATAGTCTATAAAGCAGTATAAACAAGTCATTGACTGTAGGAAATGTTAGTTTGTACTGACTTTGCTAGTGGTTTTTATGTAGCCTATTGTAAAACTAGGCAACTTTTGAGATGAGTTGATGTTCCCGCTGGAAGACATCTGCATATCTCGAGGGGTACACATACCCTTGCTTGAGAACCTCTGATCTACATCAGCTGTTCGTGAACCTTTTTGCTACCAGGGTCCAGCTTGCTGCCTTCCTAAACTGTGTCAGGGAGAGCTCAGGGACCATTGCCAGTCCATGGACTGGTCATTGAGAACCACTGATCTACATCCTCCAGTTGACAGCAACAGAGGAGTTTCCTTCAACGCTTTTCAGGGAAGGGGCTCTAGTCTTGATCTTTCCTCATTCCCAAGCAAACAAGACCATATCCCATGAGACTACTCAAGATGTTCTGCAAAAAGTCAAGCTGATGACACTAGCCCCTAGGCTTCCCTCTGTAAATCTATAAGATTACTGTATGTCCTCCAGGACACAATCTCCACTTCCACCTATGGTTTTAGACAGGTGCAGATCATCATCCACATAAAGTTCTCCACTTTTACCTCTCCACGGCACCACCTGCGCAGCTGCAGTAACAGATAACATAAGAGGGAAGGAGACCCACATTTAGCCTATTTTGATGACTGGCTGAGAAGAGCTCACTCCCCGGAGGGGCTGTACTTGTCCTTTTAGATCCCCTGCTCTTTGTTCCCACCACTAAGGTTAAGGATCAACAAAGAAACATCACTATTTGCACCAACTAAAGTGACAACTTTCAGTTCAGTTTGGAGCCTATCCACACCGTTCCATCAAGGGGCTCCAGACCTGGTCTGCAGAATTGGCCTTTCCTGAGGTCAGGGGAACTCATCCTCTAAGTGTGTTTAGCTCTCATTTCATGCCACGCTGCCGGACCAATGTACCCCCCTCCTATGCTCTCCTACCTAAGCTGAGGACAATTCAGTCTCTGGGTTCCTTCAGCCCTGGGCTTCCTCACTCTGTTTCAGCCTTGAGCTTCTTCAGGGCTGAGCTGTGCTTTAGGCCACAGGATTGCCCAGCCTTCTTCCCCCTCAATAAAGCAGCATTTCCCCTTTTGAGGGACGTGCAGCGCTTTGCTCCACACTGCTCCCTTCCTACACCTAGCTGAGCACAGCACTCTCAGCTCAGAGTCAAACTCCTCTCTCAGCTGCACTCAGAGGAACTCCGCTGACTTCTGTGCAGTTATATATTTAGTTACAACACTGCAGCCCAGAGCAGCATTGGGCCCATCGACTCCCTGGTGTGCTACAACCAGCGTTCAAGAAATTCAAACAGCAGCAGCAGCAGCAATACACCCGTGTTACAGTGCTGAGCCAGTCACCATTCAGCAAACAGCCGATGTGACAATTTCTCATGCCCCATCTCACCCCAGGTTAGGTACATAAAGTCTGGGCCTTAAACGCCAATTTGGGGCTCACTTACATCAGTGTATGTCACGTTACTGGAATAATTTGGTACCATATAGATCATTGGGGTACCAAATATTATGTGAAGGGGGTCATAACAGGTGTCTATGACCATATGTGTGTATCTATTTGGGAACTGAAGTTATGGATATTGGATAAAAGGTGCCTGTACTTCAAACTTAGGCTTGGCTCCTGTGAAAGCTCAGACACGTTGGTGCTAACTCAAGCCCATTAAAGGGCCATCAACGGCACAATGAACTGTGTCCACACCCGAGAAGAGGAGCCTCCCCAGGAATGGGACATGCCTGGGCAAAAACTGAATCATTGAGAGTCTGGTAATTGGACCATGTGGCTGGGAACCTTCAGTTTGCAGCCAGACTCTGCATAAGGAGGAGGAGGGTCTTCACCCACAGGAGGAAGTCTATAAAGCCTGGAAGAACATTCCCCATTTTGTCTTTACCTTCAGCCTGCAGCCTGTCTTGCTTCCAGCTCTGAATGGACTTTGCTACACAGGTGAACTCTGAACTAAGGTGCTGACCCATCCCCCAAATGGGATGCTTTCTAAAGACTTTGATTTGAACCTGCAGTTTATTCTACCTTTGCTGCAAGCCTAAACCAAGAGACGTGCCATTACTGCATGTAATTGATTTCTTTTAACCTTTCCTAACCCTCACCTATACCTTTTTCCTTGTATAATAAACCTTTAGATTTTAGATTCTAAAGGATTGGCAACAGCGTGATTTGTGGGAAGATCTGATTTGTATATTGACCTGGGTCTGGGGCCTAATTCTTTGGAATTGGGGAGAACCGTTTTCTTTATTTGGGGTATTGGTTTTCATAACCATTGATTCCCCAGGGCAGGTGGCTGGTGGTGGTGATACTGGGAAGCTGGAGTGTCTAAGGAAATTGCTTGTGTGACTTGTGGTTAGCCAGTGGGGCGAAACCAAAGTCTTTTCTGTTTGGCTGGTTTGGTTTGTCTTAGTGTGGAAAAACCCCAGCTCTGGGCTGTAGTTGTCCCTTTGGAAGCAATCTGTCCTGATCTGACACTCACAGTTAGATCCCACCAGGAACAGCACCGTCACAGTGTAACACAGGAGTAACTCAACTGAAATCAGTGACTTTACACTAGTGTAAAAGAAATGTGAGATATGAACTGGGCCCTTTATTTGAGCATGAACATGAGTGTGTTTAGGATGAACAAGTGTCCTGGTTTTATAGGGACAGTCCCGATATTTGAGGTTTTGTCTTATACCAGTACCTATAACTCCCTGCCCCCGTCCCAGTTTTTCACATTTGCTGCCTGGTCACCCTAATTGTGTTTTGTACTATTCAGACTCCAAACCCTCCTCACTGTCTTGGCATGTGCCTTCACCTCAGAGAAGTGGAGTTCAGATGCTGGGCTCTCTTTTCTTTGCTGTAGAGCTAAAGCCTCCCCCCCCCCCCAATGGACAATGGCTCATTCCCCCATACCATGGAGAAGCACAATGAGAATGTCCCACCATAGGAGCTGTAAATCCATTGATTACATCTCCACACCTTGCTAAGAGTTGCTGCTGAAGCCAGCGCAGTGCTCCCCAGCTGAGAAGATTCCATCCCAATTAACAATGGGCTGATAATTAAGTTCTACCCTTTCCAAAGGAGACCTCTCCCCATCAGCCAATCCCACAAGTAAATAACGTAAATTGACTTTGCCTTGGTCAGTGGGTGAGTTCCTAGCCACCAAGGCTCTATCCTGAGAGGCCTCGATTCTCCAGACAGGAATAGACCCTACTGTGTTTCTGAGCCCTACTCCCTGGGCAAAAGGTGTCAAATGCCTCAGTGAGATGTCAGCTCAACCGGGACCCCAGCTGTCCCCTTTGCAAGCCAGCCCTGATCCGTATGTATATGTGAAGTGATTTGGCTAATCCCGCAAAGTGGTCCAGGAAGGCAGCAGAGGAGTGGAGTGGGGAGACAGCACAGCCGAGGAGTGGAGTGGGGGGATAGCACAGGTCACAAAGCAACATCACCCTCTCAGCTGTGCTCATCATCATCCAACTTGCTAGAGCAGAGCTGGGATAGGAGGAGAAAGTGAGACCGGCTCCAAGGATGAGTCAAATGCTGCCTCCATTCCCGGCCCTGGCCTTGTTCCCCCTGCATTGATCACAGATGTCAGGGGAGCGCTATCACGGCCCCCAGGAATAGCAGAGTAGGGAAAGGGAACTCACCAGAGTCTGTAAACTGGCATGTTTTATTTATCTACCAGCTGGGTGATGTACGGTGAGGTGCAATCAGTCCATGCCAGAGATGAACCTGGGATGGTTCAAATCCGGACATGACCCTTCCCATGTTAAGCAGGGCCACATCCAGGTGTTTGGGGTGGACTCGTCACACGGCTGAACAACTGAACCTGCCAAACCCACCTTCTCAAGTAAACTATAAGAGCCTCAGTGCCCACGCTCCTCCCTGGCATTTCCCAGTGGTGGTAGCACCCAGCTGCACTTGCATTCACCACAGATCTGGGTGGAGTGAGGGGAATCCGGTCCCTGATTATAGCCCTAGGCTCCCCCACCAATGGACCCCATTCCTGACCTACAGGGGTCACCATCCCCTGGTGTGAAAGGAGAATTCTGTTGCCAAGAACTTCCAAACACTATCCAACCAACAGATGGTCAGTTCCTGCCTGGGGGACTCTTCCAAAGGGACTGTGGGGAATTTATGCTCCATGATCTCTCGGCTATAGACTTTCCATGAGCAAGGAGAACGGCTGGCTGGCCAATGCGTGCAGGTGAAGTAGCACCCATGTCTGCTCCAGGCAGAAGCAACACCGCTGGGCGAGGCCAGTGGAGTCCTCCTGGAGTCTCCCCCTAGCAGAGAGCAGAGGTACTACAGGGGCAGAAGAGGAAGGAGAATCAGAACGTCCTGCTTCTCCTTGCCCTTGCCTGGTGGAAGACTGTGTCACAACGGCCGTCTCCTCCCTGAGCCAATGCTGGAGCAGCTCCGTTACTCTGCTCCCTCTGTACTGTGCGGAGAATGGAGAGAGCCTGTAAAACCCTATCCAGGGAGCTTCCCTGGCCCGGCAGAATCCCCAGACAGTACAGGGCAGACTAGCCGACCCCTACATCTTGTGCCCCACAGCCCTAGCACAAGGGGCATGTTAGGAGGAATGCACATAGGGGTTATGACTGGGAGTGCACAGCACTCCAGCAATCCCTAGATGTCTCTTTGGAGACCACAGCCAGCTGCTGCTGGTTAGGACAGCTTGTAGGCTGCAGTGTGTCCCCGGGCCCAAAGCCAGGAACAAATCAGCCAGCCCTAATTAACTGCCTAAGACCCCAGCCCCTGACCTCACAGGATGCAGCAGGGCAATTGGGATCACTGTCATTAAATGGACAGGTCTAGCCCCCCCCCCAGCACACAAAGCCATTCTCCCACAGGATGGTAGTCAGCCAGGAGATACTGATTCCAATCTTTAAACCCCAAAACTGTCCAGGAGGTAACACCCTGCAGCAATCCTGGACTGCCTTGCACATCTCTGGGAAAAGGGTGAAAAGCAGGGCTGGGGTCGGCCTCACGGCTGGCGGAAGAACAAGATGTGAAGGGCTGCGACAATGCAGCAAGGGCGCCCTGCATGCTCTTCTTCAGACAGATGGAGCCTGACTCATGGCCTCTATTCAGCTTCAAGAGGGGCAGTGTTTGATCTCAGCAGGGAGCCTGCAGCTAACTGCTGCTCAAATGCCAACCAGCGCCTCCTCCGGACCTCAAAGGCTAGAGCTGCCTTGGACCCTGCATCCCCTCCTCAGCCAGATCCCATGGGCCTAGCTTCCCCACAGGAGATTAGGGCAGGTTTAGAATTTAAACCCCACTCCCCATGTAAGCTAGGCCAGGGCTCTGTGAGATCAGCCCTGGGACATGACAGACTGCTGAGTTTGCAAAGAGCTGGTGAATCCAGAGAGCTCCTGGGAGTCCCTCCAGCTGCCGTGGGCATTGGTTCCTTCCCATCACTGTTGGAGGGCACAGAAAGGGCCAGATTCCAAACCAGCCCCTGGAAAACTATGTATTCGTTCCCCGAAAGAAGCCTCAGTTTTGCCCTAGAAGGGCATGGAAGGATAGAGTCTGATGCTTGGGTGTGTCTTGCCCCAGGCAGGAATGTCCCTTTCCCAATGATAAAGCAATCCTTAGAGCTTGTCCTTTCCTAGCACCTTCCAGGGATCTCAAAGCCCTCCAGAAGCCTCCATACTTTAAAACTCACAAGGGCCCATTTTCTGGGTCAGCATCATTATCCCTACTTTACAGACCAGAAAACTGAGGCATACAGAGATTAAGGGCCAAATTTTCAGTGGCTAAGGCCCTCGGCTATGTGCGACTTTGCACTCTATCTTTGTGTGGACAGTTACAACGACTGTGCATGCAAATGGGGATTTAGACATCCAAATGCTGCTCTGCATGTACAGGGATGGCAGCAAGTGTAAACGCTGATGCCTCAGGCTGGCCTCCCTCAGGGTCACCCAGGGCATCTGCACCGGGGCCAGGAACAAACCCTATGTCGCCTGCCTCCCTGGCCTGTACCTTAACCACTTGCTCACGTTCCTCTCACATGTATAACACATTCCTTATCACACACCCTCCTCCTCTGCGCCGCAAGAACATTGGACGCACTAAGGGGGCAGGGCTTTGGCTGGTGTACATAGCTGATTTGGCCTCTGATTTGGGGGGAAAAGCGTTAGAGTCAGGCTGGGAGTTGTCTGCCTATCTGTCATTGCTGCTAGGGAGGATCCAGCAGCTCCTTTCCCACCCTACTACCCGAGTGGAAGATTGAGGCCACAGAGATGCCCATGGGGTCATGCCTAAGGCTGTCCCAGGTTTAACAAAGGTTTAATGGGCCCCAGATCCAAACGTCTGGGTCCCTGAAAAACCACAAGTCTCCTCCAAACTGCTTGACCGTCCTCTCCCTTCCCCCTCCACCAGTCTCCTATAGTCTGACTCTGCCGTCCCCAGGGCAGACACAGTGTGTGAGAGCCATATCAGGCCCTGCCTTTGCATTGGATCACTTTAAGGGTCTCAGACCCCAGCCTCCAAAGACCCTGCCTCCTCCCCCACCTCTGCTGCTTGCGCCCCATCCCCAGTACAGATGCCTGCTCCCAGCCAGGCGCTCTTTGATTTCCCCCTCTGATTGGGAAAGACCAAGCCAGCAACCAAAGGAAAAAAAAAAGCGAGCAGGGTCCCTTTAATGAAAAGCAACAGATGGGTGTAGTTGGCAAGTGCGCCCCCTCCCCAGGGGTGGGGGTGCCGGAGACCCTTTAACGATGTCTGCGTGTCTGTCTCTCACTCGGGTCCCTTCTGCTGCGCGCTGGTGCTGTCTCCCCAGGCTGGTGCCTCGGAAGGCATCCTCTCACCAGCCGGGCAGGTCCGGGAGATGAAAGCATGCCTGTGAATCCCAGCCCCTAGTTCCTAGGAGACGGACGTAGCCCCCACACCAGCACAGGACAATGGCGGGGCCTGGGCCCTCCGAGTTGTCTCGGGATGATGTCACATCTATCAGAGCAATCATACTAAAGGGGTGGGGAACAAACACACACACACACAATGGAGCCGGCTTTGATGTTCCGCCAAGGAGCGTGCCTGCCGCCTCTGGCATCCGCATACCTCCCACCTCTTGGGCGGAGAATGTGTGTGAACGGGGCCTGGGTGGACACAGACACCTGCAGTGACCAGCAAAGCAGGTTCCATCCCATGTATTTTGACTCAATTCCCCCAGCTCAGGCTATGTGGGTGGGGAAAAGCTCCTTTCGCTAGACCACTATCCCTCTATGAGGCCAATCCACATTCACGCCTCTTATGCAATATACAAGGGCCATACCAAGGGAGCAAAAGTAACGTGCTCTTTGCACATCAGCGTAGTGTAAAAGAGACTCAGGCCTATGAAAGTCATTGGCGTCACTGCTAATCTACACCAAGCGTTCAAAACCCCCACCCCACCCCAGCATGATTCATACCCCCAAAAATCATCAACTGGACTCCAAAATCATGAGCTTTAATAAACACACACATACATTTAGGGTTCTTGGTGTGATTTCTGCACTTTTAGGTCACACTGGGGTCATATTTCCAAGCTTTACTCAACAACCAGGAGGGCTACATGGTTGACCTTTTTTTTTTTTAAAGGAAAGCTCAGCTTCTCACTGATTGTCACATGACTCCAAGTGCTGGAGCTTGAAAAAAAGACACCAAATATGGCATGAACTTGTGTCTTCTCTTATCACACCCCTACATTATGGGGTGGGGTGGCTGAAGGAGAAGGCTTCCAAACCCTGCACCGCTTGCACCCAGTGCCACACAGCCTGCGTTCGCTCTAGGAGTGGAGCACATCTTTAGCCAAAGGGTGGTTTTAGTTTTTTTCCTGGTTGTATACATTTACTGGCTAGGCCGTATTCATTCTAAATGCTTGGGGTAAATGGATGCAAACTACACAGCAGACTCTGGGCTGAATTTGGCAGTGATGTAAACAAATGGGGTGAGCCCCCAGTGTGTGGAAACTGGTCAGAAAAGGGGCATCCGGTACACGGCACTTTGCAGGCATTTGGGAGTCAGCATGCAGGCAGCTTTGTGTGCAGCAGGAATAGCAGCAAATGGGCTGTAACAGTGTGTGCGCATGGACACACTAACAATCATAGAATATCAGGGTTGGAAGGGACCTCAGGAAGTCATCTAGTCCAACCCCCTGCTCAAAGCAGGACCAATCCCCAACTAAATCATCAAACTTCCATGGCAGCGCTGAGCCCAGTCCAGCCATGTACAGCAGTGCTAGGAGCCCTTCCTACTGACTTCATCACGAGGCACACCTGCTTCTGCCTGAATCCTGCTAGAGTCTTAGACTGGTGTGACTTACACTTGTACACAGCCGCTGAATTCCATGGCAGGGCCAGTCACACCCAGTGTGGGACCTACAACACAGCTGAAGAAACTGTGGGTAGGACTATGGCTACACTGCGTACCTTACAGGGGCACAGCTTGCCACTACAGCCAGTGCTGCTGTAACGTACGCAGTGTAGCCGCTCTTTGCCAGCAGGAAAAAGCTCTCCTGCCGGCAAAATAAAACCACTTCCAATGAGGGGCAATAGCCTTGTTGGCAGGACAGCCACCGTCCCAATGTCCCTCAGCAGTTCTAACCAAGCTGGATTGGAACTTGGCGTCCCCCCATGTTCAGTGCAAGCCTCCCCTAAGCTCACAGCTCTGGGGATACCATACATTTACTGCTGCTGCAGAGCCAGGGCAGGGAGCCTAAGAGCTGGAAACATTAATAAGTAGGTCCTACATAAACTGCAGTGACAATAGTTGTTTTGTTTTTTTAACGCACCCCTGTTTAAAGTGGTTGTTTCGGATTTTTCGATACAAAGAAGTGAAATCGTGATGGGACACACGTTTTTAACTTCTTGCACGTTAGCTCAGGGCTCACTTGACTCACCGGAGAATGACTGTAGGCCAGTGGTCCCCAAACATTTCCTCTCCTGCCTCCCCATACCACTATTAGAATGTGTTCCCCCACCCGGGCCAGGAGTGGAGTCGCAACTCGGCTGGGGGCTGTGGCCAGGGCCAGGATCTGGGGACCAGGTGTGGGGTGGCTTTGATCTGAGAGCAGGGGTCGGGAGCAGAGCTGCAGCTGTGGTCAGGGGCTGAGCCAGAGCAGAGCTGGGGGCAGAGCAGGCCTGGGTGGCACTCCCTCTCCACCCTCTAATGGGGGGCTGACCCTAAAACGGATGTGCCTCCCAGTTGTTCTTCCGTGGCCCCTGCGTTTAGGGACCACAGCTTTAGGCTAAACCTTGTCACTGTGCCCAAAGCCTGAGTAAATAAGTGTCAGGCAGCCCGGGAGCAAGGGGCTAGGCACTCTCTCCCCACTCAGTTCCCACTGGTGTGGGGTGGGGGAGCTGGAGGCACATTGCTGCAGACACACTAGCCCTACCCCTGCCACAGGCTTATTGGTCTGCCTAAGGCAGCGCCCCGCTGAGAGCAGGCAATGCAGAAATCTCACTCTCACATGCACGCAGGCGCTCGGCAGCTTGCTGCTCTTCCCAGGCCTGCTGGTGAAGCCACAGCCCTTTGAATGGGACCTGCATTGAAGCTGACTCAGTCCCTACCTATTCTAAAAGGTCATGGTGTAGCTCAGGGTCTTTTCTCTTCCCTCCACAACAAGCCCTGGGAACCCTGATGCTCAGTAACCCAGATGTGCACTGGACTCCCTGGGCACCCCTGCTCTGGGTTTGGAATCGTAATAGGGTTGCTCATGGCCTGCTTAGGCCAGTTCCGTCACTGGCATTTCTAGCAAATATCCCGTCACCAATCTGTGAAAAACAGGCTTTTATTTTTCACAGGACGGGTCCATTTCTTTGGTGTCTTGGATGTCAAACATTCCTGAAGCATCCCAGGGCAAACACACTGAGCTCCTGAGGCGGGGTAAGGGGACGGTAAAGGGAGCCACAGTAAGTCCAATCAGAGCTCCCTTTAGGTGACGGCACCTCCCCTCCCAATAACCTAGCCAGGGACACAGAGACGCAAGATGCCTTTACCAGTGCGATTTATTTTATCTCCCCACCCCAGGCCCTATTTTTTTATTTGATTTTGCATGTGTCTGGGTAAATTTAGTTCCCATAAAAATGAGGGACTGTCAACACCGTGTTTAGAGCCAGCCAAAGTGCAGGCGGCTGTTGTGCAGGCTGTGCACACAAAGCTCTGCCAGTGCACCTCAGTCCCGCCCTCTAGCCCCTCCTTCGCTGTTCCACACTGGACCCCCCCAGTTCCAACCCAGCTCTGCCAGTGCACCTTAGTCCAGCCCTCCAGCCCCTCCCCCGCTGTTCCACGCTGGACCCCCAGTCCCAACACAGCTCTGCCAGTGCACCTCAGTCCTGCCCTACAGCCCCTCCTCCACTGTTCCACACTGGACCCCCAGTCCCAACCCAGCTCTGCTAATGCACCTCAGTCCCACCTTCTCCCTCCCCACCAGCTATTCCAGGGTTGGGCCTCCCTCCAGCTCTTCTAATGCTCCCCAGTCCTGCCCTTCACCCCGCACTCCTCAGACACACATTTATTAGAGCTCCAAGGGAGCCTGGGGTTAGGACCGTGGGGCGAGGTGGGGTAGGGAGATCCTTTGTGCTCTCCCCCCCTCCCATTAGCCAGCTCTCTTGACATAACCAGGGCAGGTTTGGGGTTCCCTGTGATGACAGCCTTGGCAGCCTCATTTCCTCAGGAGCCCCCCTTTCAGGCCTTGCCATGCCCTAGGAGGTACCTCAGGCTCCCCACGGGAGGAAGGGGAGAGCTAAGATGAAGCCATCTGTGGGCAGCCACGGGGCTCTTTGACAGCTTCTACCCCTCACTGGGGACAGGGGAGAGACAGGGGGTGGGGACAGGACCTAGGCATTTTGCTACCTTAGGCAAATTTCAGTACATGCACTGCCCACACCCCATTGCTCCTCCCCCCACATTTTAGGTCCATGAACCCATAGACACACAGAGCTAATCCCCATGGGCACATGCCCTGACATACACACTAAGGGCCAGACAGGTGCATCCACATAGACCAGGGGTCGGCAACCCGCGGCTCCGGAGCCGCATGCGGCTCTTTCATCCCTCCGATGCGGCTCCCTGTGTGTGCTAATTTTAACCGTCCCGCAGACTGTTTTCTATGCGGCCCGCCAGCACTGTCCAACCAGTGCGCGGAGCCGCAGCCGAAAGAGAGGGGCGGGGTCAATAAGAGGCGAGCGGCGGGGGGGGGGGGAGAAGAACGGAGGCGGGGCCGGGGCCGGGGCACGAGGAGAGGCGGAGCCGGCGGAGAAGTGCGAGTCGGGCCGGGGCCGGGGCAGGAGGCGAAGCGCGGCGGAGCCGGCGGATAAAAGCGAGCCGGGGCCGGGGCACAAGGCAAGGCAAGCTGGGGGAGGGGGGGGGAGGAAGAAGAGCGAGAGCACGGCCGGAGCGGGGGGGAGGAAGGGGGGGGAGCGGGGGGGAGGAAGGGGGGGAAGAAGAAGAGCGAGAGCATGGCCGGAGGGGGGGGGGGAGGGAGGGAAGAAGAGCGAGAGCACGGCCGGAGGGGGGGGGGGGAGGGAGGGAAGAAGAGCGAGAGCACGGCTGGAGGGGAGGGGGAGGGAAGAAGAGTGAGAGCATGGCTGGAGGGGAGGGGGAGGGAAGAAGAGTGAGAGCATGGCTGGAGGGGAGGGGGAGGGAAGAAGAGGGTGGGGGAGGGAAGAAGAGAGTGTTAGTTCATTTTAAATGACAAAAGGGTTTTGTGGCTCCCAGTGTCTTCTTTACTGTGGGAAACGGGTCCAAATGGCTCTTTGAGCGGTAAAGGTTGCAGACCCCTGACATAGGCCCACACATCTGTGTATGACTAATAATAGTGGTGTGGTGTTGATGGTTCTACTGCAGGGATCAGCAACCTTTCAGAAGTGGTGTGCTGAGTCTTCATTTACTCACTCTCATTTAAGGTTTCACGTGCCAGTAATACATTTTAATGTTTTTAGAAGGTCTCTCTTAATAAGGCTTTAATATATAAACTATTGTTGTATGTAAAGTAAATAAGGTTTTTAAAATGTTTAAGAAAGTTCATTTAAAATTAAATACCAATGCAGAGCCCCTCAGACCAGTGGCCAGGCAGTGTGAGTGCCACCGAAAATAGAGCTCGCGTGCTGCCTTTGGCACCCATGCCATAGATTGCCTACCCCTGTTTTACTGCAAGATACAGCCATTTAGTTCTAATGTACTGTCCAAGAGATTTCGGTTTGGCTCTGCTGCACTACACACAGGTTCCAGGGTAAGGATGAAGGGGGCCATACACCCCAGGACCAAGCCTGGGGCCAGCTGGGGACAGAGTTAGCCCCTGGGGCCAAGGCCAGCGACAGAAATTTTGGGCCCCCCTACTCTGATCGCTGGGGGCCCCCCCAGCCCCCCTCAGCCTATTCTCCTTCCCCCCATGCCTGACCCACCCAGCTCAGCCTCCCCCCCCACCAAACCTCCTTCCCTCCCGCACCCACACCTCGCTGGCCCCGCGGAGCGGCGCACCCGGCCAGTCCTCTGCAGCCGCTGGGGCGGGGGAGGTGATGGAGCCGGCATCCTGGGGCGCGGGATGAGCCGCCGGCTGAAGGGCTCGGGAGGCAGCCAGCCACTGACACGCAGACACAACCCGGGAAAGAGCGGCCAGGGAGATGCGGTGCCCGGGGGGATGACTACAGGTACAGCTGTGTACCGGTCCCCGGACTTAAGGGGGCCCCCCTTAAGTCCGGGGCCCAGTACAGCTCTACCCGTAGTACCCCCCTGTTGCCGGCCCTGCCTGGGGCAAGGTAGAACAGCCTCAGGGTCGCAGTGGCTTGCAGTCATGGTTTTCAAGGGGCTGTTGTGCCACCTGGGGCTGGCTGGGACAAGGCGAAGGTCTAGCTACGCCCCCTCCCCCAGCCACACACCTCAGCGGCCTGCCAGACCAGGGGATCCACAGCTGCCTGGAATGGGCTGTTTGTAACACCACCAGAGCAGTGCAAAGAGTCTGTTACCAAGACACAAGATACAGCTTCTTGGTCGCCCATCTCTTTCAATCCTTAGCCCCTTTTTCTTGCTGTCTAGTGCTTGCCTGGAGTTGGGTCTCCGCTTGATTTTTTTCGGAGACAAATTATGGCTGAATTTAGGGAGTAAAAATTGGTTTTACCTTCTCCTCACCCCAAATTCTATACAAATGGGTCTTCTCTGATGCTCACATTCTGCAGGCTGATAGCCATGAGAATGCCCTAGCTCGCAGCCTCCCCCCCACCCCCAATGATGTTACCATGGCAAAAAACAAGGCAGCTGGGGCCTTTCCCCTCAGTCTTTGTAGAACCAGGCTGGATGGACCAGCCCGAGGAACCCCCCATTTCAATGGCTCCCACCGTACAATGTGTCCTGTATCAGAGCCTTGCCTATAGGTGAGAGCGCCATCTTGCCAGTGCCAGCTGGGCTCTGCAGTCAGGCATGGCAGGGCCCAGGTATAATGGGCAGGTTCCAGCCCAACAGTCCTTCTGAGTGAGGGCCAGATTGTCAAATGGCTTTAGATGCCTACTGGGATTTTAAAACATGCCTGAGCAGGTGAGGCATGTAGCACTGTAGTGAAGCAATGACTCACCAGCATGGCACCTCCTGCTGGCTTCCTGGGAATTAGCTCTTTTCAGCTCCAAAGTGCCTCCTGGGGGCCAATGTCTCACTTGCCACTAGTCCTACATCCCTCCTGGAACCCGGTACCCTTTAACTTTGGGATGCTGCCCCTCTTCAGTACCCCCTCACTCTGGGTCTCCCCTCCCAGGGGAACCTCCAACCCTCTAACCCCACATTGCTCAGTGGCTACAAGTCATCATCTAGCCCCCACTCACTGGGGCAAACTACAGTCTGTCATAGCCACTCATCATGAGCAAGGGGTTAGGACCAGCTGCCTCTGCCTGTTTCCCAGCTACCCCATAGGACTTCACCAGGGCCTGCAGCCTGGGAAGTTGCCAGGCTGGAGCTCCCCAGCTCTTCTTACCCCTTTCCCCAGCCCTGCTCTGCTCTGCTCTGCTCTGCTCTGCTCTGCTCTGCTCTGCTCTGCTCTGCTTCAGGTACCTTGCTTTCCAACAGCTAGCCCTTCTCCCTCTAGGGAGACTCCTCCAGCTCCTGGCCCCCCAGCCCTCTTATCAGGGCCAGCTGGGCCCTAATTGAACTGGCCACAGCTGTGGCTGCTTCCCCAATCAGCCTACCATGTCTGTGTTTTCCTCTTCTTTCCAGCTGCAGCCCTCTCCAGGGCTGCTTTTATCCCCTGTCCTGCAGGAGTGAGGCAGGTGCCCTACTACAAGTGCCCATTTATAGGACCCTAAATAGCTTGGGAAAACTGGCCCCAAGTGCTTTACTGAATCCGGACCCTGCTTGCAGTCTTCAGCACATTTCAATCACTGAGCGCCACGGAGTCTGCTTCATGCAGAGTCTGCCTGTTACCTGGTTCCCGCCAGTTCTCCCAGTACCTGTTCAAGATCCCATTCCCCACATTGCGGAGCGGGGCAGAGAATGGATGATGGGATGTAAGGAGCCACGTAAGTCACAGCAGACGATCTCTCTCTTTCTCTAGCCCAGCACTTAAGGGGCTGCTACAGATTAGACAAAGGTCCCTACCCATCAGAGGGTGAAGTTCCAGAACAGCCTTCCAAGGGGAGCAGGGGGGCAAAACCCCTAACTTGTTTCAAGCTGGAGCTTGGTAAATGCATGGAGGGAATGCTATGATGGGACTGCCTACAGTGGTATGTAGCCAGTCTGTGACTGCTAGCAGCAAATATCTCCAATAGCCAGAGACAGGACACTAGATGGGGAGGGCTCAGAGTTGCTACAGAGAATTCTTTCCAAGGTGTCTGGCTATTGCCCACATGCTCAGGTCTAACTGATCTCCATATTTGGGGTGGGGAAGGAATTTTACCCCATGTCAGATTGGCAGAGACTCTGGGGGGTTTCCACCTGCCTCTGCAGTGTAGGGCCTGGATCACTTGCAATTTTAAACTACAGTAAATGGGGGATTCTCTATAACCTCAAGTTTTTAAACCATGATTTGAGGACATCAGTAACTGAGCCGGAGGTTGAGCCAGTACTACCCATAAGCAGACTAAGCAATTGCTTAGGGGCCCCATTTGCTTTTTATTATGTGTTGAGGGGAGAAATATTTCAGTTTAGGGCCCCCCAATGAGTTAGCATCACCATCATGAGGCTACTACAGGAGTGTGTGGGTGAGATTCTGAGGCCTGGGCTGTGCAGGGGGTCAGACAAACTCATCGCGCGGGTCCCTTTTGACCTTAGAATCAGTGAGGTGGTGCGTCCCAGGAGGGCGTTGCAATCCCAAGGGGCCATAGTCTTTTGGCGAGCATGACCAGGCATTTTGGGCAGGGAGTGCATGTGCTGCAGATAGCAGGCCATCTAGCCAGGCTAGATGCTGCTCCTTACCCAACAGAGAGCAACACATGCCCAAGAGTGGAGTGCGCCTGCCCTGGTCTTCCCCCTCATCTGCAGGGTAACTTGTCCAGCAGCACTCTGCTTCCCAGCATGTTCCCCCAGGGGCAGGGCAGGAGTTTGCCCTAGGTTGTAGTTTTTCTCTCCAGTTTATTAATTCACTGCAGAGCCAGGAGGGGGCACCCTGGAGCTGAAGGGGAGGCAGCACCATTAGCCCCTGGGATGGAGCAGACGGCTGGGAGGTGGTTAACGCGCCGGCACTGGAGTGATTTCTCCTGAAAGGAAGGAAGTGTCCTCAGGCAGAAAAAATGCAGAAATAACAGGGTTGGGTTTTTTTGTTGTTGTTTTTTTAAAAATAGCTATTCTTTTCTCCCCCAGCCATCTGGGCCATTCCCAGCTGATGGGAGAGGCAGGGGGAGGGGGCTGGAACTGGGAGAAACGGCTGTAATCATTTCGGATTTATATCACATTTGCAACATATTAAATGAGGGAAGGCATCTGCCCCCTATGGAATATTATAGACAATTGAGCTCGCTAGGATTTTCTATTTGCACAGTCACATGACCAATCCTCCTGTACACACTCACATGCCTTATTTGTAGTAACGATAGCCATGTGAGAAATTGCATTTTTCACACCTCTTTGACTGCCTCATCCACACTCTGTCCACTAACCCATCTCCTTAGGAACATCATGTAAGGATGGCCTAGTGGTTAGGACTCTGGCCTAGGAGCTCCCTCTCAGAGGCTTCTTGTGTAACCCTGGACAAGTCACTTAGCCTCTGGGTGCCTCAGTTTGCCATCTGTACAATGAGGCTAACAGCACTGCCCTGCCGTGCGGGGGGTTTGTGAGGATAAATACATTAAAGATTGTGATGCGCTTTGAAATCTGCTGATGAAAAGAGCTCTGTATAAGCACCATGTACATTTATTGTTCGAACATCTGCCCAGCATCAAAGAGTCAACATTTAAAAAAAAACACCTCCTAGAGAAAGGTTTCAATGTGAAAACTCCCCCCAGCATGACCCTGTGCTGAGCCCCAGGATGGCCAGAGTTCAGACACATGCACCTGACCAGTGTGGGGTCTTATCCCACTGTTTGCAGAGCTAGAAACAGGAACTTTAAGTTTATACCAACCCCCCCACTAAGACCCAGTTCTTGCTTCTCTGAATTGGGGCCTTTCCGGTTACTATAGTAAACATCAAATAGTCATAACAACTGGGGAGCTTGAAATGGCATTATTCATCATATTCTTTGGTAATTAATAATAATTATATATACGGGGGTAGTGCCTAGGCGTCCCAGCATGGACCATGCCCCATTGTGCTCGGTGCTGTACAGACACAGGGAAGGACAGTCCCAGCCCTGAATATTACAATGAGAAACGCAACTTTCACTCTTTCATTGATGCTCCTAAAACAGGATGTTCTAATTTTTCTCTCCCTCTCAGGTCTTTGCGGTTGGATTTGTGGGGTTGGTTCTCTGTTCCACTTGAGCATGGCTTTAAACCACCATTAAACCCTCCCTTCTTCTGGACTTGGCCCACAGCATAAGAAGCCTTAGGGCTGCTCTAATTTACACTTGCTCAGCTTCAGTCTGCTCTTTCCCCCCGCTATGGTCCCGACTCCTGCCGCAGTAAGGCGTATGGGGCAGTGCATTATGCTACACGGGGCACATACCCCAAGAATCTGTCCATCACCAGCCAGTCACACACAGGTGCTATTGGGACTGTACCTGGCACATGAGTGGCTTGAGTTCTCCTTTAGCATGGCAGGGGGGCTGGGAAGGAGCTCTTATGCAGAACACACACATGTGCATCTGTGTGCATCTTCCATTACATTGCCTTACTTCGACAGCTTCGCATTTACACAGAGACTGACGTGGCATTATCCTAAACAGGGCTACCTGACGTAAGGGACTGGATTTTCTTAACATACTCAGTATTTTCATGTTTCTAGCAAAACTTTCAGCCAATCATTCACTCTCCTTTCTTTGGATTTCCCACCCTAATTAGTCCTCATTTGAATTGTAACAGTGGAGTTTATGAGAAGGTCATGCAAGACAGTATCAAAAGCCTTACTAAAATCAAGATATACCACATCTACCACATCCCTACTATCCACAAGGCTTCTTAGCCTGTTAAAGAAAGCTATCAGGTTGTTTTGACATGATTTGTTCTTGACAATCTATGCTGACTGTTATTTATCACCTTATTACCTTCTAGGTGTTTTCAAACTGATTGCTTAATTATTTGCTCCATTATCTTTCCGGGTACAGAAGTTAAGATGACTGGTCTGTAATTCCCAGGTTGTCCTTATTTCCTTTATAAATTGACACTATATTTGTCCTTTTCCAGTCTTCTGGAATATCTCCCATCTTCCATGACTTTTCAAAGATCATTGCTAATGGCTCAGTAGGGTGACCAGACAGTAAATGTGAAAACTTGGGACCGGCGTGGGGGGTAACAGGAGCCTATATAAGAAAAAGACCCAAAAATCAGGACTGTCCCTATAAAATTGGGACATCTGGTTACCCAATGGCTCAGATATCTCCTCAGTCAGCTCCTTGAGTATTCTGGGATGCATTTAATCAGGCCCTGGTGATTTGAAGACATCTAACTTGTCTAAATAATTTTTAACTTATTCTTTCTCTATTTTAGACTGATCCTGCCTCATTTTCGCGGACATTCATTATGTTAGATGTCCATTCGCCACCAACCTTCTTGGTGAAAACCAAAAGAAAGAAGCCATTAAGCACCTCTGCCATTGCCACATTTTCTATTATTGTCTCCCTCCTCCCCCCCCCCCCCATTGAGTAATGGGCCTACTCTGTCCTTGGTCTTTCTCTCACTTCTAATGTATTTGTAGAATGTTTTCTTGTTTCCTTTTATGTTCCTAACTGATTTGATCTCATTTTGTGCCTTGTCTTTTCTAATTCTGTCTCTACGGATTTGTGTTATTTGTTTATATTCAGCATTTGTAATTTGACCAAGTTTCCACTTTTTCTAGGACTCTTTTTTTTCCAGTTTTAGATCATTGAAGATCTCCTGGTTAAGCCAGGGTGGTCTCTTTCCATACTTCCATACTTCGTGCCCTTAGTAATGTCTCTTGACAAACTGCCAACTGTCCTCAATTGGTTTTCCCCTTAAACTTGTTTCCCATGGGATTTTACCTACCAGCCCCCTGAGTTTGCTAAAGTCTGCCTTCTTGAAATCCACTGTCTTTATTGTGCTGTTCTCCAGCCTACCATTCCTTAGAATATAAAATCAACCATTTCATGATCACTTTCGCTCAAGTTGCCTTCCACTTTCAAATTCTCAACCAATTCCTCCCCATTTGTCAAAATCAAGTCTAGAACAGTAGCTTTCTTCACCTTCTGAAATCAAGAATTGTCTCCAATACATTCCAAGAACTTGTTGGATAATCTGTGCCCTGCTGTGTTATTTTCCCAACAGATGTCTGGGTAGTTGAAGTCTCCCCATCATTGCCATTTCCTGTGGTTTGGATAATTTTGTTAGTTGTTAAAAAAAAAAAAGCCTCATGCACCATCTTCTTCCTGATTTGGTGGTGTATAGTAGACCCCCCTACCATGACATCACCCTTGTTTTACCCCTTTTATCCTTACCCAGAGACTTCCAACAAGTCTGTCTCTTATTTCTAGTTCAACCTCACTCCAAGTATATAAATGTTTAATATATAACAAGTGGGCTGTCGCCTACGAAAGCTTATGCTGTAATAAATGTTAGTCTCTAAGGTGCCACAATTACTCCTGTTCTCTTTACAGATACGGACTAACACGGCTGCTACTCTGAAACCTGTTACTATATAAGGCAACTCTTCCACCCTTTTTTCCTTTCCTGTTCTTCCTGAGCAAGCTGTACCCTTCTATACCAATATTCCTGTCATGCATATTATCCCACCAAGCCTTTGTGATGCCAATCATGTCATAGTCGTTTATTTACTAGCTTTTCGAGTTCTTTCTTCTTATTCCCTATACTTCTCGCATTAGTATTGTGATAGAGAAAGGTCAGGGAGCTGTGGCAGAGTGCTTGAAGGGAGATATATCAGCTCCAGGTTCATTAGGGCATGGCTCCCTGTAGACTAGGGAAGCAGGCAGCAGGTTAATTAGGAGCACCTGCTGTCAATTAAGGCCTTAATAAAAACCCCTGCCTCAGGCAGTCAGGTGTGGGTGTTTGGAAGGAGTTTGGAGAAGTTGGAGCAGAGAGCAGTTTGGAGAAGTTGGAGCAGAGAGAGTTTGGAGGAGTCGGAGCAGAGAGAGTTTGGAGAAGTGCTGCGGTGAGCTAAGAAAGACCCAGACCCTAAGTAAAGGAACACCTGGCTTATGTAGAGAGAGGGCAGGAAGCCCCCCTCAAGCTGAAGAGTAGGAGAGGGAAGTAGTCCAGGGGAAGGAGTAGCTAATCCCAGTGGTTTACCGCTATCCTCAGGGCCCCTGGGCTGGGACCCGGAGTAGAGGGCGGGCCCGGGTCCCTCCCTCTCCCCTTCTCCCCTCTAGGATACTAGTGGGACCCTGGTTAATACCCTGTTCAGAAGCAAGAAAAAGGCTCCCTGAATTCCCCCACAAGAAGAGAAAGCACAGGACCCATCAATATCGTGGGAGTAATTTGCCACAGTATGTAGACATCTAAGATACTGATTTCATTCCCCCCACCACACCCCCCAAGTTCTGTCTTGTCTCTCCCTTATTTCTGCTGTAACACTCCATGCCCCCCCCCCCCCAGATTCCGACCCTTCTCCCAGGTCTCCATGTTTTTGACTTATCTGTGGGCTTTTGTGTCCTGCCCCCGCTGAACCTAGTTTAAAGTCCTTCTCACTAGGTTAGCCAGTCTGTATCCAATATGCTCTTCCCCTTCCTCAATAGGTGGACCCCATCTCTGCTTAACAGTCCTTCTTCTTGGAACAGCATCCCATGGTCAAGGAAGCTGAAGCCCTTCTGGTGACACCATGCTCGCAGCCAAGCATTAACCTCCAGGATGCATCTGTCTCTGCTAATGGCCAGGGATGAGAGGCCACGCTCAAGGCACTAATTGCAAAGGTGATCCTAGTGCCTGCATTAGCAAAATACTGGGCCAGAGAGACAGCTCTTGCACCGTGCTCTAGAACTGGCTTGAGTTGGGCTCAGATGGATTTCTGGCAGGAAGTTGAAGTGCTTTAGAGATGAGCTCCCAAGGACCAACTCCCCGTGTACACAGTGCAGTTGGGGATCTATGTAACGCAGTGGCCCCTCTATGAATTCCAGGGCTCTTGGGGCTCAGCTCTCATCAAATTTCAACCTCAGGGGCTTTCACCCCCTCTTTACAAACAATTCCTCACCCAGAAAAAATGAGAGAGATTCCAAATATTTTCAGGTTCAGTGCCTCTTCAATAAAAACCTGCCCCAAATTCCCTTTGTTGGCTCTGCCCCAGTGGTACCAAGCCTGGCTGGGGAAGAAGAATGCTGAAAACCATGCTGGATGCTTTTGTCTGCTAAAAAGCTGCTCCAGGATGATAAATCTAAAGCAACATGCAACGTGCGGCTCTCAGCCCCTCGCCCTTCCAGAACCCACGCCTATCTCCAGTGGAAGTCAGCTGCTATTGCTGATAGCTGGATCCAATTTATAAGGCACTCGATGGAGACAATCACCAGGGAAGAAGATAAATAATTTTCAGATGGAAAAATTACATTTAATTGACTGAAATCTATTTGTCTTCTTCTCTGATGACTGTCTCCGCCAAGCGCTTTCTAAATTGAATCCAGCTATCAGCAATATTAATTTAACTTCTCCTTCCCATTGGCCCAGCTGCCCAGAGCAAAATATGGGGCTCAGAATAAACTTTCACTGTTCATCTTCATAACATTTCAGTTGTTCTAAATGTTTTGTTCTTCAAGCACTTTTCTTTGCAGACTCGGAAGTAAGCAGAGATGTGTTTTAGGTGATTTTTAAATTCTAAGGGCCGGAGCTTTAGCTGTTCTGTCAGCATCGCTCCACTGAAGTCACCAGTACACTGGGCAAGGATCCTGCCAGGAAGTGAACAGCAAGCTTGTGGCAAAGTTTCTGTGCAGGTAGGAGTTTGGCATAATCACAAGGGTGAGTGCTGAACCAATTTGTGCTCCTGAATGAAATTCACCCATCAGAGAGATGGCATGAGGCCTATGCACCATTGAACCTTAAGCAAGACTTACATGGTGCATCTATTGGTGCCCGGCCCATGGGGTGAATCTCACCCACCCTGATTGTTACATTACTCAAAGAGAAAACCCCTTTAAAGTAAGTGTGAAACCCGCTCTTGCTAATTTCAGCAGTGAGCTGTCAGTTTCAGCAGCTACTGCCCTCTGGCCCCTTGGGACAGTTTGCTCAGGTGCTCTTGTTCCATGCAGGTGCTATGAGAAGCGCATGAGGGGTGGCCTCTGAGACAGGTCATCCAGGGCTTCATAGATAGTCCAACATCTTGTATTTCACTCAGAAGTGAATTGCTATCAAACCAAGGGAAGGAGGCCTAGGAGAGGTCTATAGCTATCCACGGAGCAGACACAGCCTGGGTTCTGGAAGTGCAAACTTCCCCACCTTGCCCTGTGCACATATGTCACCTGTGACTTGGAGGGACCACTGCACTGGAGAAAAGGGAGTTCAGTCTTTAGGGCCACCTTAGTGGTTGGCCCCTCTGCAGAGTCTGTCAGCAGGAGGCCAGCTGTGTTAGGACCGAGACCCACCCACCCAGGGCTGGTGTGAGCATTTTTGCTGCCCTAGGCGGCTAACGAGAACAGCAGTGGAAGTCCGCCGAAGATGGGCAAAGCTGTCAGAACGGTGAAAAAAAGAGAAAAGAAAACGTTTCCAGAAGTTCGAGTCCCGCCGAAATGCCGCCAAAACTTTTCCTGCGAGCCGCCACCAAAATGCTGCCGATGGTGGGAAATTGCCACACTCAAAACAGTTAAGTGCCACCCTCAAAAACAGTGCAGGCCTTGCACCCACCTATTGCAGCGTGACCACTGAACAGCCATGGGAGGAGGATGACTAGGTTACTCCTGACCAGGTCCAAAGCTGACGCTGAGACACAGGGAGTGTCCACCCACTTCCTTCTGTACATGAAAGTCAAATAAATAGGGAAAACGTCTTATGAATATGGAGCCAGATCCTCAGCTGGTGGAAATCGGCAGAGCTCCATTCGCTATCCTGATTTACATCTGCTCACTGTCTGGCCCATTTACATGAATATTTTCCCCTTTGGGGAGGAGTCATGACTTCAGCCTATACTGCATCAGCTCACCATACAGGCAGGCCCTTCAGTAGCCCTTCAGGCATCAGGGAGGCCTGAATCCCAATCGCTAAAGGCACCCAACAGAGGAGAGAGAAATCTCATCCCAAGCTGGTTTTCCCCTCGGGAGCAGGTAAGATGGGAAGCCCTAGGATTCCTGCCTTTGAGTCTTGGCTGCAGCAACCTGGAAAAGAGAAGGGTTCGGGTTGCAGAATCCCGGAGTAGAGAGAGAGTATGTAGCTCTGCCTCTCGCAAAGCCGAGGCAGGCAAAAGAGAACTCTCTGGAGACAGCAGACTGGCCTTCAGTAGGATATACCTACAAATGCACTGCACAGCAACGGCCAATGACATGACCACAGAAAGCATGGAAAGGCTGTGGGGATGGAGGCAGAGAAACAAGGACCCTCTCTGGTACCATCTTCTAGGCACCCATAGGCCACAATCATTGACACAGAGACTTTAAGGCTAGAAGGGACCACTGTGATCACCTAGGCTGTCCATCTGCCTATCACAGGGCACAGAACCTCACCTACCCACTCCTATACTAGATCCCCCAAAACAGGGTTACTTACTTGTAACTGTTGTTCTTCAAGATGTGTTGCTCACATCCATTCCAATTAGGTTAGGTACGCGCAGCGGGCCTGGTTGCCGGGTAGATTTTCCCCTAGCTAGAGGCTGGGCGAGCAGGGAGCCCCCTAGAGTGGCGCCTTCATGGTGACCCATAAATACCCCTGCGACACAGCCACCATCTCCAGTTCCTTCTTGTCGGCTAAACCGACAGTGGGGAAGGAGGGTGGGTCTGGAATGGATGTGAGCAACACATCTCGAAGAACAACAGTTACAAGTAAGTAACGCTGTTTTCTTCTTCGAGTGATAGCTCACATGCATTCCAATTAGGTGACTACTAGCAACACCTAGGAGGTGGGGTCGGGTTGACCCATAGCAGATCGTAAGACCGCTGACCCAAACGCCGCATCGTCCCTGGTCTGCTGGACAATGGTGTAATGAGCGGCGAAGGTATGGACAGAGGACCAGGTAGCCGCCTTACAGATGTCCGTGATAGAGACTCCCTCCAGGAAGGCCGCAGTGGATGCCTGCGCTCTCGTGGAGTGTGCTGTTACTCTCTCGACAGGTCTGTCTGCGAGTTCATAACAGGCGTGGATGCACGAGGTAATCCAGGAGGAGAGCCTTTGGGCTGAGATTGGCTGGCCCTTCATCCTCTCCGCAATTGCTACAAAGAGTTGGGTTGTCTTTCTGAATTGCTTTGTTCTGTCTAAATAAAAAGCAAGAGCCCTCCTAACGTCCAACGTGTGTAATTGTTGCTCCCTTCCAGAGGTGTGTGGCCTTGGGTAAAAGACCGGAAGGCAAATGTCCTGATTAATACGGAAGGGGGAGACCACCTTTGGTAGAAAAGCCGGGTGGGGACGTAGCTGCACCTTGTCTTTATGAAAAATGGTGTAGGGCGGCTCGGAGGTCAGGGCATGGATTTCTGACACTCTACGAGCCGAGGTGATAGCCACTAGGAACGCCACTTTCCAGGAAAGATGGATTAAAGAGCACGTGGCGAGGGGCTCAAACGGGGGCAAAGTGAGGCGTGAGAGCACAAGGTTCAGGTCCCAGGGTGGAATGGGACGCTTAATGTTCGGGTATAGCTTGTCTAGACCCTTTAAAAACCGATACACCACAGGGTTGGAGATCGAGTGGTTTGCCTGGCCAGGGTGGAAGGCCGAGATAGCGGCCAGATGGACCCGGATAGTGGAGGTAGAAAGGCCTTGTCTAAGGCCTAACAGGTAGTCCAGGATGCGCGGGACAGGGGCTTCAGCTGGGATGGTGTCATGGTCTCTACACCAAGCCGAGAAGCGGGTCCACTTTGCAGTATAGGTGCTTCTGGTCGAAGGTTTCCTGCTGCCAAGAAGAACACCTTGCACCTCCGCTGAGCATAAGAGTTCCGGGCCTCTCAACCATGGAGCAGCCACGCTGTGAGGTGAAGGGACTGCAGATCTGGGTGCAGTAGGCGACCGTGATCCTGGGAGATCAGGTCCGGCCACAGCGGGAGGCTGATGGGAGGGGCCCTGGACAGCCGGAGGAGGGACGCATACCAGCACTGTCTGGGCCAGGCAGGGGCTATGAGGATGACCTGCGCCCTGTCCCTTCTGATCTTCAGGATCACCTTGTGTAGAAGCGGGATCGGAGGGAACGCGTAGAACAGGTGCCCCGTCCAGGGTAGGAGGAAGGCATCTGTCAAGGATCCCTTGGCGCTGCCTCGGACGGAGCAGAACTGGAGGCACTTCCTGTTCTGCCTGGAGGCAAAGAGGTCGATGTGGGGAAATCCCCACTTCAGGAAGATTGGCTGGATAGCGTCTGGCCGGAGGGACCACTCGTGCGTCATAAAGGACCTGCTGAGATGGTCCGCCAGTGTGTTCTGGACTCCCGGGAGGAATGAGGCCACTGGGTGAATGGCGTGGGCTATACAGAATTCCCACAGGAGAGTCGCCTCCTGGCACAAGGGGCTGGAGTGGGCCCTGCCTTGTTTGTTGATATAGTACTGGGCTGTGGTGTTGTCTGTCATCACCGCTACACAGTGACCCCGCAGCGTGTCCCGGAATGCCTGGCACGCGAGCCGGACGGCCCTCAGCTCCCTGACATTGATATGGAGGCAGAGATCTGAGTCCGACCAGAGGCCTTGGGTCCTGAGTTCCCCGAGGTGGGCTCCCCACCCTAGGGACGAAGCGTCTGTCACCAGGGACATGGACGGGCTGGGGGAAGGAAGGGGACCCCCTGGCAGGCATTGTCCTGGTCTTCCCACCAAGCCAGAGCAGATAGGGTGGCCTTGGGAATGGAGAGGAGGGCGTCCATACTGTCCCTTCTCGGTCTGTAGGCCACTGCGAGCCACGACTGAAGAGGGCGTAGCCTCAGTCTGGCGTGCTGTATGACGTGAGTGCACGATGCCATGTGACCTAACAGGCTGAGGAAGACCCTGACCGTGGTCATGGGGCAGACGCGCAGCTGTCTGATGGCCGACTGGATGGTGAGGAACCGAGGTTGAGGCAGGGATGCCCTTGCTACTGTGGAGTCTAGTAGGGCCCCTATGAACTCTATTTTCTGGGTTGGTTCCAGGGTGGACTTCCCCTTGTTGAGGAGGATGCCCAAGCGGTCGAACGTGCTGATGACTAACTGCACGTGTGCGCTGACTTGGTCCCTGGAGGTGCCTCGGATCAGCCAGTCGTCGAGGTACGGATAGAGTTGTACCCCGCGGCGCCGAAGAAACGCCGCTACTACCACCATGCACTTTGTGAACACCCTGGGTGTGGTGGACAGGCCAAAGGGTAGGACGGCAAATTGGTAGTGTTCCCCCGCCACCATGAAGTGGAGGTAACGCCTGTGTGAGGGCTTGATGCTCATGTGAAAGTAAGTGTCCTTCATGTCGAGGGCAGCGAACCAGTCTCCCGGATCCAGAGAGGGAATAATGGTACCCAAGGTGACCATGCGGAACTTGAACCTGATCATGTGGGCGTTGAGTCCTCGCAGGTCTAGGATGGGCCGTAGGCCCCCTTTTGCCTTGGGGATCAGGAAGTAGTGGGAGTAGAACCCCTTCCCCCTGAACTTCTCCGGTACGGGCTCGATGGCTCCCAGTGCGAGGAGCGACCTCACCTCCTGTACGAGGAGTTGCTCGTGAGAGGGGTCCCTGAAGAGGGACGAGGAGGGTGGGTGGGAGGGAGGCGTAGAGGAAAGCTGGAGTGAATATCCCACCTCCACCGTGCGAAGGACCCACTGGTCCGATGTAATGTCCGACCATGCACGGCGGAAGTGGGACAGGCGATCTCCAAAGGGAGGATCCAGGTTGACAACTGGTGCTCTGCCCCCGAGCGCACCTTCAAAAGGCAGGCTTGGGCCCCTGGGGTGGCTTGGGGCCCTGATGTTTTGCGTCCTGCCGGGGCCCCGGCCTACGGCAGTAGGTCCTATCTCTCCTACGGGAGGAGTCCTGGGGCGGGCGCGCAGGAGGGAAGAACTTCCTGCGTGGTGGCAGGAAGGGGCGTTTCTGTTGACCCGGGGTATGCATCCCGAGGGTCTTGAGCGTGACACCCCTATCCTTCAGGGCCTGGAGGCGGGTGTCAGTGTCCTCCGAAAAGAGGGATTGGCCCTCGAAAGGAAGGTCCTGTATTTTGTGCTGCATGGCAGGGGCCAGGTTAGAAGACTGGAGCCATGCAGCACGGCGGAGGGTGATACCTGAGGCCATTGTTCTCGCCGCCGAGTCCGCCGAATCTAAGGCCGCCTGTAGGACGTAGCGGGAAATGTCCCTACTTTGATGGAGTAGGGCCTTAAATTCTTGTTTGCCCTCCTGCTGGACCAGGTTTTCCAGTTTAGTGAGGGCCTCCACCGTATCGAAGTGGTGGTGACTTAGGAGTGCCTGGTGGTTGGCCACTCGCAGTTGAAGGCCCCCGGACGAGTAGACCTTCCTGCCAAAATGGTCCAGGCGCCTCGCCTCCCTAGTTTTGGGGACCTGGGCCTCTTGTCCATGGCGCTCCTTATTATTTACGGAGTCCACCACTAATGAGGACGGCGGCGGGTGAATATAAAGATGTTCATACCCCTTGGCAGGGACAAAGTACCTTTTCTCTACACCCCTCGCTGTGGGGGGGAGAGAGGCTGGGGTCTTCCATAGTGTGGCAACGTTTTGCCTAATGGTATTGATAAAGGGCACCGCCACCCGGGTCGGTGTACCCTTAGTAAGCATGGTGGTGACGGGGTCCTCCACCACTGGGACCTCCTCCATGGGAAGGTTCATATTTGTGGCCACGGCCTTTAACAAATTTTGGTAGCTGGTCAGGTCTACCGTAGGGGGACTGGCAGAGGAGGTCCCTGCTACCGCCTCAACCCGCGCCAGGGAGGTGTAGGAGCCAGGGTCCGGGCTGCGATGCCCCTCCGAGCAGGGGGCCACCTGAGATGGGGCTACCCCTGGTTCTGCGGTAGCCTCGGATATGAGAGGAAACCCCGGCTCAGATTGGGTAGAGCGGGGTTGGTTATAGGCCCAGGTGTCCCAGGCGGGCCAGCTGGAGTGCCCCTGTGCTGCCCGGGCTGAACGAGGAGACCCGGAGGCCACAGGTGAGGGCCAATGTGCCACCTCTCCGAGCTGTGGGGCCTCCGGTGCCGAGGCCTGATGGGGCCGTACGCCTGAAGACTCTCGACGCTTTAGCTGACTTCTCGACCGGTGCTGACGGTGTCGGTCCGGAGACGCGTGTTCCTGTGACGCGTAGCTTGGGGAGCGCTGTCGGTGCCGCGGACTACGGTACCGAGGCGAGGGTCGGTGTCGGGAGTCGTGCCGGTGCCGTGGTGACCGGTGCCGAGAGGTCCGCCGCCTATAGGGGGACCTCGATCGGTATCTGCCGCTGTGTCCCGGGGATCTGGAGCATTGCCGCGAGGTCGACCGGCGCCGCGATGATCGGTGTCGCGATGTCGAGCAATACCGGTACAGTGAGCGGCGCCGGGACCTCGAGCGGTGCCGGGACGAGGAATGGCCCGAAGAGCGGCGTCGAGGGTGGCCGCGTCGGGAGCTGGTGGACCAGTACCGGGAGTACGACTGGTGCCGAGAGTGCGACCGGCCCCGTGAGCATGGGCACCGGGACTCCTATCAGTACCGGGACTCTGACCGGCGAGGGGAGCGAGAGCGACGTGAACGCCCGTCCGGAGACCTGGATCTGGGTCTCTGCTCCATGCGGTGCCAAGACTGCGACCGGTGCCGGGAAGCTGACCGGTACCGGGAGTCCGATCGGCGCCGCGAGATCGAGCGGCGTCCCTGCCCTGCCGGGCTCCGAGCCGCGATCTCCTCCCCCATCAAGGGTGGCTTGCCCTTGGAACGGGGTTGCCGCTGCGGTGAGCCCACCGAAAGCAGCTCCCTCGCAGCAGCGAACGCCTCCGGCGTGGAGGGAAGCTGCTGCGGGACCGGCAGGCAGAGTGGGGAGACCACTCGCACCGGACTCAACGGGCCCGTCCGGGTCGCCGGAGTCATCGGTGCCGGTGTCGGTGCCGGTGTCGGTGCCGATGCTGGTGCCGGTGTCGACTGGTCATCCTGGCGTCTGGCGTTCAGAGTCGAAGCCAGTGATATCGGCGCCTATGTCCCCGCGCGGTCCGCTGTCGGGGCTGGACGCGGCTGGGGGTCTCTCCTCCTCTTGGTACCGGGCGAACGCGACCGGTGCCGAGGTTTAGACTTTTGCGGCTTGGGAGCGGGGCCCGGTGCCGCCCCCGAGTCCAGTTGGAGAGCCGCTTCCATTAGAATGTGCCTTAGGCGGGACTCACGGTCTTTGCGGGTCCTCGGCTTAAAGGATTTGCAGATTTTACAAGTATCTGCTAAGTGCGATTCCCCCAAGCACTTCAGGCACCTAGAGTGTGGGTCGCCCACTGGCATGGGCTTCCCACACTCCGAACAGTGTTTGAAGCCCGGAGCCTTGGGCGACATAAGCTCCGGGGCAGGAGTAGCCTGCACTTAACACTATTTACACTATTAACAACTCTAACTACACCTATTGAACTATAACTGTTAAACATTAACTAGAACTATAAACACGATTTAGAAACGAAAGCACAATAGCTAGGAGATGAGGAGAACGCTAAGACGCAGAACTCCTCTGTTCCTACAACCAGCTCGTCTGCGGTAAGAAGGAACTGGAGATGGTGGCTGTGTCGCAGGGGTATTTATGGGTCGCCATGAAGGCGCCACTCTAGGGGGCTCCCTGCTCGCCCAGCCTCTAGCTAGGGGAAAATCTACCCGGCAACCAGGCCCGCTGCGCGTACCTAACCTAATTGGAATGCATGTGAGCAATCACTCGAAGAAGAACCTCTGATTGAGTTACTGATGTCCTCAAATCATGGCTTAAAGACTTCAAGTTATAGAGAATCCCCCATTTACCCTAGTTCAATCCAGCAAGTGACCCATTCCTCACACTGCAGAGGAAAGTGAAAAAAACAAACAAACCCAGGTCTCTGACCTGGGGGAAAATTCCTTCCCGACCCCAACATAGCAATCAGACCCTCAGTATGTGGGAAAAAGCCACCAGACAGACACTTGGGAAGTGACACATGTGCTAATGACATAAGAACAACAGTACTGGGTCAGACCAAAGGTCCATCAAGCCCAAGTATCCTGTCTGCCGAGAGTGGCCAATGTCAGGTGCTACTGGGGTGACGGGCAAAGATTAGAGATTTACACAGGGAATGAACAGAATAGGTAATTACCAAGTGATTCATTCCCTGTTGCCCATTCCCAGCTGCTGGAACACTGGAGGCTAGGGACACCATCCTAGCTAACAGCCATTAATAGACCTAGCTACCATGAACTTAACTAATTCATTTTTGAACCCAGTTATACTTTTGGCCATCGTCACCAACCCCTGGGAACAAGTTCCTCAGGTTGACTGGGCGTTGTTTGAAGAAGTACTTCCTCTTTGTTTTAAACCTGCTGACTATTAATTTCATCTGGTTCTTGTGGTGTTTGAAGGGGTAAATACATTTCCTTATTCACTTTCTCCACACCATTCCTGATTTTATAGACTCTATCATATCCCCCCTTAGTCGTCTCTTTCCCAAGATGAAAAGTCACAGTCTTTTTAATCTCTCCTAGTATGGAAGCTGTTCCATACCCCTAATCATGTTTGTTACCCTTTTCTGAGCCTTTTCCAATGCTAATATATCTACCATAGATTCATATAGTGGCATTATGATATTTTCTCTTTTATTATTTATGTCCCTTTCCGGATGGTTCCCATCATTCCGTTCACTTCTTTTGATTGTTGTTGCACATTGAGCAGATGTTTTCAGAGAACTATCCACAATGATTTAGTTGGGGGTTGGTCCTACTTTGAGCAGGGGGTTGGACTAGATGACCTCCTGAGGTCCCTTCCAACCCTGAGATTCTATGATTGTGTATGTATAGTTGGGATTATTTTTTCTAACATCTATTACTTTGCATTTATCCACACTGAATTTCACCTGGTATTTTGTCACCTCACCATTAAGTTTAGTGAGGTCCTTTTGTAACTCTTCGCAGTCAGCTTTGGACTTAACTATCTTGCGTAATTTTGTATCAGTTGCAAATTTTGCCACCTCATTGTTCACCCTTTTTCCAGATAACTTATGAATATGGTGAACAGCACAGGACCTGTACAGCTCCTTGAGAGACCTCATTATTTACTCCTCGCCTTTGTGAAACTGACCATTAATTCCTAACTTTCGTTTCCTGCCTTTTAACCAATTACTGATTCATGAGACCTTCCCTCTGCTCCCAGGACAGCGCCGTTTAAGTGCTAGGGCCATGGAGAACTTGGTCTCTGGCATCTTCTGTAGTGCATCGTATCCCTAATAACATGACTGAGGTTCCGTCCCCACCTGCACTGCGATTTAGCCTAGCTCCTCCACATCTCCTTTGTTAGCTCCTTGGCAACAATTAGCAAGTCACACTCTGTGTCTCTTAGTACAATGAGGGCCCCTGCCAATCCCAGCGTGAGCATATGTAATCTGGGAGATCGTTCGGTTGCCCCAAACCACCATTCCACAGTGTCACAGATGATGAGTCCCAGCTAAACTGCAAGCAGATCTCAAATGCTTACAACCTAGACATGACCCCAATGGAACACCTCATTTGGTGAAAGAGACACTGGTGGTAGCCACAAGCAGCAGGCAGATATTATGTGTCGCGTTTCCAAGGACAACACAGAAGAGACCTTGGAGTCAACATGTTTGTTGGCCGAAATGAAGTGCTTTGGTTTCATCTAGGATGGCCAGTGCCCCCAGCAAAGCAACCCCGTCACGTGCATGGGCTGCTGAGGGCTAGCTCATGTCCAGCTTTTGAAGCAGTTACCCTGACGCCTAGCTGGGATGCTGGCAGCTGGAGTAAGTCCTGGTAAGCAAAGAGCAAAACAGAGACTGATGGAAAGAAAGAGTGTGATGCTGGCAGACAGCTAGCTTGGCCATAGTTAAGGCTAAGATTCTGTCAGGAATATTTCTGGTAAAAATTACAGACAGGTCACAGACCATAAAGGAAAATTCATGGAAGCCCGTGACCTATCTGTGACTTTTACTAAAAATATGCCTGACTGTGATGGGGCAGAGCAGCCCTGCACTGGTACCGCAGGGATTAACCCTTCCTTCCTGGCAGAGGAAGGATCTCTGAGGTTCATGCTCCAGCTGGAGAACAGGTATAAAAGCCTGCAGAGCTGCTCAGTCTGGGTGGATGGACAGAGGGGAAGGAGGCCTGAGGAGGGACAGCCTGCGCTCCTCCAGGATCCGGAGGCTAGCCAAGTCGAGACACACCCTGATGCCCGGACGGAGTACATCACAGGAGAAGACCAGACCTGAGGAACCACCAAAGCGGAGAGCCCGAAGTTTATGGTAGGAAGTGACCCAGGGGAACTTTAGAGGAAAACAGCATTAGAGCCGCACAGACGCTTGGTGTGTTTCGGGTGGATCCCCATTGAGCTGGTGGCAGGGGGAACTTGCCACTACCAGAGCCCTGGGTCCGGACCTGGTGGAGAGGGTGGGCCTGGTTCCCCCTACTTCCTCCATGCCACGGGAATCATACAGACTCTGGCTGCTAAGCCACGCTACCCTGTCTGGGAGGGGTGATTATATGGACGCCAGCCATTGGGCCACACTGCCCTGACACCTGGGTGAGTTACATGGACTCTGGCCACTGGGCTGTACTATCCCACCTGCGAGGGGGAGAGTTATGTGGACTCTGGCTGCTAGGCTGTACTACCCTGCCTGTGAGGGAAGTTATATGGACTCTGGCCATTGGGCCACACTGCTCCAACGCTGGGAGAGATTTATATGGACTCTGGCTGTTAGGACACACTACCCTGCCCAAAAGGGGTGATTGCGTGGAGAGATGCCGTTAGGTCGCATCGGGCTGCCCACCGAGGTGAGCACGCAAAGAGAGCGGCAAGATTCTGACACCCCATCCCACCCCTGCCACAAAGGGGTGGTGCGGTGCCAGGCCCGCCACAGTGACAAAATGGCTGCAGGCTCCCCACATCACTCAGGGGGCCTGGTCCCCCCACTGCCCGCAGTGGCTCCAAGCTCCGGGGCATCCTGGCCACCTGTGGCAACTCTGAGATCTGGGGTATCCTGGTCCTCTGTGCTCCAGGGCACTCATCGTGGCTCTGTGCTCTGGCTCCTGCAGTGGCTGGTACATTCCAGGAGTCTCACTGCCTGCAATGGCCAGGAGTTTGGAGTCTCTCCACCGCCTTGGAGCTCAGGGCACCCCCGCCTTCACCCCGAGTTAGAGCTGCCTGTGGGGCATCCCTGCCTCTGGGAGCTTGGGCCCACACAGTTCCCAGCCGCCAGGGGTGGCAGGGGAACTACAGCTCCCAGACGCTGAGGGCTCAAATCACGGAGGTCTCTGGAAGTCCCGGATTCCACAACTTCTTTGACCTCCCTCACAAAATCATCGCCCCAGCCATAGGGAAGTTATGGAGACTGTCACTGCCCGCAGCACTGAGCCCAACTCAACGCTAAAGTATTGGCAGATAGGAGAATGTCTAGGCTATGAAGGATATTGGGGCCCTAAAGCCATGCTGGGGTTGTGGGGAGCTAAGGCATGTCGGGGTTAAGGAGTACGGTGCCTCCAGCAATCCAGGGCCACCAAGAATGGAGCTCCCCAAACACTATGGGTGGGTAGTGTCATAAAGGACAAGTCTGGGGCCAGAACCTCCACTTCCACTGAGTCAACTCCATTCCAGGAATGGAGCATAACTCTTCGCCAGTCAGGATCCATGACAATACCTTACTGCATCCCAGCTTGTTTCCGTTTGGCCGGGATCTGAACAGTGGAGCTCTCTCACTTATGCAGGTTTATTTTGCTCGGCATTTGACCGCACGGGTGGCCTCTGCAGGGTTGTGCTGCTGGTAACGTGAACTAACCGAGTTGCAGAAGATATATTAAAAAACCTCCACCTACAAAACCATGATTTGTTTTGTAATAAATCTCCTTCCGTTTGGTTTTTGATGGGAGACGGTGGCTCTGGGATCTGAGGGGCTGGGAGACAGCTCAAGACAGTTCAAATTCCTCCCCCAGGTGCTATCAATTAATGCCTTCCTTAAATACCAAGATGAAAGGCAGCCACAGCTGGAGCATGATGGAACAACAGAGTTCAGCTCCACGAAGTCACCCACAAGTGGTGACAACTTTGAAAGGGGCTGGATCGTGTTGCACCAGCAGGACGTGGAAATGGCAGAGCTGCCTGTGCATGGAGGGAATGGGAGAGAGGGCTCTTCCTGGGTCCCCCAGTCTATCATGGAATAAAAAGTAGGGGGACAACCATGGCCAAGTGGCCTTTAGCACACGTGCTCCATAAGGAAGCCACATGACCCTGGAGTCAACAGCACATTGCCCACTGATGTCACTGACAACCTTGAGTGCTCCTGGTGGTGTGTGGGACCCGGAGCTTTTGCGAGGGGAGGGGAAAAGGGCTTTGGGAAGAAGGCAAAAATCGCTCATCTGGTGTTTTACTTAAAGCACAGGCTTCCCCCAACACATTCTGGACCTCACAATGCACTGAGTGGCTTCTAAAGTTTGCAGCTGACTGAAGTGACATTGGCAACGTACCAGTGCCTCCCTAAGTGCAGCTATTCTGTGGCGCAGTCTCCATGTTCCTCTGTGCCTAGGAAACAGGCATCCATAGCCCTTGTAAGGGGCCCCAGGAGCCGCCACCGATGGGGCAAAATGGATTTGTAACAAATCACAGCTGGGAATGCTACCCCAGTTGGTGGCACCCAGGCCCCTCCCGTAGCTGAAAGCTGACCTTATTTCAGGATACTGGCGATGACAGGACCAACTCCCATTCGGCTATGTCACTGGGTTACAATCAGCAGGAGAACAATGGTGGTTGCACAGTAAGCTTTCCCATGGATTTCAGTGTCTTGTATCAAGTTCTCTGAGCACTTTGGTTCCCCGCCAAGACACACTGCTAAGAGCTGTTCCATTGTCCGCAGGGTGAAGACTTTAATTAGGCACATGTCATGTAACATGGGTGCCCCTCACTTTTTGCTTCCAGGCTTTCACAGCCAACAGGTGGCACGGCCTACTCTGGAGGAGTGGGGGGCACACAGCTTGGAGCTTGCAGATGTGCCCTAACTGTAGGCCCTTGTTCCTTGCTGGGTATGAAGAATCATGGGCAGAAGGGGATGCTGGCTCTGCCTGCCAGCTCACACCAGGGCTGAGCTCTGAATCCTGGGCACAACGACAAAGATTTAAGCCTTCCTGTGTACAGACTACTCCAGCTGGCAGGGGGAGGCTGTGTGTGCATGTGGCCTCAGTTTTATCTCACCTGCTATTTGATCTTGTTACAGAGAGGCCTTCTGCTAACCCATCCCTGACTAAGACTGCTAGAGAGGGTGGGCCTGGGAGAGAAAGGGTGCTGGCTGTGTGGGAGGGGTGAGGGTGTGTGGGGGAGGGAGAGAGAGAGAGAGAGAAAAAAGTGTGTGCACATGTGCAGATAATGGCACCAGAAAACTCTTCTGGGCTCTCGCTATTGACTTCACAAACATGCAAAGGGAAAAAATGCCATAAAAACCAAATAGCAACCCCCTCTCCCTGCACTAGGCGTGTGTGTGTCACAGCGGAACGTTCCTACACCTGCCAGTGTCCAATGCACCTTGGTGAGTGTGCTCAAGTTGGCACAGAGTCAGACAGCAGCAAGTGTCAGGCTGGTGTCCATCGAGATGGGCCTTTGCCAAAGGGCTGTCACCAGCGTCATTAGCACGGAGCGTAAGAAAACCTACTGGGGTGGGTGCTGTTAATCCTCCTCCAATGACAGCATCTGCCCCCATCTTCTGCCCAAGATCAACACATCGCATGGGGCTGTTTTAATGACATCACTGGTCTAGTGGATGAACTTGGGGCTGATACTAGCCTCACTCAGTGCTCTTAGGCAGGCGCCTCCTGAGGTGAAGCATTTGTATGGCTTTGAAGGGATCTGCTGATGTATTTATATATGTCTGTGCAGAGCCCATTCCCATGGCTGCTGGGCATGGCGGCAAGGATGAAAATGAACAGAAAAGAGTCACCAGCAGAGACAACCAGTTTAAAGCATTGATGAGAACCATCCTCCTCCTGCTCCCAATTGTAGAATCTGCAGTACTCTGCAAATATCCACAAGTTAATGCTAACGGAAGCCCCTGGGAGGCAGGTATTGCCTACACGTTGGAATTTCCCAGCAGAATGTTTTTCTGCACAATCGCACAATCCGAGAGAGGGCTTTTTCTCATGTAAAATAAGAAGGCAGCAGGGGCTAATGGTCAGAGCACAGACCTGGGATTCAGGAATGACCCAAGTTATAATCCCTGCTCTGACACTGACTTCCTCTGTGAATGTGGGAAAGACACTTAATAGCTCTCTTCCTCGCCTGCCTCTCAGGGCTCTGAGGACCACTGGATAGTGGATGTGGGAAAGCACTCTCTGTGTTCCAAGTGCTATTTTGCAACATGGCTACTGCTTTCTGAAATGGAACCACAGTGTGTTTATTTGACCAGGATTATCTGCTAGACACATGACATAGACTCATAGAATATCAGGGCTGGAAGGGACCTCAGAAGATCATCTAGTCCAACCCACTGCTCAAAGCAGGATCAATCCCATTTTTGCTCCATATCCCTAAATGGCCCCGTCAAGGATTGAACTCACAACCATGGGTTTAAGTAGGCCAATGCTCAAACCACTGAGCTATCCCTCCCCCCATGGGGACATGGAGAGGTCACTCTGCTTGTCCAGTACCTGGAGCTCTTTGAGATTTGTGTCCCTTCGAGGGCTCCACTCCAGGTATGCACCATGTGGTTTGATCAGAGTTTTGGTAGCAGTGCCTGTTCACCTGGTGCCCTACACACCATCATGCCCAGCAGCAAGGGTATATAGGGCTGCAGAGACGAACCTCCCTCAATTCCTTCTCATCTGCCAAGTCCAGCAGAGCAAACTCTGAAGCAGAGGATGGGGAGTAAGAACAGTTACTGCATAGCGTGAGTAACCCCTCCTTCTTTGAGTAGCGTCTTTATGGGAGCTCCGCTGCAGGTGACTTCCCAACAGTATGCTAATCAGGAGGAGGGAGCACTGGAGCAGAGTCCAGTACTGAAGACGACTCCATTCCCAAGGGCACCATCTGATCTAGAAGAATGAACCACCGCACAGGGTTTGGAAGAGGTACGTATTGATGGTAACAAAGAGTCCTGTGGCACCTTAAATACTAACTAGAAGACTAACTAAAATTTAGTTAGTCTTTAAGGTGCCACAGGACTCTTTGTTACCTCTGCTATTCCAGACTAACACAGCTACCTCTCTGTATTGATGGTGCGGATCTTAGCAATGGGGCTATATTTAAATAATGCCATAGAGAGAGAGAGCAAGCTCATGCAATGGACGAAGTTGTGCATTGGCAGATTCATAACAAGAAATAACACATCCAGAAATCCCCTGGGAAAGTCTCTGGGTAAAGATTTTGGACTTGTCATCAATTGAGACAAACAGCCTGGGAGACTTTTTAAAACACTTGGTTCTGTCTGATGGGGTTTCAGGGAAAACAATGGAAAATGGATGACTTGGCTGATGTAAAATTCAGAGGACGTTTTCAGTAGATGCAGTGGAGCCCCGCAATACCGCGCCCCGCTATAGCACAAATCCGCTTATAATGCGAGGCGCGTGGGGCTCCCGATGGCGGCGGCGCACATCTCCTTGATGTCACATGACCCCGCAATACCTTGACCCCGCGTTTACCGCAATCGGATATTTTTGGATCCCGATCATCGCGGTATTGCGGGGTCCGACTGTACTTAGGTATGGACAAACGGTTAGGTATGGAAAAACACCTTCAGCAGTAACTCGTATTCTTTGAGAAGTTTGTCCCCATGATTATTTAGTTGGGGTTGGTCCTGCTTTGAGCAGGGGGTTGGACTAGATGACTCCTGAGGTCCCTTCAAACCCTGATATTCTATGATTCTATGATTCTCCATGAGCTACCCCTCTGGTTTGGAGTTTCCTCTGCAGGATGTCGCGCATGAGAAGAAGCCGAAGGTGATTTGCCTGTGTATCCCTATATCTTCCTCAGTATGGGCATGAAGAGATGCAGGTGCATGTGTGAGTCCAACGGGCACTGCTACCAAAAATCTGTGATCAAAGGGACATGGGGCACATACACACTGGAAGTGGAGCACCCATAAGAGACTCTACTCCAAGAACAGTTCTGAGATTAATAATCTTCCTCATTCTTCGGGCTGGAAAACTGGGACCAGTTTTAACCTGCTGAAAGTTGCTTGTAAAGGAAAAAGAAAACGGGCATAAAACTTTTTAAATTTTCATTTGCGATTTGTTTTTAAAATACCATCAATGTCTCTGGGACGGCTTCTTGGCTGACTCCAGTGGAGCACCATCTATTGACACCTGCTGAGGGTCTGGGCCAAGCTTTCATCTTCAAAAGTGACTATGATGTTTGGTGGTGAAGGGCTTTCATTGCGATGTATTGCTCATATTCCTGTATGAGGTACTGTTGGCTTTACCCAACAAAGCTATTCAAAAGAACATGTCAACAGAGATGGCAGCGGCTAGCCCTCAGAACGGCAGCATGTATAACCATCAAGGCCCCAGTCCTGAAATGTGGGGTGACGCCTGTGTCTGCATGGAGCCCAATGGGGCATTACAGGATCTGGGCCCAACCTAGGGGAAAACAGAGAGGGGAAGAGAGGGACACTGGCAACACAGAAATCATATTATCCGTATCCTGTTACTAATTATACCTTTGATTACTGCAAACAAATAGTTTTAACATCTAACTTACTGTTCACCCTTTAAGTTCTGTTTTCCTGTTGCTGTCACTCAGCTTGGGCCATGAAACTAGATTAGTCAGTTTCACTGTAAGTCTACAATCCTTTTCATTCTCTGATCCTCCAGCCCTACCACAATGCTCCTGTTTGTGGGTTTCCAATGGATCAGACGATGGTTTAATTCCCATGCCAACCTCCTTCCATTGAATTACAGAACAACAAAAGCCAAACATTCCTATTCACACACACACACACACACACACACACACACACACACACACACACACACACACACACGTCCAGAATTTAAAATCAGAACCTCATCCCAGTAACAAATGTGCACTATGCATCAGGCCATGAGAAGGGAAAATGTGATACATTCTCAGCAACACAGCCATCTTTACTATGGACCACAGGAGTTCAAAAAAACAACCTTAGTTAACAAGAGACCTAGTCGCTAACAAAACATCATGCTATTGGACATACAAGAGAGGCCAATCACAATCACCAGAATAAAACGGTAACCAAAAGAAAGAAAACCCAACAGCACTGCTAAATGCACCGTGGGAAATTCTCTGTAGCAAACCTAAAGTGGCAACATCAGTGAGTGTGAATGTGCGTGTGTGTGCACAAATCTGTGGGATTTCCTTTTGCCTTTAAAACAAGTAAAAAGGATGTCTGGCTGTCACACAGCTCCAGTGTCTCTTACACTATTTTCTTTTGAAGGGGAAAAAAATAATTTTGTTCTAAGAATTGTGTGCAATAACATGTTTCTCCAAGTATAGAAACAAGGACAGTTAACAAAACAATCTTCTCTGCAACATCTTTGCAAGGCGTCTCCTTCCCCCATCCACCCTCCCCGCGCCGCCTGGAAATCTCTGGCTTATCCTTCAATAAATCCCAAACTTAGATTGTCAGGAGGAGGGGGAGAATTATGTATTGCTGCTGATGATTCTTTGTGATTTTTTTTCTACTCGCTCTTCCTCCCTCCCAACGAAATATTGACCTTTGAAAATCCCATTCCAGCTACTGCTCTCCCACAAGGCTATGAGGTCTCCTGTGCTCTGCCCTCATCTCTTGCAGTCATAAAAACCAAGTTTCGATGTGTCTTTGGTTAAAAAAAAACACAAACAAGTAATACACAGCCCAGTGTGATCCCATTCCACCCTGGGGACGTCTGATGACAGGGTGTCTAAGTAGGAAGGAAGCATTGGAGACGAGCTGTTTGCTCAGTGGAAGTTGAGGTTCCTCTAGTTTACCCTGTCCATTCCCCTCCTCTCATACTGTGGTCGCTGGCCCGTACTGGAACAAAAGAGGGGATGTCTCTTTGATTCGGACATAGAACCGCCCCTCAGGCCAGGCGTTGTGGAGAGAGAGGGGTAAGAAGTCGTCGGGCAGCCACTGCTCAGTGTTGTCTGACACGAACACTAGTCCAAAGTGATCCAGCTGGTCCTCGCCGTAGCAGAAGGCGTCTACGTTGCCCAGCACATTCCGGGAGACCTCATTCATCTCCAACACCACCAGCTTCACCACCTCTTCTGCAGACATCTTGGTGGTGACGTGCAGCTGTGGAAAGACAGGGAAGAGAGACAGAAGGTCAGCGGAGAATAAGAGAACCAGGAGGTGTCACAAGCCCACAGGCATGAACCAGTGCATCCTGGGCAGATCCCTTGCAAGTGGAAGGACTTAGGGACTTAGTCCCAATCCTGCAAATGCTTGCACACAATATGAAGCATGCGCAGGATTTGGGCCCTAGCTGGGGCTAATTCTGCCCTTCTTTGTCCTTATGAGAGCCCTCTGAATTTTAAATCACTGACAAGTAGCTAACCTCCTCTCGGCTTGGGGCTGCCAACTACTACGGGTATGTCTACACTGCAAGTGGGCGATGTCATGGCCAGCTCGAGGAGACATGCCCAGGCTCGCTCTGATCCAGCTAGTGCGCTAAGCCCTGAGGGTAGCCATGGCGACGAGAGCAGCGGGAGGGCCTAGCGACCTCCAGTGTGTGCTTACTGTCTTGGATGGCGAAGGACTTGGGGCAGCTCTAGCCTCTCCCACTTTGGGGACGACCCTCTATTGCTAGCACACCAGCTGGATCTGAGTTAGCACAAATACGTTGCCTTGTGCTGGACATGACCTTGCCAGCTCCAAGTGCAGACCTATCCTATCAGAGGCACAGGCCGGTCCCGAGGGTTTGAAGCAGGCAGTTATTCCCATTACCACAGGGGGCCAAACTCCCATTTCTTTTGGCACACTCATGACGTGCAACACCTCGCAGTGCAGTGCGGTGCAGCTCCTCAGCCAGTCAGTGGGGCTGAACCGCCTTGTAGCTGAGCACCCAGCCCTGTGTTTTTAGCCTGGCATCCTTGGGGACAGTAGAAAATGCTTTAAAGCAGGCGCCTCCTGCCTTTGCACCACCAAAAGCCATGCCAGGCAACTGGGCAGACCCCCAGGGGCAGGCTCAGTTTGCACAGAAAGCGATGGTCACTTTTAAAGGGAAAAATAAACTCAAAGAGTCACATTATCCTCTGCTTGTACCATCCCTGCTAGATAAATAGGGCACACACGTTATCTGTGCTCGCTCAAGGGCCAGACAAACCTGCAGACATTAGTGCTGTCCTTCTCTGCAGTTACAAGGGCAGGAGCAGCAGAGGTTGCTGTCAGACCCATCGCTTTCACAGAAGAGTAACTTTCACAGGGAAAGAGGCTCCATCTCTTCAAGGGAGCCAGTGACAGAGAAGGGCCCATGCAAGGGACACAACACACCCCTTTCCCCTCAGACTTGGGAGAGATGACAGAGGATCATAGAGTTGGAAGGGATCTCAGGAGATCATCTAGTTCAACCCCTTGCTCAAAGCAGGACCAATCCCATTTTTGCCCCATATTCCTAAATGACCCCCTGAAGGATTGAACTCACAGCCCTGGGTTTAGCTATCCCTCCCCTCACAAACTGAGGCTGAAGGAGTGGAGTAAACCTGTGCATGGGAGAGCAGAGGGGTACGGCAGGCTAAGTCAATTGAAGGAGAAAGCCAAGAAGGGGTCATTTGGAGCAGGATTCAGAGATGGGGAGGAAACCATCCTTACAATGAAGGGAGAGTAGTCCCACTTCTGTGAGCAAGAGCAGCCTAACTGCCAACTTCTTCAGAGCAAGAGAGGAAAGGATCCTTCTTCCCACACAGGGGCCCCCTGGTGATTGCACAGCTATTTGGCCCTGGGGGCTGAGGGAAGGGAGGGGTGAGCTACACAGGATCAACTGGGTGAGGGTGAGGTTCCGGAAGACTGGAAAAAAGCTAATGTAGCACCCATCTTAAAAAAAACGGAAGGAGGAGGATCTAGGGAACTACAGGCCAGTCAGCCTCCCCTCAGTCCCTGGAAAAATCATGGAGCAGGTCCTCAAGGAATCAATCCTGAAGCACTTAGAGGAGAGGAAAGTGATCAGGAACAGTCAGCATGGATTCACCAAGGGCAAGTCATGCTTGACTAACCTAATTCCCTTCCATGATGAGATAACTGGCTCTGTGGATGAGGGGAAAGCAGTGGATGTGTTGTTCCTTGACTTTAGCAAAGCTTTTGACACAGTCTCCCACAGTATTCTTGCCAGCAAAGAAGAAGTAGGGGCTGGATAAATGGACTATAAGATGGATAGAAAGCTGGCTAGATCATTGGGCTCAATGGGTAGTGATCAATGGTTCCATGTCTAGTTGGAAGCGGGTCTCAAGCAAGTGCCCCAAGGGTCGGTTTTGTTCAATATCTTCATTAATGATCTGGAGGATGGTGTGGACTGCACCCTTAGCAAGTCTGCAGATGACACTAAACTGGGAGGAGTGGGAGATACGCTGGAGGGTAGGGATAGGATACAGAGGGACCTAGACAAATTAGAGGATTGGGCCAAAAGAAATTTGATAAGGTTCAACAAGGACAGAGTCCTGCACTTAGGACGGAAGAATCCCATGCACTGCTACAGACTAGGGACCGAATGGCTAGGCAGCAGTTCTGCAGAAAGGGACCTAGGGGTGTCCTAGGACCTAGTCCACAGTGTGCCCTTGTTGCCAAGAAGGCTAACGGTATTTTAGTCTGTATAAGTAGGGGCACTGCCAGCAGATCAAGGGACGTGATCGTTCCCCTCTAGTCGACATTGGTGAGGCCTCATCTGGAGTAATGTGTCCAGTTTTGGGGCCCACACTACAAGAAAGATGTGGAAAAATTTGGCAACAAAAATGATTAGGGGGCTGGAGCACATGACTTATGAGGAGAGGCTGGGGGAACTGGGATTGTTTAGTCTACAGAAGAGAAGAATGAGGGGGAATTTGATGGCTGCTTTTGACTACCTGAAAGGGGGCTCCAAAGAGGATGGATCTAGACTGTTTTCACTGGTAGCAGACGACAGAACAAGGAGTGATGGCCTCAAGTTCGAGAGGGGGAGGTTTAGATTGGATATTAGGGAAAACCTTTTCACTAGGAGGGTGGTGAAGCACTGGAATGGGTTACCTAGGGAGGTGGTGGAATCTCCTTCCTTAGAGGTTTTTAAGGTCAGGCTTGACAAAGCCCTGGCTGGGATGATTTAATTGGGGATTGGTCCTGCTTTGAGCAGGGGGTTGGACTAGATGACCTCCTGAGGTCCCTTCCAACCCTGATATTCTATGAACTGGGGGAGGTGACGGTAACCCAGGATAAAAAGTGGGAACGGTGAGGGAGGATATGATGACATAGGATAAAGAGTGGGAAAGCTGGAGGAGGATATGATGATGTAGGATAAAGAGGGAGAGGGCTGGGGGCAGGAGATGATGAAGTAGGAAAAAGAGCGGGAACGCTGGGGAGGGGACGGCGACTCAGGATAAGCCATGGGATCACTGCAAGGGACGTAGACCCAGGACACTGTGGTAATGGAGACCAAGGAGAACATAAAATCATAGAATACCAGGGTTGGAAGGGATCTCAGGAGGTCATCTAGTCCAACCCCCTGCTCAAAGCAGGACCAATCCCCAATTAAATCATTCCAGCCAGGGCTTTGTCAAGCCTGACCTTAGAAACCTCTAAGGAAGGAGATTCCACCACCTCCCTAGGTAACCCATTCCAGTGCTTCACCACCCTCCTAGTGAAAAAGTTTTCACTAATATCCAACCTAAACCTCCCCCACTGCGACTTGAGACCATTACTCCTTGTCCTGTCATGTTGCATTGCATCTGACGGTTGAAGGAAACAACTCTCTAGAGGCCCAGAAAGGACGGCATGGACTATGGAGTGGTGGAGCATTAGAGGAGGGGAGGAAAGGAGGGAAGATGCATGCCCCTATCAAATGAGATCCCTGGACACAGGGTTTCTGTACCAGCCAGCATCTCCAACAACCCCAGCTTCTGGCAAGGCTGCACACATTGGGAACAGCACAGGCCTGTCAACCTGGTCTCTGTTCCTTAACTCCCCTGCCATCTCTAGCATCAAATTAGCTGCACTGATGCAATAAAGCTGCTGCCAACACAGGGGGTGCCAGCTCCTGTCATCTCAGCCTGCTGGGCTGTTGGTGGCCATGCTGCAGTGTGGAGCAGCACTGATGACAGCAGTAATAGCAGAAAATATTAAGGAGAAAAGCCTCAGTGGGGAGGTTGGACAGAGGCAGTATTCTCAGAGCCCCCTCAAGTGCTCCCCCCAAGCCCTATTTACATCGCCAAAGCTGGGCTTTATTGTTGCTGTTTGGAGCAGACTTTCCAGCTGCTCTGGGGGCAGGGTGATACCTTAACGCTGGTCTCGTTGGACAGTCCGGTTTCATACTGAGGACAGACCCGTAAGGTGGCTGAGCCTGGTTTCTTCGTCCGGTTTGCCGTGTATCCCGGCTCTGGTGGCTCCTGGAAGGTGCAAGTCCACTCTGCTGAGCGCGTCCGGAGGACAGGCTCAGAGCTTTCAACAGTCTGGCTGTGCTGGGGGCTGAAAGCCGAGCCAGTCTCCAGCCTGAGCAAGCTGCACTGGTCCGCCATCCTGGTTTCTGTCGGGGAGCTATCAACGGAGCCAGGACAGGACTTCCTGGCTACCTGGAAGAGGGGCTTGGGGAAATCCAAGCTGCTAGTGCGGACGCAGTAGGCCTGGCGCTTCTCTGTGATGCGGAGGAGCTCGATCTGCCGGCTGGGGAGGACGAAGTCGCTGTCATACAACTCTAGGGGTGGCCGGGGCTCCTCTGGGAGCAGCGGTGGGGCTTTGAGTTCATGGCTCTGCAGAACGTCAGGGGCACTGTCCCTCAAGGTTCGGGGAATTTTTCTGCCACCGCACTCAGGCCCTGAGGAGTAAACCAGGTCCAGCTCTTTGGGGCTTTGGGCCCTACTGGAATCATAGTCGCTGTCTGTAGCCAGGAACACCTCCGACGAGCCCTCCTCATCCGAGATCCCGTGGGAATCTGCTGGGAGTGAAAAGAAAGAGGAGGGTCACCATTTCTCTGAGTCAATGCAAAAGGCCAGTGAAGCTGTCTGAGCATGATTTGGAGTCCAGGAAGCAAAAACCAGAAGGATCACCCCCTACTGCGGGCTGAGATATTTGTGCCTTTACCCTGGGTAAGTTCATTCAGTCAGCGTCTGGCTGCAAGGGTCAGAAGTGAGCAAATCTATGAATCTGAAGGCAAGAAATAGCTTTATCCTCTGGGCTTCTAATTTCCAGCTTTTATTGACATTTACTAGTGAAAGCCTATGGCCAGAATTAAAATCCAAGCCACTAAATATCAGTTTGAACAACCAGAACGTGACATTTACCAGGTGGCTTCAGTCCTCCATGCTCCCCACTGTTAGTATTGTTACAGCTCCTGGGCCATTTCCCCTACACTGCACAGCTGGAGATGGATCTGTTCCATCAGCATGAGAACTGCACAAAAACGATGCTTCCTGAGCAAGCAGTCCACCCTCCTCGCCCCGACCACGAAATCACTGTGTCCGAGTTCTCAAGGCCCATCTTTGGCTCCTCCTTCCCACTGCTGCTCGTTCATTCACGGGGCAGTGCCTTCTTAGCATAGGCATCATGGTACTGATTCAGCTATGTAAATGCCACCCTGGCTTTGCAGCTGTCTGCTGCCTCTTGCTTTTCAGAGACCTATGCACAGAGTCAGAGAAATATGCCAAGCCAGAAGAGTGATCTGGATTCTAGTCTGTCCCCTGATTCATTAAAGCAGCCATTGTCTACGTTCTGATTCCAGGCAGCCAGTGGGGATGTGGGTCCCACACCCAGGTCCTCGAACCTTTATCGCTGGTGACGGCACTGGAGACAGGATGCACCTAGATTTATTTTCCAGATCCCAGGTGGAGTTTGCAGTGATCTTACTTAGAGGCACCTGTTATGATTTGTGAGCTGAACCAACTAAGTATGAAAGCTATTGAAATTGTATTTAGATGATCAGCTGCTTGAGGCGGGGCCTGTCTTTTTTGTGTGTGTGCCTAGCACAATGGAGCTCAGATCCATGAATGAGCCTTCTAGGAACCATAATAATAAATAATAATAATAATAAAGGATAATAAAACATATAGAGCATATGTGGAAAATTAGATACTATCATTATATAGTCATTTTTCTATTCATAGCTTTAAAGCAAGTATCAGATGGGAGCTGGGTAGTAAAACCTTCCACTCTAACCTGACAGGTTTCAATGAAGGACCTGAGAATGCCAGACCCACTGGACTTTGAAAGCTCACCAGTCAGATTTCATTCACAGAATATTTACAAGCAGCTGCAACATTCCCAGTTGTATGATACACATGAACTGACTAGGCACCACGTGGTTATGTGCTTCATGATGCGCCTAGATCCCTTACCGGAGTTGAGCTTGCGGCTGGTTTCTGGAGATGGGGTGGGTGAGGGGAGATAGTCCAGGTGCGATGACGTGGACTGTGTTTTCTCCTTCATTGCACTGCTGGATTCATTGAGGAACCAGGTGAGAGGTACACCACAAGACGGCTGCTTGTACCGGGCATGCTGCAAGGCGTCCATCATCCAGCGCATCTCACGCCAGATCTCCTCCATTTGCTGCCAGGGTGAAAGATAAAGAATCCATAAAAAAAAACCAACAGGTCTCTCCGTGGCCCCAAACTACCACAGGCAAGGTCACACGTCCCTGAGTGCACAGGGGCCTGGTACTGGGATACCAGTGCCAGGAACATCCCCGAGGGAGTCTTTTCCCAGAGGATGGCTCTGCTGTCTCACGAAACCCCAAATCCATTGGACATAACAGCACATAGCAATTCTGTAAGGCGTTTCATCTGCTGATCTGAAAGCACTTTGTAAAGGTTGGGTGAGAATCTATCTATGCATCTCAGGTACTGAGGTGGCCCCCATCCCAGGCATCTGAGTGCCTCACAATTTTTAGTGTATTTATCCTCCCAACACCCTAGGATAGGGCAGTGCTGTTGTCCCAGTTGTACAGAGGGGAACTGAGGCACAAAGCAGGTAAATGACCTGCCTGTGGTCACACAGGACATCTGTGGCAGGCCAGGATATAGAGCCCAGATCTCCCATGTCCTAGGTTAGTACCCTAACCACTGGGCCATCCTTCCTCTCCCCTGTCAAAAGAGGAAACTGCGGCACAGAGTGATGCTGCTGCTCTGAACCCAGATCAGCAACAGAACTCAGGTCTCTTAGCTCCCAGCATGGTGCCATAAGCACAGCACCACACTACCACGCTCACTTAGAGGCCTCTGCAAAGCCTGTTCCATCTGAAAGAGCAACTTGCTCTGGCGATGGAAACTCCGGAAGCAAAGGCATGGTATGTGCTTTACATTTGCATACCTAGCACATACTTCCAGGTTTCAGGCTATGAGAATAAGGTGGGAGACCTGGACTTGCCATTAGCACTGTTATTGGGAGCATTGCATCAGAGTAGGGGTGGCTTGACAGAGCACCTGCTGCTGCCACTTCCCCTGCAGAGATTACTGCTAAGTCAGAGAAGCCCTGTAAAGGTACCTCAATAAAGGGCAGCAGAGCTGATAACTACAATGGAAATGGCTCAGAGCCTCAAAGGTTTTAGACTCCATTGATTCCAATGGGCGTTAGGAGCCTAAATATCTTTGAGGTTCTGAGTCTGGGAGCTGTAGATGATGCACAGCTGGCAGAAGGAGATCCATGCCAGAGCATACCAACCTAAAGGGGGTAATTTGATGAAGGACATGGGAGCCTCTGGACAACCTGTACAGGGTGCACAGAATGCTGGCATGGCAGGCCACTCCTGAGCAGGTCCCACTCATTGTGCCCCTCTTCTGCCACACACCTGGATGTAGTCCTGAACCTGCTGGTGCCGCTGCTTCGCTGTGGAGAGCTCAGCATCTGAGAAGGCCTCCCTGAGACTCTGCTGGGAAAGGAGAGACTCCAGCTCCAGGAGGGCGGACACCTGGCAATACTGGCTGATGAACTCTCGGTCATATGTGAAGAAGTGAACTGGAAAAGCAAAAGGCGAGAGGGAAGGTCAGCCGATGGTGGGAGGGGCACGGTGAGGTGGGAATGGCGGATGCTGTGTGAACAGACTGAACCCGGCAGAGATCCATCAAGAACTCTGGGGATAGGACTGTACACACATGAAGGCTGAATTCTGCCCAGACTACATGAGGGGAGGGTGTTCTCCATTACTGTGAAACCCACAACTGGGGAAGGCAGGACTGAATGAGTGTGGACAGAGGCCCATCTTTTGTTATCCCCACTAGCTCTGCAACAGCTCCCATGCTGCAGTGCCAGCCCAGGTCCTGGTACTGGAATTAGCATTAGCTCAGGGAAGTTACATCCTTTATGGAGGTGGCTGGAACGGGATGGAGGGACTGGCCCTCCTCACAGGTGTATCTGAGGTGTAATGAGGGGCAGGCATTGTTCTCGCCCCCTGGTGGCTGCCCAGAGGAATGCACAGAGTTCATGACTGGAGCTGAGCTGGGACACCAGAGAGATTCAATGGCTGCTGCATCTGCCATTCGCCGTCACTGTGCTGCTAGCATCTATCACACTGTTCTCTGAAGAGCTGCAGGGTGAACAAGCTAGGGTGGTTAGCAGACCGGGCAGCGGAAAGACCTCACTCAGCAGCATCACATACCAAAGCAAAAGGCTTGTTCTTGTAAGCCCTGAGTGGACCCAGCAGAGGGAGCCATTTCAGTCTGCCCTCATCAGCGAGCTGTGTGGGAAAAGCAGGCTTTGTACCTACAGCAGCTACCCCGGCGCCTTGCTTCTCTGGAGCCACAGTCCTGCTTTCTCCCCTGGAGCCCCTGGCTCCTACAGACACTGCAGGACAATCCCACTTAACAAGGCCAGCAGGAGACTTTCTCCTTCCACCACAGAGGAAAGATCAAGGTGGATCACTGCAACATGGGAGAAGATACCCACCTCTCCATGGGGGTATTGGCGCTCCTGTTACCAAAGATAGGCAAGACAACCACAAAGCCCACAGGAGTGAGAGTTCCCTGGGGCTTGAGAAGCTTTGAGAACCCCTCCCCCACATCCTCCTTCCCTGACTCTCCCACCAGACTCTAAAAGCTCCTCAATCTCCAAAAGCCCTCCCTAAGATGGGTTTCCTCCTGCCCTGACTGTGGTGGTACTCAGCACTGAGGTGACTCTCTCAACCCCTGGAAGGCTAACTCCTCCCCGCTGGCTTTGTTAGGGCAGGGGAACGTGCCCCTAAGTGGGTGGAAGGCACTGCCTATCACTTCAGGGCCCAAAGGGTTGTGAAGGGTCTTGTGGGGAAGGAAGGAAGGAGAAGGACAAGATGGGGGTGTTCTGGAGCAGGTCACAGTCAGATCCAAGATCAAACACAGGAGGCAGGGATGGCTGGGCTGCCTCTGTTGACGTTCTCACCTAGCTCAAAAATCTGGAGAGGCAGCGTGAGGAAGCCAGAGCGAGGGGTGTAGGGGCTGTTCTGGCCCGGGGCAGTGCAGACGTCATCAGATGGAGGAAGCAGCAGAAGAAAAGAGACTTGTCCCCCGAAGTCTAGCACCTCCTGACTGTACAGACGGAAATCTTTAGCCTGCAGCATTCAAAGAGAAAAGCAGGAACAATGCATGATTTCTGCCAGTGTAACCAAAGCAGTGCAAAGTCATCACCCCTCTTCTTAGTCAGGAATGTCCTGAAGCGTGGCTGATGGCAGAGCGCTCCCCTGCCCACCGAGCATGCATTGAGCAACACAACGCTCCCAACAGACCTCCCCACTGATGAGGAGATAATTAACATTCATCATTTACTCCCCAGATGCCAGGCTCCATTGCTTTGTTATGCTGTATTACCACCCCAAATCCTTTGTTCTGGGATAGCTCAGACACCTCACTTCTATGCTGCTGATACAAGTCGACTTCCTTAGAGCAAACTCCAAGAGAGAGAGACCCTCCAACCACCCCTGCAGTGACCTCAGCCCCAATCCAGCAAGGTATTTCTGCATTAGGAATGCTCACCTGCCTATGGACCCTGTTGAATCAAGACTCTGGGTTGGAAATTGAATGGGGGGAAAAGGGACTCAGTGTGCCCTAGTGAGTCCAGCTCCTACCAGAGGTTAGCTGGAAGAGGGGTCCTGTCACTGCGGGGAGCTGAAACAAGTCACCTCAAGCAGAGCCAGGTGCTACTGCCAATCAAAACACAGCTGTTTTGTTTTGGGCCCAAGGGCAGTTACGGAGTAGATACTGAACTCGGAGAGCGGCTCCCAGCTCTGTCTCTGGGACAGGGGCAGAGACATGCTTGTAGCCCCACAAACTCAAATTCAGTTTGTGGGGCACGGGAATACAATGAACCCTTTAACCACAAAGAGGCCAGTCCCGCCTCCAGAGGCTGAGGTGGCTGGTTTACCAGGGCACAAGCCAGCTGGCTGTGTGGACCAAGCTCCTGCCATTCCTCCCATACCCTTCAGCTCCCACTTCTACCTCTTGCTGGGGGATGTTGACCAGGTTCACCAGCTCCTTAATGGCCCCTTGGAGCTCCTGATACAAGGGGTTCTGGGAAGTCTCAAGCTCTGGCTCGGTGGGACTTGGCTCCTCCAAATTGGCCAGGTTCTGTAGCCACTCCCACTCCTCCCTGGAGAAGGAGAGACAATCACAGAGAGAAACCAGAGACTCGCCATCGTTCAGGACTGTCCACAGCCATATGTCAGTGAGTATGCATTAGCAGGTATGTATTGTAAGCCACGGAATTCACCCCTGAAATGCAGCCTGAGCTTCACTTTCCTTTGGGCATCTGAGTGGTAGGCAACACTCTCCTAGCTGGTGAAAGAGCAAGAGGGAAGAGCACAGTGCCCTGGTTTAAATCTTGGCTACAGGGGATAACACTTGGTCATGGTTCTATTATAGCTCACAGAGCAGCTGGTGCCCTGGATGTCCCAGGCAGCAATGGACTGGGTTTGGAGCAGGATGTAAAGCTAACAGTAGGGATGATAGTGTGGGAGAGGCAGGCAGCAAAAGTGGGACTTTGGGGTCTGGATTTGAGAAACGATCTTGGCTGGCCAAGCTAACTCAGGACTTCAGCTGCTCTGCATGCCCACCTGGAGATGTTGGGATTGGCCCGTATTTTCACATGGCAAAGGATGTTGGGTAACTGTTCAGGCACCAGCACTCGGATCTGGTCTACTGCACTGCAGAGTTTCAGATAGCCCAGGTAGAGGCCTGGGGCGAGGGCTTGGCTGCTTCTCTGGTGGTAAGCCAGCTTGTCCTGAAGAGGAAGAATAGGTCAACATAAAGCATCTCACATGGCAGGACTTTCCCTCACACTCTTCCTCTCCACCACTACACGCAATTGGCAGACGGACAATGGCAGGACTGGGGGCTACCAGGGGTGGCTCTGAGGAAACTTGCTATTTTGGAGTCCTAGGCAGAGGGGTGAATAGATCCAGATAAAATAAGAACCAAACCAGGCTCAGACTCATACTGAACCACGTGTGCAGTTTGAATGAGTTCCATTCAGTCATTTCATCTGCACTTCCAGTCTCCAGCCAGGACCAGCTCCACAACAGCAAAGAGCTGGAAGGACTGGCAACCGCACAAAAGAACCTGTTGTCAGATTGCCAGCCCCATGTTGCAATCCCCCGAGATTCGAGAGCCTCGCAACCAAACTTTTTGTGGTCTGCCTGCTGCTAATCCCAGCTGGCATTGACAATGGCTTTGTGTCAGCTGCCTCAAGAGCCCCTTGTACAGGTGCTTGAGGAGATCTTGTGGAGACAGACACATGTCTGAAGGGAAGAGAAAGGAGAGAGGCTGCAGTACAAGACTCAGAGGGTGCAAAGACAAAGGTAAGGCCAGGCCATCAGGGAAGGGGAAATTCAGAGGTTTGCTAACAGGCTGGGTAAAAAAACAGCCCAGGGAAGCAAAAGGAGCAACTGGTATAAAAAAATGGTAAACAAGTATATGGAGAACTAAATACCACATTGAGGGGACTCGCCACAGACTGCTCAGGAGAGGCAGAGCCCAGATCGGCTCCTGAGCCTTATTCTCCTAAAACTTCCTATGATTCCTCTCCCCCCTCCAAACCTTCCTTTGGCATGAGAATGGCCACCTGCATTGTTATCAGCAGCATATCCAGAGAGGTGGGCTCTTCCGGAGAGGAGACGGACTTGCGGCTTGTCTGCAGCTTGGAGAGGGGGACCCAGCGGACACTCTCAAAGGTCTGGTTGGTTTTCACCTCCTTCAGTGTCACTATCAAGATGTTCCCCTGCTTGTCTTTGATTGGCTCGAAGAAGACCTGTCCCAGGTCCTGGATTCCTAGCAGCCCCTTCATAGACAGAGACATAGATAGGAGACTCGTTATGGGGAAGCACGGACTGACCCGGCTCTGCGGTAAGCTAGATGCTCCATATCCTGAGAGGAGGCTGTTTTTGTGTCTGGGGAGGGGGTTGGAGTGGTGGGTTATGAAGGACATGGGCATCCTTTGTCTATCCAGTCTTGGCCAGGGGCATGCATGAGGAACCCTCTTCATGCGTCACCCTACATCCCTCAGCTGCAGCACTTAGCCTGGCAGACTCAGAGAGGATAAAGAAAGTGATAGTGGTCAAGGGCACTGGTAAGACTGATGGACTAAAACCCGGGATTATCATTAGGGCCCTGCCAAATTCACGGTCCATTTGGGTCAATTTCATGGTCATAGGTTTTTAATAATCATAAGTTTCATGATTTCAGCTATTTAAATATGAAAGTTCACGGCGTTGTAATTTTAGAGATCCTGACCCAAAAAGAAGTTGTGGGAGGGTGGAGGTTACAAGGTTATTGTAGGATGGGTTGCGGTACTGATGTCCTTACTTCTGCACTGCTGCTGGTGGCGGCGCTGCCTTCAGAGCTGGGCAGCTGGAGAGCAGCGGCTGCAGTCCAGGAGCCCAGCTCTGAAGGCAGAACCACCGCCAGCAGCAGCGCAGAAGTAAGGATTGCATGGTATGCTATTGCCACCCTTACTTCTGTGCTGCTGCCCGCAGAGCTGGGCCCTCAGTCAGCAGCCACCACTCTCCCACCACCCAGCTCTGAAGGCAATATACTGCTGGCCATAGCCATCTTGCATAGCTTACTTCTGCGTTGCTGCTGACGGCAGCACTGTCTTCAGAGCTGGGCTCCTGGCCTGCAGCCGCTGCTCTCCAGCTGCCCAGATCTGAAGGCAGCAAGGAAGTAAGAGTGGCAATACTATCCCCCCGCCACCCCAAAATAACCTTGTGACAGCCCTGAAACTCCTTTTGGGTCAGGACCCCCAGTCTGAGAAATGCTGGTCTCCCCGGTGAAATCTGTATAGCATAGGATAAAAACACACAAAAGACTAACTTTCACCCTGGGAGACCAGATTTCACTGTCTGTGATGCATTTTTCATGGCCGTGAATTTGATAGGGCCCTAGTTATCATCCAACTTGGATCTCCCAAAAATTAGTCTATACACACTAGGTCCTTGTGTTCTGCTAAGTAGGGTGGGGAGTAACTGGGTGTGTCTCATGGTATCACATCCATGTAATATTGTGGTAGGATTCCCAGGTCAGAATGTCCTCCTGCTGGCATTTCTGGATGGGTACAGCGAGCCTGTCTCGATAGATGTCCCATGCAATGGGGCTCTTAGGCCCACTGATTCTTTCTCATGCACCTCCTCTCACCTGCATTTGTGAGATGGCCAGCAGCATCTTGAAGCGCGTCTGCAGGATGCAGGAACAGGATGACTGGGAGACGGTGAGACACTGACGCAGCCACAAGATCTCATCCCACATGCAGGCAACCTGTCATATATGGAGCAGAGCCGTCAACAACATGCCCCCACCTAAGATTTTACACCACGCCCGTTACCCAGGGGATGGTTCAACCCCCAGTAGTGTTGGCACAGCTCAGAGATGAGGGACAGCTCCACAGTACAAGAGCAAAAATAAAACATTGGATTTGTGTAGGTCTGACATAAATTTTGTCTGTGCATTTTAACATCTCTGCAGTCAAGGCCCTTTTAAACCTACATCTGGGACATCCTAGAGGGTGCTCCTCAGCAGATTAGAACCATTTTAAGATAGGGACTTGAACTATTTGGCAGCATCCCTTTCCACCATTTCAGTGCTGCCCTCCGGAACACGCTGCATTACAGTGGCATCCTGTATGCCTGGTTCTGCATGGGCCTATGGACGTGACAACGCTGATCCTTCAACGCTGCTGCTGCAGAAAAAGGCAGAAGTGACACAGACAAACACAAGGCTGCTGACAAAGAGGAAGAATATCCCTTCAGAGGAAGGTGGTACAAATCTGCAGCAGCACAGATGGGTGGCACACAATGGGCACACACAAGCGGCGGCGGGGGGGGGGGGGGGGTCTATGCAGGCCACTGCAGCGGATATGTTGTGTTTCTTCTCCATGAAAGGCTTCAGGCATGTCGTCAGTGCGTGGGATGTGTGGAAGCATCTTCCAGGAGGTTTCTCCATTAGTACAGAAAGTGGGATGAGCTACAGTCCTGGAAATTGCATGTGCCACTGAGCTCCATCGCCCCAACTGGTGCCAGTTGCTGCCAACTGGAGGCTGGCACTAGTGTAGAGCTTGATTCATGTTGGCTCTGCCAGAGTCTTGCGGCAATGAGCTCTCCATGGCTATTCTATAGCCATGCTGTGTAGAGCACATGAGGGTAGCATCACAGAGAAATGTCCAGAGGCAATATCAGGAAGCCCAGGAGCTGCCAGATGTGCGGTGGTCTGAATCCCTGGTGTAAGTCACAGAAGTAGCACTCACTAATTTCATCCACCTAGGCTGCCACTGACATGGTACAACTGTTCTCAGCCCAGCTAAACCTCAGCCCTCAGGACAAACCCGGATCCCATTAGCTGAGGGTGAAAGAACTGCAGTAGTAAATCATTAAGGGGCTACTACATCTACTCAGCAATAGAAATGGAATAAGGCTGGCCTCAGACACTGGCAGGAAAAAATTGAGTCTTTCCTTGATCTTGTTAAAAGAATCCAGCCACAAAGCACTTAACTGGATGGTGCACTGTCCTGAGCCCTAATTTCACCAGTGCCTGTACAGTGGCAGCGTAGGAAAGATGGCCTGCGACCACAGGTGCTAAGGCCATAGCACATAGGACAGAGCAGCCACATGGGTTACCTTGGTGAACCAGAGGAAGTCCTGCATGAGAATGCAGGAGTAGGTGTCATCTATCTCCACCACAGGGATCTGATCCTCGTGCGTCACCAGGATGTTGTCATCTTTGTAGAAGATGGAAGTGAGATACAGGCCCCTATGGTGAGAGAGGAGACAGATTTGGGGAGATAGCCCATTATCGCTGGGGGGTAGGTTAGTTTCCAAAGGTATCTTTCTCCCAGAGTGCACAGGGGAGCCTAGGAGCAGGGATTACGAGATGCAGGAAAGCAGGGAAGGTGCCTGTAAGAGCAAGGGGAGAGATTTCCTAAATGACTGTGTTTTTTGCAGCCCCTCAGAGCTCCACTGTCCCCGGTGCTGAGTGCAAGCCAGCGGCCAGCTCCCCTTGCTGACTGGCTCATCCCCGAGGACAAACCCATCTCCTCCAAAGCAGAAACAGCTTTTTCTATTGAAGCCCGGGTTTTCATTCAGTTTTGCTGTTGTTTTTATCACATGCAGGAAGACAAGTCCAGGCTGCTTTACGTCATGACGGTGTGGTATGGGTCTACGATAGGAGACACGCTCCCAGACATTAGAACATCAGAACAGCCATACTAGGTCAGACCAATGGTCCATCTAGCCCCGCACTGTGTCGCCTGACAGTGGCCAGTGTCAAATGCTTCAGCTGGAGTGAACTGAACCTGGCAATGTATCGAGTGATCCATTCACTGTCATTCAGTCCCAGCTTCTGGCTAGCAGAGGTTTAGGGGACACCCTGGGCGTAGGGTCGCCCCTGCCCTTTCACCTGCACTTACCTTTTCAGGGTCTTTAAGAACTTGCTGCCAGGGTGGAAAAGGTGCTTCAGGCTTTTGGAGACCGAGTGCTTCCGGCTCTGGGGCTGGTTCTTGCAGGACTCTGGAGAACAAGACAGTGTAGAGAGCAGTAATTCAGGAGGTGGGGGCGCTATTTGTACAGTGCCCACCACCACAGCGTGCTGACCCTGTAAACGCTTAGTGCCAGTGAATGGTGCTGGGTGACAGTTCTGTCTTGAATCAGAGACCAGGTATGGTGCATGCATGGGGCAAGCTTCCTCACATGGCCCCAGGGTTGGGTTTGACCCAGTGACCTGTACGCGAAAGGCTCCACAGCTGACCAGCCCCACTTCTCAGCTAACTCGCTCCATGCTTGTGAGACTTCTGCAGTTCCAGAACTGGGAGCAGAAATGGAGAGGTGCAGCGAGAAAGGCTATACTGGAAGCTAGCAGTACCAGCGATCTCAAAGGAACCTGTGACACACCAGGAGTGGAGTGCAGATCTCAGTCACCCCAGAGCCTCTGGATGTTCCTCCCCATTAAAGGGATGCTGGTTACAATCTCCTCCTTCATGTCTTTTTCAGACAGGACACTGGCAATGGCTTTGTCTCCCCCTTTCCTCTGACACAAGCAGTGTACCAGGACTCATAGAATTTCAGAGTTGGAAGGGACCTCAGGAGATCACCTAGTCTAAGCACATGCTCAAAGCAGAACCAACCCCATTTTTGCCCCATATCCCTAAATGGCCCCCTCAAGGACTGAATTCACAACCCTGGATTTAGCAGGCCAATGCTCAAACCACTTAGCTATCCCTCCCCCCAGAAGCTCCCTTTGCTAAGCAGCAATGTAAGTGGAGGGGGACAGGCCCACCCCAAAGCCATATAACATCTTCTGAAGGGGCACCACCCCACCAAGAACAGCACTGTCCTGTGCAAAGGAACATGTTGTAGGGAGGGACAAGCTGTATTGATTCTAGTGTTAAAACTCAGCTCCCAGAACTACCCCTCTTGTGCCTATCTAATCTGATTTCATCCCTTGCTGCAACTCCTCCTAACTAGTAGGGGGTGACTCAAATGCTATCCTACCCCGTGCGGTAGAAACCCTGAGCATCGGCCTGCAGACCCGGACTCACCATGGCAGACACAATGCTGGTGCACAGTCTTCACCTGGCTGAGAAGGTGATCTAAGGCTTCGGCTTGTCCCCTGCGCCTTGGTGCTCTTCCATCATATTCCCGCCAGTCTATGGGGAAGGAGGGTGGCTATTACTCCAGTGTAGGTTTGACCAGTGCTGAAGCTGCCTCAGGCGGATGGAGCCTCAGCTACCCCCTTTCAGCCTCACAGCTATGGTATAGGTACAGCTGTTTCCTTCTATTTTCTACCCCACCCTCCAATGCCAGGTCTCCATGAAGTCACAGCATGCTACATGGCTCTTTACCTCATGGCTGCCTCATCTGCCCACTCCATAGGCAGGAGCAAAGTACCATAGTCAAGTCATGGGGTAGGGGTCTACGGAGCCTGTGAGAAAGCCTTCTTTGTCTTCTTTTCTCTTGCCCACAGGCCTCTCATAGCTACGCTTTCCCGAGATGGATAGGATGAAGTGAGCAACCCTTGGAGCTCAGTTAGTGATGCTAGCTGGGAGGCATTGCTGCCTAGAGAAAAACAGAAGTCACTAGAGTGGCTCACTGGGCAGGAGAAACTACATGCCTTCCATGGGATATTGGGACAGATCCCTAGAGGATGCAAATGGTGCAGCTCTGTTGTCTTCACTGGAGCCATGCACACTGACACCCACAGAGGATCAGGACCAATATTTTGTAAAGCTACAGTGTACAGAAGAGGGGAGCCAAGATTCAGCGGAACAATACCACAGATGTTCCTCTCTCTCTTATGAATAGAAGGGACAGGCAGATGTTGGAGCTGGGAGCCCATTTTGTGATGGCCATGCAACCTGCACTGTCGCACGACTGCAAGTAGGCTTTGGAGACTGATCTTGGGTCATTCTTCAGGGACAGCACAGCAGGGCCGGCGACAGAAATTTGGGGGGCCCCCCCAGCCCAGCCGGCACTCCCCCCCCAGCTGACAGCGGCTGGCGGCAGCGCGAGGCCCGGGAACGGCGCAAGCTTCCCTTGCTGCTTCCCCCCCCCCCCCCCCCCCGCGCACTTTCTCCCCCGGACTGCGCCGCTGCCACTGGCCGGGCTCACTGCTCCTGCCGGGGACACACGCGCTCGCCCACGCCGGAGGAGAGCCGCGCCGCCTCCCCGCCCCTTCCCCGCTCTCCAGGGCCGGCGACAAGGGGGGACGACTATGGGTACAGCTGTGTACCGGGGCCCCCCTAAAGTTCGGGGCCCGGTACAGCTCTACCCGTAGTACCCCCCTGTCGCCGGCCCTGCAGCACAGATCTCTCTTTCGCTCCCCATCTCGCACTGTCTCTCTCTCTCTCTCTCTTTCTTTCTGGGTCATGTCAGGTTTTGGAGAGACACTGGCCATGGTCAGTGCCCCTGTGCCACCCACCCACCCAACAGTAACTGCAAGTGGTCAGACTTTAACAGCTGTGGCCAGCAGGAGGAGATGACAAATCAAGGTAAAGAACAAGGTCATGTCTGCTGCTGCTCTTGACTGTTTGTTTAAAAATCTTTACAGTGTCTTCCTCCGGGACTTCCCTGGAGCTGAAGCTTCCTCAGACCAGTCAGTGCTGAGAGCACAACGCACCTAGACAAATAAATAGATAATCCCTCTGGCCAGCTCCAGCTGGTTACGAGGTGGCAGAGCAACTGAGCGAGGGGGAACCAGGGCTGACCGGTCTTTTACATTAGCTGTACGTTAAATTGGTTTAAACCCCCGTCTGGCACACTGCTGTTTTCCATGGAAAGTTCAGCTCTGTTAACTTTGGCTGGGACTTGGCACTATTTTTAGGAGCTTTAAAAACACCCAGGGAGGTGCCTGGCTATATTACATTGGGAACGCGAGGGATTTGTATACAGGGGAGTAATATTAAAGAAGATAAAAATAAACAAGTCGTCTGTTTAACTTCAACTGCATTTCTACATACCTGCTATATCAATATGCACACATATAAAGCAAACACATGCACAGTCTGATTCTCATTATGCTAAGGCAGCTTTACATGGCTCCTGCACTCTAAAGAGGCTTTAAAGTGAGTCTAAACGTAATTTATGCTCACAGCCAGAACAGTGTACAGCCATTTAGTGTAAATGGTAATCAGACGCACTATCTATACTATTTATACTCAACACTGTACATGTAGGCACCTGTTATTATACACACCGAGCAGAATTTATTATTTATACATATGTTCTATATACAGAGCTACATCCAGATTTATATATAGATCAACACAAACACATTACACATCTACATCCAAATCTCTCTATATTATTATACACACAGATCTATAACGGGATCTAGATCTCTACATTATTTCCATATACATCAGTACACATACATCTCGAGATCTAGACGTAGAGAGATATCTAGATTCCACGTTTCATTCACCATAAAGCTGCTTTACTCTGCTTGGACAGTGTAAAGGAGCCTTAAAGTGAGTAGAAGTCATTTGCTCCCACTTTCAGGCCCCTTTTGCCTGCCGGAGCACTGCAAAGTGAGCTCTTGCTATAAATGGGAGTCAGGGCTGTAACATACACAACCACCCTCAAAAGTCCAAGCCAGTTCGTACAAGGCAGGCAGCAGCCTCCAGATGCACAGTCCCCCACACCCATACTTACTGGAGGGGATAGCAAAAGGGGGCACTGAGGTTTGTGGGGGTCCCCAGCCCTTCATGTTGTAGGCCGACACCTGGACGTAGTAGGCTGTGCCCTGCAGAGGATGGGGAAGGAAGCAGAGTAAATATGACTGGAAAGTCTCAGACTCATAGCATCCCACTTGTCCCAGCACTTGTAAGGGAGGAGGGCTCCCTGCAGTCTTCCTTCCCCTGGAGCGTCTCCATGGCTTTATCCACCCCCTGCTCTTGCTACACAGAGGAGAGTGCCGCAAGCTGGGAGATGAGGGGCCAAATGAACGATGTAGCGTGCAAAGTAGCCAAGGCCGTGTCATGGAAGACATATGCCTCTCCATTCCCCTGAGTATTTATCGTTTCATGGGGTCTGGGGGTTATATGGAAGATGCCACCCACAAGGGTAAACTGGTGGATCCCATCTTGCCTGTGAGCAGGGATAAGACATCCCCTCTCAGGGGGTGGTTTGTGGAGAGATGGGTCACTTCCCCAAACTTCTAGCGGCATGTCAAAGAGCAGGAGTCCTGCATGGCACTAGGGCTGAGGGACAAATTGATCTCGAGTGCTCTCCTCAGGATCAGCAGCAAATGTGGCTGCATGGCCATCCAGAGGAAAATCAGAACCAGCATGCCTTCTGGCTGCCCCCTTCCTGGAGAGTGCTGCTCACTGTCTCCACTCCCAACAGCCCTCTAGCTGCAATGGAAGTGGCGGCAGTTTTGCACTGCTATGACCTCTTCCCCCAGTGACCTTTCCACCCTCAGGGGCCTGTGTCTTACTCTGGCATATGCCCTGCACTGAATCTAGCGCTGGGCTTTCAGTCCAGAACCATTCCCCAGCACTAACAAGGAGTCCTGCACTCACCTCTTCCATTAACCCTGTTCCCTGTAGCTAGTGTCAGGTAGGGAAGATCACTGTATGCATGTGTGTTCAAATATGTATAGTGGCGTACTGGGATTTGCTGTTCTGTCTCTTTAACGCTCCTTCTCTTTTGTCTTGTCTCTTGGTGAAAAGCACCATGGGTATTTGTGCAAAAAAGCAAAGGCTCAGTACCTTATTTATGGGTACAACTGGCAGCCATGTTTTCGCGGAGCCAGAGAGGCCATGTGAACTCATAATTCAAAACTGCGGGTGGAAGACGTACCTTGCCTGTCTTTGGATAACGTGGCCCCAAACTGACTAAACATGACACCTGTAATACAGAACCCCAGGGGAACGCACTCGCCACATGGCTGCTTGGCGCTACCAGGGGCTCTGTGGCTCCCAACGTGGTGCCGTGCCCACACGGCACAGTATGGGTACCCCCTGTGGAGGGCACATATGGGGTTTTGTGCAGGGGCTCACTCAGGCTGAAATTCACCTCAGTACAGAGGGCCACACAAAGGTGACGATCACTCTGAGTTGAGCCAGGCTCCTGTGGGGAGTAATCCTGGAGATGGCGATGCCGGCTAAAGAACAGGGTGTGGCCATGCTCAGCTGCCCTCCAATGACTCTAGCACTGCCCCCATCTGGGCAGCTCTCCCTGGGACCTGTCACCCCTCTTTACCCCTCACACACAGCCTCATTGCCATGGGTCAGAGTGAAGGGATGTGGTGCCGCACTCACTTACCGACATGAGTCCCCGGATGGTGAAGTGTAGGTTCCTTAGTTTGTCAATCACCACCTCCCCTAGGGGAGGGGAAAATGTTGGGGAACAGCTCCACTCAACTGTAAATAAAGAGAGCCCCATGGCCTTGTCAGTAATTGGGAGGTGTTCATGGACAAGGAGAGGGATGTAGCGCTTGGCAGGTGGACTCGGCTAACTTACAGTGCCAGGCTGCCATGGACGATACAGCTGCTGTAGGGGGACTGACTATGAAATCAAAGAACTAGATGCAGCCAGGCCAGCTGAATATGCTGCAGAGATGTCCGAGAAAAGACAGAGCAGGGTGAACAGGAGAAGGTATGATATGGATGAGAAATCAACTGCCTAGAAAGCCTCCAGGCATTCGGCACAATACAGGCGTTCCCGCGGGCTCAACTGTATTTCTGGACATAGCAGAAACTGAACATAGAGCATTTGGGGAAAGAAATGGAGAGGCAGACAGACAGACAAGCCTGGAGATAAAGAGACAGACACTTGAACCAGACAAAGGCAAGAGAAAGGCATAGAGGAGGGACAGATAAAGTAGATTAAACATCAGAATTTGGTGGTAAAAGAAAACTCTTGTGAAAGCCAAAGATAGTAGAGGACAGATTGAAAAGGAGGGATCGGAAATCCCTCTGCAGGAGCAGGTGCTGGCGCCAAATGGGCCATGTTCCTGTGGGATCCAGAGATCAACCCGAGGAAGAGACAGGGTTGCAAAGTTCAGCTCCAGACCCAAACTTCTCCTCTGTCTGGGTGTGTACAAATCCTGGTTCAGCCCGGAGTAGCTGCAAAGTTCAAATATACCAACAAACTTCCTGACGTTTCCAGGGTGTTTGGACCAGGGTTTTGCTCGGGGCCATTTCTCAGTTGGAATTTCAGATTCCCTAACACAAACTTGATAATGTCATTACAAACATTATTCCTATAGACATTAATGCCTATTGGTCTTTGCAGTGTCCAGTATCATTCAGCAGTAACCAGGCTGCCCTGTGGATTTTACTCCTCATCAACAGTTGAGTCGAAGAAGAGGGGAGGGAGACAAAAAGCCCCTTTCCTCAAGCCATAGCAGAGATCACTGGTCCGCAGTGAAATATCACAGGTTCTGACATCACAGGAGCTCTTTCCATCTATAGTTCCCAAGCACCATACCACTATCATTGTACAGACGGGGAGGGGGAAATGACTCACCTCAGGTCACTGAGAGTCACTGGCAGAGCTGGGAATAAAACCCAGCTCTCCTGATGCCTAACCTGGTGCCCTAACTATTAGACCATGCTGCCTTGTATCCCTGAGCATTGGGACTGCCCTGTTCTGTATGGGACACGGGCGCGCGGTTCTCCCATGGCCTCACCTTTGTATTTGGTGACAACGGCTGAGTTGACACTTAGGGGCTCCCCGAAGGTAACCTGCACAGAACTGCTGCTGGCCACAGACAGGTGCACATTAGCTGGTGGGTCCGGCACACCTGGAAACAGAAAGGACAGGGATAGGTACAGCAATGTCCAGTCATGGGGAGGCTCAGGGCAGATGCACTCTGCTATGACTATCCGGGAGAGTATCAATTTTCAGCTCCCATGGCAATGCCCCGAGCTCGATGCAGCCCTCTCCCCAGAGTCCTACTCCCCAGCCTAGCACCGTTTCCCTCCTGCTCCCTGTGCTGGTGCCTGCCATCCCCACCCCGTGCCATGTGCAAGTCCATGGGGCACTCACAGGCATGCTCGAACCCGGCTTTCATGCGCTTGTAAAGCCGGTAGCGCCACTCCCAGGACTTCAAGTGCTTCTCCTTCTCCGAGCAGTCAGTGCTGGGCGTCTCGTTCGCCACCTGTGCTGTGAACTCGTTGACTCGCTGCTCTGCCTCCCGCACCAGCGTCGCCAGATGCAAGGCACGGCTCTCCAGGCTCATGACTGCCAGGGGCAAGGAAGTGAGAGAGTAAGAAGACAGGGCAGTTAGGTCCAGCCCACTGCACACAGGCCCCCAACACATCTTTGATTCTACGATGTGCCCTGTGCTCCTCCCTTAGCTATACTGTGATATGTCAGTCAGCTACTCGGCCTGATTCACATCCTCCAGGCAGCCGCATCGGCAATGGCCATGAGCAATGCCCCCGTGGTCAAATCCTCACTCCCATGCACACAGCTGGAATGAGTGGGCTTTGAACAGGGCTTTAGGAGGGATGGAATGGCTCAGAGCCGATCCCCGTGCTGTCCCTCCAGCCAGGAGAGCCATGTAGTCACAGATCTACTGGCCAGGCTGCCTCCCCATCCCCACCCCTCCATGCAGTGTCCCAGGCTAATGCTCACGTCCTTCCTGCAGGTTGCAGGAGCTGGCCCATGGCTCCAAACTAAAGATTTCCAGAGAGTAAAGGGTTTCTGTCTGTTCCCAGGCACTTGGCCACTTTTCAGGGCGAGTACCAGGGTGAGCAACTTTCAGACAGCCTCTTCCCATCAGCTCCCCTGGCCCTATTACACAAACTAGGCTGGCTTGGAGAACTGGGATCAGCATCTGAATGGCTGGGTGCCAATCAGGATTGACTATGGTCTCTGACCCTTCTGAGATTTGCCTGCCACTATGCAATGTGCCTGCTCTGGAATACCCCACAGTCCAGGAAAAGTGGGAGTCATGCTGTTTGTCCGCAGAAAACAACTGTGACCATTCTTCTATTACCCCCTCAAAACATGAAGCCAACCCCCTTCCCTGCTGCTAGCTGGTATTTCCCCCTGCTCAGAACAGAGGCTGTCGTGTGAAATGAAACCACCTCAGTCCAAGCAGATGAGTTAACAAGCTACAGCACAACCTGCCTTCAACCCTCCCACCTGTGAGAATGACTTGGCTATCCACACAGAATGATACCTTCTGATATTGACAGGTGCTCTAAGCTATGTCCAACCTTTCCCAGGGGAGCCTGAGGGCTTTCCTGACTCCACTGAAGGCAAAGGAGCCCACCTGTCTGTCTGAACTCCTGATCTCTGTCTGCTCTTCTGTCAGCTATCCCCACCACATGGGCCCACTCCCAGCAAAGTCCCCAATACAGCACAGCCTCTTTGCTGGGGGACAGAATATTCCTCTATCCCTGAAGGTAGAGTGATAAAGGCTTAACAGGGCACCCCCTGTACAGATTAAACTAAGTGGCTTTATTTAAACAGGGGAACCTCATTCCCCCATGGCTCTTTACAGGACACTCAATCCCCACACCTCTATGCTGAGCAAACGACACAGGAGGTCTTTACCCACCTGCTTCTTTATCCAGCAGAGACTGCGAGATCACAAGAGGTCCAGGAGAGGCTGGGACAATCTCCTAGCTCCATCTTCCCACCCTCTGCTGTGCAGAGCAGTCCCCTTCCACCTCACCAAGCTGCTGAATGTGACCTGAGGCCAGCAAAGGGTAGCAAGGGGCAAGCTCTGGGAGGGGCACTGCAAAGAGACACCCACTTGCCTCAGGAAACACATGCTGCCCGTCTCAGGAGGGCAATCACCTATGGCAGAAGGGGAACATAGGCCTCCTCCTTTGGCCTCCCTCAATGCATCAGGTGCCTGTTTCTAATTCCTACTGTGCTCCCAGCTCAGCCTGTCCCACAGCCCGTGGCTGTCCATTCCACAGGAAGGCCTTACAGAAATCTCTCCTGAGCTCTCCTGCTGTCTTGCTCCCTCCCATTTTTAGATCATGCCATTGGGTTTGGGGACTTGTGTCGCCCCAATGCATCCACACATTTTCCTTTGCACCACTCCTTGAACTACAAGCCTCCTCCCATCAGCCTTCCCCAGGTCCTCTCTGCCTTCTTCCATTGGGTCAGTGGAAGAAGACACTGACCCAGGCACTAGGGTGCCTCAATGCTATGGTAAGCGGAACTCCATTAGCATCTAAGACAGAGTACATGAGACACAGCACAGCAGGAGGGGGTGAGAAAAATGCCCTGTAATGGTGACTTACAGTGTGGACTCTCCTTGGCTCCAGCCTGCAGCAGCATCCTGGCAATGGGGGCATTGTTGGTCATGATGGCGATATCCAGCGGCAGCAGCCCCTCGCTGTTTGGGGTGTTAAGGTCCAGCTCCTCTGGGCTGTACTGTTTTAGCAGCTCCTGCACCCTGTCCAGATCCTGCAGCTCAACAGCCTCAAAGAGAGCCGCATTGCTCTGAAACTGCAATGACACAAGGAGTAACGGTCTCAAGTTGCAGCGGGGGAGGTTTAGGTTGGATATTAGGAAAAACATAGGAGGGTGGTGAAGCACTGGAATGGGTTACCTAGGGAGGTGGTGAAATCTCCTTCCTTAGAGGTTTTTAAGGTCACGCTTGACAAAGCCCTGGCTGGGATGATTTAGTTAAGGGCTTTGAGCAGGGGGTTGGACTAGATGACCTCCTGAGATCCCTTCCAACTCTGACATTCTATGATTCTATGACACAAGAAATGGACCCACTGAGCCCGGGGTGCTGGGCATTGCAGCCTCACCCTGCTTTCCTCACTGATATTTGGCCAGGCTCCAAGTCATCTCAGTGTACTTAAAGAAAGTGAGGAATACTTGTAGCACCTTATAGACTAACTAGTTTATTTCAGCATAAGCTTTCGTGGGCTATAGCCCACCTTCATCAGTTTCTTTACAGATACAGACTAAGACGGCTGCTATTCTTGAACCCGTCAGTGTATTTAGTGTCAGGTGGATGGAGAGCCAAACCTCACGCCTATCCACAAAACAGGCCCTGAAAGGACAGTAGGAACGGAATGGGGTCTATTGCCAATCTCCACCAGAGGGACTGATCCTTAACATCACAACACTCTTAGACAAAGGGGCTTGTTATCCACAGCTGTTCCATGCCTAACACAGCGCGCAGACACCTAGGCCTGTACTGATTAGTACTGATTTGATTTGCCTGCTCCAGGAGGGACAGAATTTACTGCGGCTCACACCCCCCAGACATCCAATCAGCTCTGTTGCTGGGATAATAATAATAATAATAAATGGAGATATACCAATCTCCTAGAACTGGAAAGACCTTTCAGGTCATCGAGTCCAGTCCCCTGCCTACACTAGCAGGATCGAGTACTGTCCCCTGACAGATTTTTTTGCCCCAGATCCCTAAATGGCCCCCTCAAGGATTGAACTCACAACCCTGGGTTTAGCAGGCCAATGCTCAAACCACTGAGCTATCCCTCCCCCCAAATATGTGTGCATGAAAGATGGAGTATAGCCAGGGATCTGCCCCCCCGCCCCGTTCGACTCCGCCACCAATGGAGTCACACTGGAGTACACCCAGCGTTACCACAGGGCTGCATTTTGGTCTGAACACCTGCAAGCCCAAAGCACTCACCAGATAGGCCTTGCGTAGCTTCTCCTTCTCACTCCTCCCTGGCAAGCTGCCCTCATCGAATGAAGTATAGTTAACGCGGAACTTCCCCGAGAGGTTGCGGTAAAGCCTCTTGGCGGCGTTCGGGGAGGAGGGTCCTGGCGGCTTCCTGGCCTGGGCCAGCTGAATGTCCCGCATCTGTTGTGTCATCTTAGGCGAGGAAGACCTGGCAAATGGAGGAACAAGAGAGAGCAAGATAATGATGCACAATGGAGAAGGAGCAGCTGGCAGAAAACTGGCCTGTAAACACCACCAGGAACATCGGTGAGTTGGCCCCATCATCACAGCTTCCGGGAGCCTCACCTACACCCATGAACCTATATAACACCACGGGGAAGTACTGGCCTCCTGCCACAAGCATGGGGTGCAGCCTGATTACTCAAGGTCACATGGGAAGGTTGTGGCAGAGCCCGGAATTGGACCTAGATCTCCAAGGTCCTCGTCCAGCACCTGGACCATAAACCCATCATTCAGTATTAGGGTGGGATTTTCAAAAGCACTCAGTGTTGGGCCAAATCTGCTCCGATTGTCTTCAAAGAGACAAGAGATTAGCCCAGTGCTATGCACTTCTAAAAACTCATCCACTGAGAATCCATCTATTTACAATGATTTATTTACCTAGCTAGACCTTTGCTGTCAAACACAGTCAAGTTTGAGAACATGCAGCCTGATTTCCCTTCTCTGTTTACATTAGTGTAACTCTGCTGTCTTAATCGGAGTCAATCCTGATTTACACCACTGAGGAAAAGGAGAATCAGACCCAAAACAGACAATTGAGTCACAGTGAGCTAATTTTTAGTTAGACCCTAATTAATTTCTGCTTTGAACATTAATTTGCATTGCATCATTTGCTGATTGAAAATGTTACAATAATCTCAAATTAAAACCATCACATCCAAAAATTCACATTTTTTCCTGACTTGTTTTTTTCACTCACATGGAAGAATTTACATGGAACAGAACTCCATTAATTTCATTTCAATTGACATTTGCAAATGTTTTAACCAATGACTTGGGGAGGTGTGGGAATAAATGCTCCAAGATTCCATGCAAATAAGTATATAGAAGTTTGGATTTCTATTAAAACATCTAGAGTACTAAATTGGACTAACAAATCGGGTGAGATTTCATGCCAGATTTCTATGTCTTTCCTGTATGGTCAGAACCCAGAGAGGCTGAGATAAGTGAAGATGAAAAGATTTTTTTTTAAAGAAAAAGATATACAAAAGTATAGGGAGTCTGAATAATTTTTTATCTGCCCATCCCTCCCCTTAACTCCAAGGTGTTGCAGTGTCTAATGCAGGGGTAGGCAATCTATGGCACACATGCAAAAGGCAGCAAGCAAGCTGATTTTCAGTGGTATTCATACTGCCTGGGTCCTGGCCACCGGTCGGGGGACTCTGCATCTTAATTTAATTTTATAAGAAGCTTCTTAAACATTTTAAAAACCTTATTTACTTCACATACAACAATAGTTTTGTTATATATTATAGACCTTCTAAAAACGTTAAAATGTATTATTGGCACACAAAACCTTTTATTAGAATGAATAAATGAAGACTTGGCACACCACTTCTGAAAGGTTGCCGATCCCCGAGCTAATGTCTAATCTTCTGTGGGTGATCATGCTTTCTCTAACTGCAGTTGAAGTTAGTACCAGAAATGCAACAGAAGCTGAACTGTTGAGGTTTAGAAGAATCTGTCTCCACTGTAGCAGGGAGGGAACCTTCCAACCCGGATAGACAAAGATGTATTAGCTCAGCTCAACAAACAGCATAATGGATGTTGTGGCCTGGGCACTGGCTCAGGCTAATCATTTGAGTACAGACCCGGAGAGAGGACAGGCACAAGCGCATGTAGTTAGGTGCAAGCACATGGGCAAATACACTGGAATATTTTCTCTGGAGCCATCTGACCGCTGAAAATTGAGCATGCCCTTGCATGCAGTTGCATATGTAAAATATGGGATTTACTGAAAAGCCTGGCAAAAGGGGCTTGTTCTCAGTTATCCCTTCATCTCTTACTCAGTCAAGGGGAAAGCTTTTATACAATAAAAATTAAGAGATTGCAAAGATCCCAAATGATTCAAGGAAAACTCCAGCGACCTGAGACTTTGTAGCTAGATAAGTAGCAGGAACCCAACTGTTCCATTTTCACTCAACCTGAGCCTTTGTCTGCAGAGTCCTACAGAAATCTTGCTTGTAGAATAAGGTGCTTTTCTCAATAGTGTTTGGAAATACCTCTCAATATTCCAGCCTCTCACTGGGAGCTAACACTTCTAATGAGATGTCTAAGGTCATGTCTACACTAGGAGCGCTCTGTCAGTACAGGAGTACTGGTATACTACACTGGCAAAGAGCTCCTACGGTGAACGCTGCTATACTGGCAAAGCTGCACTTAGTTATACAATACAACTTCCCCCAATAAGCAAAACAATCTATACAGCTAAAAGCACAACTTTGCTAATAAAGCTGCATCTACACAAGGGACTTCTGCCAACACAGTCAGTGATCAGAACCCTTTGCTCAAGGACTGATATAGCTATGCCAGCAGAAGTCTGCAGTATAAACGCAGCCTAAGCGAAGGCCCATTTTGATCATACAGAAAGGGAGCGAAAGAATCTGCTTTGCTGTTAGAAAACACAGACCTGAATGTTTAAAAGTCATTGTGAACCAGGCTCTTTATTGCACTTAAGAGTGAACACCCTGGGACATTAACGGAGTATCTTTAAAACCACTGTTACCTTCCAAACAACTCTGAAGCACTCAGGTTTCCAATATTTTCAGATGGCCGAGCTGAGTTAGGCAGCCTTTTTCTGCATCAGACATTTAAGGGAAGCCAATGTGGGTTGACGGAGGACGGCAGGGCCAAGTCCTAAACTACTTTGGATGAACTGTTCCTTTTTATGCTGGAGACATCTCAAAAGGATTTTTCTTAGTGATCAAAGGATTACTAAGAAAAAATAAACTGTGAGGATTATTTTTTTTTTGCCTTCTATTTATTGAGCCTTTTGGATTCACATTTGCAAGCTTTACTCTCCAACCACAAGGGAAACCTTGAAAGCAAAACAGCATGACTCCAGGAGCTGGGGCTTTAAGAAAACACCAAATATTGCAAGATGCCCAATGAAATCACAAGTGCTGGAAATACTGAGTGTTTCCTTGCAACTCCTGAGAACACATCTTCTTAAAGTGATGGACCTATAAGGGGAAGTTTCATCAGTGACATCAGTGGGTGTGTAGCAGGGTGGTCACCCCGCTCCTGGCCGGAAGGGCTTAAACAGCCTAGGGAAGGGCTGTGGCTGAGGCAAGCTGCCCAGGCTGCTTAGAGAAAAAGGCCCAGCTGGGGGCAGTGGGCCAGGAGCACAGGGGCACTTTCTATCTCTCTAGCATTTCTGAGAGGGAGGGACCTGACTGCTGGAGCTGAGCAGACTTCTTAGTCTGGAGTAGGCTGTGGAAGATCAGAGAAGCTGGGGAGCTCTGGCCTGGAAATCCCTCAGGCTGTGGGCCTAGTATAAGGCCAAATAGGTACAGGGGCTGCAGGGGCAGCCTAGGGGGAGGCAGAGGCAGCAGGTCCAAATTTCTCCCTTGCCTGTGATGAGTGGCAATTATACTGCAGTCTGCCCCAGTGAACCGGGGCTAGGTGGTGGCTGGCAGTAGTTCTATAGTGAGGCGAGGTGGGGATAGGGGATTAACCTTGGGGGGAGAGACCCAGCGAGATTTTGGGGTACTGCAAGGGTGCAGAATCCCAAGGAAAGAGGCACCATGGCCAAGGAGGAACACAGGGAGCCAGCTAGAGGTGGGACACCAGTCTGCAGAGGGCGCTCCAATGGCTGGAAGCTAATTCTCTGGACAACCAGCAGGAGGCGCCACAGGGGTGTGTCGGCACCCCATTACAAGGTGAAACAAGGACAACTGAATTCTGGACTTGGTAGCTAAGTAAGTGATTTCTTTTTAAAAATAAAAAATATAAGAGAGGGAGGAAGACCTTTTGGTAAACATGCAGGATTGTGAATTAGGAGTGCTCGGTCAGGTCCCTGCTCTGTGTGACCGCGAGCAAAAGTTCCTCAGTTCCCTACCTATGAAATGAGGACAATAATACTTCTCTAGTCCCACTCTTGTAAACTCTTCAGGGTAGGGGCCATCTTTGAGGAGGAGGGGGCGGGGAGGGTTTCTTGGTCCTGCTCACAGGCTAAAGGTCTCTATATGGAAGCATGTGATCACAGTCCGTTTGCTCTGCTGAAAGCCAGCACAGGGTAAAGTGTTTTTAGGTAGCAGCCTGTTTTGTCTCTCTCTTTTGGGTTTTTTGTGTGTTATTGTTCTAAATTCTAAGAAATAAATCAGTGTTACATTGTAACCTTCCACCAAGAGTATTTATATTTCTATCTAATTTCTTTATGTGTATGTCAGGAACACACAGACAAACACCAATTTTTACTTATATGAAGACAAAAATATTAATTATTTTAAGATTAATCACTGTTTTTCTTTCTTACCCTCCTTTAATCCTTTGCAAACCAGTACATTATAATTTGTTATTCACCTCTATAAGTCATTACCTAGATGCCTTGTTAGCAGAGTAAAAATGTCTTTTCTCCCCTCTAAGAACGTGATCAACATTTATAAAATGGCTTGGATTTACAGATCCTTTTCATCTGGGATTACAGGATATCATTGGAATTTGGGGATTTCACTCTTTCTGGACCAGATTCCGTATCTTTACTCATGTTTTATGTCAGCTAAGCCTGTCTTTGATTTCAATGCAAGTTTTCCCTGAGTAGATACTTTAGGACTGGGTCCTTCACAAATAAGTGTTTTTATTAGTGGATCAGTCACAGAGAAAGGGTCTGATCCTCTTCCTTTGCAATCAATGGCCAATCTCCCATTGATTTCACTTAAACAGAATTTGAGACGGTGTTATATTTTGTTTCTCTATTTTGGACAGAATGTATTTCATTGTTGGCCTCCTACTCTGGTATATGAGCTGAGAAATGCTGATGCTGAATTTTAACTGATTTTCTGTGCAGGTCACTTTATCCATTAAGAATCAAATAGGGGTGAATGTTATGAAGAGTGTGACATGTCTAGCAGGCTATGTCAAGATAAAGCTCTGAAGATGGAGACACAGAGAGTTGTGAGAGTTATCAATGAAGCTATCATCATATATAAGGATATTAATAGCAGCCCTGCTGCACTCACTTAATCATTCTGATTTTAGATTAGACACTCTGGGTTGCAGAATTGCTTTACCTCCTTTACCTTTTATTACTGTGCTATTTATAAATTGCAAATGATGGGGAAGTTGGCTGGCTCCTGCCGGTCATGTCATTTGTTTGGGTTTATTTTACGGACTAATTGGTCTGTTTGTGCTTGGAATAGGACTGGGCTGCAAAATTCAGATGCCAACCTGAATTCTGCCAGAGCTGGGGGTGGGGAGTGTAGTATGCATGAAAGGCTTTGGTTTGGCCCATTACGGAAATGAACAAACTATGAAATTCTAAGTAGGGTTCAAATTTCTTCAAAATTTGGCACGTCTGGCTTTGGGGATTTGGTCTTGGCCCATCTCTTTGAGTGTATATATTATAGTGGTTTGGATTTGCACGCTGTGCTTAGCTGAAGGATTGGTTTTGTGTACTATGTTGCTGTTGGTTGGGGAGATAGAGGGAAGAGGAGAGGATTTTTTTTGTGGGGGGAGAGGAAGAGTTGTTAACTTTGTAAAAATGTAATACAAAGACAACCAAAAAATAAAGAACAAATAATTTTCCTTTGCAAGCAGGTCTCTTTTCCAGGGAGTCCATGGGCTATGTAGAGTCTACATTCCCTACCTTTAACAGGACCAGAGAACATAGGTTAGAAGTGACAAAGAGTCCTGTGGCACCTTAAAGACTAACTAAAGTATTGAAGCATAAGCTTTTGTGGGCTAATACCCACTTTGTCGGCTGCAGGCAGTGGAAGTGACTTTCGTGGGTATTAGCCCATGAAAACTTATGCTTCAATACTTTAGTTAGTCTTTAAGGTGCCACAGGACTCTTTGTCACTTCTGCAATTCCAGACTAACACGGCTACCTCTCTGATTCTTGACATAGGTTAGAAGGGACTTATGTATTTCATTAATTTATTTATTTATTTATTTATTTATTTCCCAAAAAATTAATGTACATTTCTAAACAAAAAATAATTTCAACTTAGAAAACCAGAATTTCCCCTTTTGAAGATGTCAAAGTGAAACAGCTCAACAATTTAAAAAAAGATTCAAAATTTTTTCGACTACATTTTTTGGGGGGGTTTGAAACCAACTCTCTTCCCAAAAAAGTTTAATCAAAAAGTTCCTGACCAGCTCTAAGAAGGATCAGTTCTGCTTAGTTCTCTGTAACACTGATGTAAATCCAGAGTTATTTCAGATGTACACAGTGTAACCAAGTACAAAATGAGTCCCCTTATGGACAGCCAAAGTTTTTCCCCTCTTAAACCTGCACAGGGATTCAATGAATGGTACAGATCAGTTTTGCTGGTGCAAATGTCTCTAAAGGCAAAGCACCACCTGGAAATATCAGAGTCCTGTTGAAACACCAAACAGGCCCTCTGGTCCTGCGCAATTGTCCCACAGAAGTATCAGCATTAAACTAGGGATGGACATACTGGTCCAGATAATATCAGAGCCCCACCTTACACCCCAAAGCTCTGATCTAAACTTCAAACCAACATGTTGTGAAGTTAATAAAAGTCTGATTTTAGTTTTTTCTTTCCTTTTCACCCGCCCCCTCTCACCCTGGCACCACAAAACATTCCTGGGTTCTGGGCAGGTGTGAAGATACTTCATCACTACAAGAGAAGCTGCTCTTCTTTATATAGAGACCAACCAGAAGCAGGACACAGTGGAATTTCACATGAAGATCTTTACTCTCACAAGATTTTTGTCCAGCTGAACCAATGGAGGAGGGCTGGCTCATTTAGATGTGCACCTTGGGTGCTTATCTGATTCAAACCTCTGAACAATTGAGATTGACCTATCCCTATGTGATAAACCCCACGCAACTTCCACCAGACAAACCACACAATACAAAGGGGATTCTCCTCTCATCCTGACTCTTCCATGGCATTGTGTGTGTAACCCACCTACCTCCTGCCTGTCCCATCTAGTGGCACCTAAACCACTTAGAGAGAGAGATTAATGAGTCTGTTCTACAGATTTAGCTAAGAGCCATATGGCTTTTAGCTCATGCACTAAGATCTAGAGATCCCAGGGTTGATTCTTCCTGCCCACGACCAGGTTCTGTTGGTGTTACATGTGCATCACCGTTTATTAGTGCTTGATCACCTAAAAAGACGCCTATCCAAAAGTACCACCCAAGAGAACAACCAGAACAGCAACAGCCCGCCTCTCCCTGAACACAACGTCACATTGGTAACATTAATCTGTTCCATCTCAGAGCCCCCGAAGGGGCTCAGCTTGACAGAGGCCCTGAGACTCTCACACCTCATCTGGATTATCCCATCTGTGGCAAATTACTCACACTATATTGATGGGTCCTGCGCTTTCTCTTCTTCTGGGGGATTCAGGGAGCCTATTTCTTGCCCCTGAACAGGGTATTAACTGTCCCACTAGTATCCTAGAGGGGAGAAGTGGAGAGGGAGGGACCCAGGCCTGCCCTCTACTCCGGGTCCCAGCCCAGGGGCCCTGAGGATAGCGGTAAACCACTTGGATTAGCTATTCCTTCCCCTGGGCTACTTCCCTCTCCTGCCCTTCAGCTTGTGGGGGCTTCCTGCCCTTTCTCTGCACAAGCCAGGTGTTCCTTTACCTAGGGTCTGGGTCTTTCTTAGCTCACTGCAGCACTTCTCCAAACTCTGCTCTGCTCCAACTCCTCCAAACTGCTTTCTGCTCCAACGCCTCCAAACCGCTCACTGCTCCAATGCCTCCAAACCGCTCACCGCTCCAACGCCTCCAAACGGCTCACCGCTCCAACGCTCCAAACGGCTCACCGCTCCAACGCCTCCAAACCGCTCACCGTTCCAACGCCTCCAAACTCCTTCCAAACTCCCTCCCCTATCTGCCTGAAGTAGGGGTTTTTATTAAGGCCTTAAATGACAGCAGGTGCTCCAATTAACCTGCTGCCTGCTTCCCTAGTCTACAGGGAGCCACACCCTAATAAGCCTTGAGTTAATATATCTCCCCTCAAGCACTCTGCCACAGCTCCCTGACCCTTCTCTATCACACATCACATGCCCTCTGGGATTAGTGCTGAAAATTCCAGCTGTTTGTGATCAAAGAGGAGGGATGTGGATTCCACTTCCTGGAGAAAAACCTGTTATTGCTGCACATAGGGAGCTCCAATAGGAGTGGCTCCAGCCCGCTGATTGCTATTGTGGCCGTGTTGCATGGGGAAAGGATGTAAGGACACATTTGGGATGAATAATGGTCTCAAGTTGCAGTGGGGAAGGTTTAGGTTGCATATTAGGAAAAACTTTTTCACTAGGAGGGTGGTGAAGCACTGGAATGGGATACCTAGGGAGGTGGTAGAATCTCCTTCCTTAGAGGTTTTTAAGGTCAGGCTCGACAAAGCCCTGACTGGGTTGATTTAGTTGAGAGTTGGTCCTGCTTTGAGCAGGGGGTTGGACTAGGTGACCTCCAGAGGTCCCTTCCAACCCTGATATTCTATGATTCTATGAGCTTGCCCCTCTGCAGACGACCAGCTGGAGACTGAAGTGGGACTTCACTTGAGCCATATTTAGGTCTCTATATTGGAGTTGATTTCACCTATGACCACCATCCCAAACAAGCAAGCAGGGCTAGACCTGGGGAAGTGGCAGAGTGTTTTCATTCTATTTTAGAAAAATTAGCTAATGGATCTCCAAAAAAATCTGAAGCACACTTCCCTTGGACAGCAACCTTCCCCTCACCCTAATTCTCACAGGCATCATCTGCTAGCTACAGCGTGAGAAGTCAACCTTGCTTTCTCTTAACCCGGTAGTGCCAATATCCTCCCGCTCTAGGGAAAGAGAAATCAGGGCCCAGTTCTACTCCCACTGAAGTAAATGGTAAAATTCCCACTGAAGTGGAAGCTGGATCGAGCCCTTTGCTGAACAGATCCCTGCAGCCTGTCTATGTAATTCTGAAGTGTCCATCACTGAGGAGGCCACAGTCTGTTAAGGAAAGGTGTTTTGGAGTGAAAGCGCCATTTCTTTTGCTGCTGGTTGTGCAGGGCCCACAGAATGAATGTTGTACAAGATCCAGTAAGGAAATGGCACAGTCCACAGGAATGTTCTAGCAGGTACACTTGAAATCTCTGTTCACACACGCTAGAAATGTATCTATTATTTTCCTTCGTTTGCTTTTAAAGAGATGGAAACAATTCGGAATTAGGGAGAGGAAGGATGAATAAGTTAACTGCCCCAGAACTAAAAACAGATCCTGTGCGATACTTATGGGCCATCTGGACTTGGTGAAGAGATCTTGATGGAGACCGAGCTACGCCTTGCTGTGGAGCAGTTATGTGAAAACAGCACCCAAGTGTCAGCCAATACGAGGTCCTCCTGATGACGTAGTCTGCTCCTACTGGGGAGAATTAGTTAGGAGAGGTTTCTGAGGAGTCAGACAACTGCGCTCCTTGCTCTTGCAGTTTCAATGGAGCTTAGCCAAATTCATCTTACTCTGAACACAATCAGTTCTTGCTTTAATTACTTGCCTCCAGACTTGTAAATACAGTCACTCTGAGCACAACAGGAAGGACACACCCACAAGCCAGGACTTCGGACCACTGGCAGCTGTGTGTGTTTGCATGCATGGCAGCATGGAATGGCAGTGATGTAACATGTAAGTTCATGCACAAATCAGTTACTGATGGGTCACATAAACCTATACCCATGAAAAAGCTGAGGTCCTTTTAAATGAAGCATGAGGGATGGCCAGATAGTTAACCAGTGTAATTTTTTGAATAATAGGCCTCAGAACAGGCGTGCAAAAGATCTTTCAACTTAATCCCTCTTTTTCTCTGTAACAAAGTTTCCCTCAAACACAAGCAACTCCACTGGGTACTTTACAGCGATGTGGTTTCTGTATACAGTAAAACCTCAATTTAACGGACCTCGATTTAATGGACTTCGGATGCAACGGACAAAATTTCTGAGCAAGTCTGATGCATCCCAAATCCATTTCTCGCGGGCTGGCTGCCGGCTCCCGGCTGCCGCCCGGGTCACAGCAGCGGGCGGGCTGGCTGCCGGCTCCTGGCTGCCGCCCGGGTCACAGCAGCGGGCGGGCTGGCTGCCGGCTCCCGGCTGCCGCCCGGGTCCAAGCAGCGGGCAGGCTGGCTGCCGGCTCCCGGCTGCCGCCCGGCTCCCAGCAGCGGGCAGGCTGGCTGCCGGCTCCCGGCTGCCGCCCGGCTCCCAGCAGCGGGCAGGCTGGCTGCCGGCTCCCGGCTGCCACCTAGGTCCCGGCAGCGGGCAGGCTGCGGAGCTGCTGCCCCGACCCTGTGGCGGTCAGGCTGCTGTTCCGACAGCTCGGGTTTTTTTTATTATTATTAAATAACGGACTTTTTCATTTAACGGACACCCCCTCACCCGAATTAGTCCGTTAAATGGAGGTTTCACTGTATTCCATTTTATGGTTCCGATGCTCTGTGAACTTGGCCTAGTAAACAACCTTAACAGTCGTTGTGATTATAGGATTTTTAACTGTATTTAATTTAAGGACAGAGCTAGTCCATTTCAGGCAGGGCTTTTATACCCTGTTAGCAAGGCAGACAGGTTGAGAACACAACAGAATGAACCAGTTTCATTCTAAACAAGGCCAGAAACACAGAGGGATGTAACACAGAAGGGACCTGGTATTGTGGCATCTGGGAGAGCCGTCTAGGTTCCAGGAAAGAAGATACAGACCTGGCAACCTACAGATAGACCTTGGGTCTTATTATCAGAGAAGCCAGCAGTGATAACGCCAGCTGATGTCAATGAGAGCTGCAGGTGCTCAACACCCTTGAAAATCAAGCCTTACATGGCGAATGACTTGTCTCTGCCCATACATATGACTATCTATGTCCAGATGTCACTTGGTGGCTCATCCAAGCTACAGCCCAGTTCTCCTGCCAGGAGGGTCTGGGTGTGAATGGGTTGGGGTGAAAGAATCTCTGCAGGGGCTGGTGGAGGCGATCAAAAGATGAAAATAAAGACTAGAGCAGTTCAATTTTAACTTGTTTAGCTCTCCCATGTTCTCCACCTCCACCCCTTTTAGACACTGGGCTTGGAAATGATTAGCTCATCCCCGCGCCTGTTGGTGCTGGCAAGAATGGGCAGATTCCAGAACAGAGTGGCAGACATGAGCTCAACGCTGTCCCTTCTGTCCGCAGAACCAATGTGGGTAGCTCATTACTTAGAGAATTTGCTTCCTGCTGGTTACAGCCTTATGCAGCATGAAAAAAGTTGGGAGGCTTTATGGAGCGTGAGAGAGCAAGCAAGAGAGCAGGGCATTAACCCTTTGGAACAGGCATGGGCAAACCTTTTGGCCCGAGAGCCACATCGGCGTTTGCAAAATATTGTGGAGGGCCGGGTAGGGAAGGCTGTGTCTCCCCAAACAGCCCGGCCCTGCCCCCATCTGACCCCCACCCACTTCCTGCCCGCGACTGCCCCCCTCAGAGGCCCCAACTTATCTAACCCCCCCACACTCCTTGTCCCCTGACTGCCCTATCCAGAGACTCCCCCCGCCCCTAACCACCTCCCTGGAAACCCACCCCCTATCTATGCCTCTTTGTCACCTGAGCACCCCCTTCTGAGAGTTCCCACCCTAACTGCCCCCCCAGAACCCCACCCCCGACCCAATCCCTCCTGCTCCCTGCCTGCTTCGGCCTGGAGTGGTTTCACTTGCACTGAAGAGGGAGTCTGAGAGCCGCAGGCGGAGCTCTGCCCAGCCACTAGTGCTCCTACCCGCAATGTCAGTTTCAGCCCACCGGCAATGTCAGTTTCAGCCTGGAGCCCTCAGACTCCCAGCGCAGGTGAAGCCTGCAGGAAGGGGGGGCAAGGGGGAGAGAGGGGGAGCTGCCGCCCACAGGGCTCCCTGGGCAGAGGGCAGGGAGGGCGGGGAGCCGCTGCAGGGCTCGGGGAGCAGACTGCAATTTGGAAGTTTCACCTAGGGTGCGAAATATCCTTGCATCGGCCCTGGAGTAGCATGTCTGGAGGCTGCAGGGCCCGCTGAAGCTAGACACGTCACCCTACAGGAGCTCGCAGCCCCACCACTTTACCAAGCTGCTCAGAGCAGCAGGAGCTCAACCACGTCACTGCAGCGCTGCCCAGGAGCAGTGAGCCAGAGCACTAGCAGCGCGGTGCGCTGAGACTGTGGGGATAGGGGACAGCGGGGAAGGGGACAGGAGTTAGCTTCCCCGGCCAGGAGCTCAGAGGCCGGGCAGGACGGTCCCGTAGGCTGGATGTAGCCTGCGGGATGTAGTTTGCCCACCCCTGCTTTGGGAGGTAGAAAAAGACTTTGGGTGGAGAGGAGGTGGATAGAGAACTCTCCAATGGAATAGCTCATCAGTCAGGGTAAGCTTTTAGGTCAATGCCCATGGAGAATGTGCTGCCAAAATTTCCAGAAGCGGCAGCCACCAAATCTATCCACGTTATCCACAATTAATCTGCAACTTCCTTTGCCGATGAGAACAGGATTCATGAAGGATCCATCTAATCTGGAAAAGATATCAGCTCTACAGGTTGGAGACTCTCTCTCTCTCTCTCTGCAGAGTTTAGAGGGATCACGATGACAAAAAAATCAAGGTCCTGATTCATGACTGCACAAAAGCATATGCTTAAGTTCAGGCATGTGCTTATGTTCCTTTGTTACCTATGGGACATAAGCACCTGCTTTTAGTGCTCCCAGGAGGAGGGACACTTTTTGAATGGGGGCCTAACAGAGACGGTCACTAAATAAAGGAACAGACAAGTGGCAGGACGAACCTCAAAATCCGTAAGATGTCAGGAGAAATATCACTATACACAATACACTGAACTGCCAGCTTTCAGTGAGCGAGCAGTCGGATGTCAAAATCATCATGCCCTGCTGTGCAGTGCTGCTCCTGCAGAAGAACCAGGAAGTCTGAATCAAAAGGGTCTTTTCTCTTTTGATTTCTCTATGGCTCCATCCACACTGGCGAGTTTGTGTGCAGTAAAGCAGCTTTGAGCACTGTAACTCCCAAGGTGTACACACTGCCAAGCCACTTCGTGTGCAGAAACTGCGCAGATGCAGCACTCTAAAAAAACCACCCCGACGAGAGGCATAGAGCTTTCTGCGCCGGGGCTACAGCATTGCGGTGCCAGTGCAGACACCGTGGCGATAACAGCACTGCGACTGGGGCCTCCAGTAGGTGTCCCACAATGCCTGCTCTCACCTCTATGGCCATCGGTTTGAACTCTACTGCCCTGCCTTCAGGTGACCAACTGTCAGCACCACCCCATACATTCCTTTGCAAATTTGAAAGTCCCTTTCCTGTTTGCTCAGTGATGCATGCAGTGGTCTCAGTGCATCTTTCCAGGTGGTCATGCCTACTCCATGCACTAGACAATTCCCTACTTGGAGCAACGGCGAGCTGCTGGACTTTGTCAGCATCTGGGGAGAGGAGGCAGCGCAGTCACAGCTGTGCTCCAGCCATCAGAATTATGATACCTGTGGAGAGATTTCATGATGCATGATAGAAAAGGGCCGTGACGGGGACACACTGCAGTGCAGAGTCAAAGTGAAGGAGCTGTGGAACGCCTACCACAAGTGCCCGTGAGCTGCTGGTTCTACAAAGAACTGGACGTGATACTTGGTTGAAACCCTACCTCCACTGTGAGGACCACTGTGGATACTACATTCACTTGCATGCCAGTCGAGAATGGACCAAGCCAGGAGGAGGCAATCTTGGATGAAGAGGGGGAGGGGGACCCAGAGGCAGAGGATGACTCAGAGGCCAGAGATGCAGGCAGTTAGGAGCTCTTTTCTACCCCGGAGGAGCCTAGCCAGTCACAGCAGTCGGAGCTTAGTGAAGTGCAAACAGGAGAGGGGGTCCCTGGTAAGTGGATCTGATTTTGGGAATTGCTGAAACAAGTTATTGAGGGCAGGAGGGTTGCAGAAAGCAGGCATGTCTCCCACCGCATGCCTACTGTGAATGGCGGAACAGGCTGTTGATACCTTCCCTCCCTTCATGGGAATCTCCCTCCGAGATCTCCAGGAAACTGGTGGAGATACTGGGCAATCCGCTGCTGCGGGTTCTGCGGCAGAGCTGCTTTGTTTCTTGCCCCATTAATAGTAACTTCCCCACGCCACTTTGCCATGATGGGTGGGGGAACCGTTCCTGCACACAGACTAGCCGCACAGGCGCCAGGGCAGAAGCCACAGGCTTGGAGAAGACTCTCCCTTGATTCCCTCAGCAGCGAGATATCTTCCATAATGATCACCTCCTGTGGAAAATGTAGGGACACGAATGATTATCAGGCCCACCCTGCTGGGCTGGCTCTTCCCAGGTGCCCAAGAGCCACATGCCCAGTGTACAGCAGAGTCCAGGAACAGTGATTTACCCTGCCTCTGAAGCTACTCTCCACTGGGGGGGTCTTGTAGCTTATGTGTGCTTCCCTGGGGTCACCTAGTTAGTGACAGGTGTGTGAGTACTGGCTCTGTTTTAAAGCACTGAAACAGTGTTGTCTGTGTTGCAAACAATACTGCTTCTGTAAAATATTACATTTAAACTTCACAGAGATGACCTTGAGTACAGTCTCCCTTTTTGTTGTCGGCGAAGAAGCAGCCACGAAGAACTAAGGAGGACTTTATGCGTGCGGCTATGATGCACTCCGCAGCCGAGAAAAAAGAATTGAAGGAGTGGCGGGATAGCGAGAAGAGAGACCAAACGGAGAACACTACACACCAGAAAGATGCCACGGAGCAGCTCTTAACACTTATGGAGCACCAAGCGGACAGGCTCCAGATGATACTGGCTCTTCAAATCGAGAAGCTCCGTGCCCACCCTCCCCTGCAGCTTCTGTTGCAAAACTTTCCCGTGCCTCCACCGCCAACACACACTTATCAACCTCCTCGCTCCACTCTCTGCCTGCATTCCACTCCTCCCTTCTCATAGCAGTGAGGACTCCCATTACCCATGGCACTTAACACCCATCTCTCTGAATTTTGGCCCTGCTGAAGTACAGCACCCACTGCATCGTACCCCAAAGGAGAAGGTTGGATATGATCCCTGGACATACAAAATGTGTAGCCACCCTAGGACCCCTCCTACTCCTGAGACCTTCCCTTCTCCCATCCCCCTCCCTGCTGATGATTTTTTTCATTTGACTCTCTCCTCTGGTTGCTGTCTTTCAATAAAAGAATTGTGTTTGTTTAAAAGCAATATTTATTCTATTAAGTGAAAGCAAAAAGAGCACTGCAAAACAACATACAATTATGTTAAGACCCCTTCTTGCATCATGAGCACCAATTACATCCTAGCATTACAAGCACTGCAATCCTGAGCATAGCAACACATATTAGTGGCTTTCAGCTTCCCATTGCTGCCTCAAAGCATCCTTGATCCTTATGTCTCTGCACTGTTCCCCTCTAATAGACCTGGTCTCTGGCTGTTCAAAGTCAGCCTTTAGGCACTGAACCTCTGCGGTCCAGCCCTGAGTGAAGTTTTCATCCTTTCCTTCCCAAATATTATGGAGCGTACAGCACACGGCTATAAGCATAGGAATATTGTCATCGGCCAGGTCCAGCATTGCCAGCAGGCTTTTAAACAGCCAAATGTCCACACTTGTCTGCACTTGCTCAGCCTGTTGTTGAACCGCTCTTTGCTGCTCTCAAGTTGTCCTGTGTATGGCTTCATAAGCCACAGCATTAAGGGGTAGGCGGGGTCTCCCAGGACCACAGTGGGCATTTTGACTTCCCCTATGGTGATCTTCTGATCAGGGAAGAAAGTTCCTGCTTGCAGCTTCTTGAACAGGCCAGTGTTCCGAAAGATGCATGCATCATGCACCTTTCTGGACCAGTCTAGTCTGTGAAAGAAGCTTATTGGAACATCCCTGAGGGTGAGATTTACCTGTAATCAGTTTCTTAATCTATTAGGCCAGGGGTGTCCAAACTTTTTGGAAAGAGGGCCAGATTTGGTAAGATGAAGATGTGTGAGGGCCGACCCCCCCCCCCCCGCTCCGGCCGTGCTCTTGCTCTTCTTCCCTCCCCCCCCCCCGCTCCGACCGCGCTCTCCTCCCCCCACTTCGGCCGTGCTCTCGCTCCCCCCCCCCTCCCGACTTGCCTTGCCTCGCCTCGCCTCCTGCCCCGGCCCCGCCTCCGCTCTTCTCCCTTGCCTCGCCTCGCCTCCTGCCCCGGCTCCGCCTCCGCTCTTCTCCCTTGCCTCGCCTCGCCTCCTGCCCCGGCCCCGGCTCCGCCTCCGCTCTTCTCCCTTGCCTCGCCTCGCCTCCGGCCCCGGCCCCGGCTCCGCCTCCGCTCTTCTCCCCCCCGGTTCGCCTCTTACTGACCCCGCCCCTCTCCTCCGGCTGCGGCTCCGCGGACCACCCACAGTGGTGGTGGGCCGCATATTATTGATTTTATAACAGAGCCTGCGGGCCGGTGAAAATTTGAACACGGGCCTCAATTGGCCCCCGGGCCGGACTTTGGACATGCCTGTATTAGGCTTAGACTTGTGTGTTTTTGCTTTGTTTTGCTTGGTGACTTACTTTGTTCTGTCTGTTATTACTTTAAACCGCTTCAATCCTACTTTTTATACTTAATAAAATAACTTTTGTTTATTAATAAGTCCAGAGTGATTAACACCTGGGGAAGCAAACAGCTGTGCATATCTATCAGTGATATAGAGGGCGAACAATTTATGAATTTACCCTGTATAAGCTTTATACAGAGTAAAACGGATTTATTTGGGGGTTTGGATCCCATTGGGAGCTGGGTGTGTGGGTGCTGGAGATAGGTAACTGGCTGGGCTGTTCTTAGTTAAAGTCTACAGCTTTGAGGGTGTGGCCCAGACCTGGCTCTGTGCTGCAGCAGGCTAGCGTGTCTGGCTTAACAAGGCAGGGGTCTGGAGTCCCAAACTCAGAGGTAACTTCAGCACATCAGGCGACAGTCCCAAGGGGATGTCTGTGACTGAAGCCTTCATAGAGGGCTTTTCTGCTCCATCCTCAACCCTCCCACCCTTCCCACCATAAGGATGGAGCAGCTCTGGTAAGATCAGGCCCACCTAAGCCCCAGTCTCTCTGGAGGTTCCTCTGCTTTCTCTCTGCAGCCATCTAGCCTGAACTGCGGACATACCACAGACAAGACCAGGACTTCAGAGTAATCCCAAAGCCACTGTGAAGGCAGGGTATGCACACTAGATGGATGCAGAGGAACAGACGGCAGAAACCCTACCCCACTGTGCAACTTCTGGCTTTGTTTTCATCAAAGGGTTCTCTCCAGTGTAAGTAAACTACAAAGATAAAAGTTGAGACATTCAAACCAAAAAATTAATGCACTGTTTAGTGGTGTTTTATTGGACACCAAGAAAAACCCCAGACAACCTTAAGAGAACCAGCCCAATAGGCTGAATAGCTTTGGGCCGGATTCCAGTAACCCCACTTTACACCGAATAACACCCAACTCCATTAGTAGTCCTGCCGACATCAATGAGCTCATTCATGGGCAGAACAGGGGTAGTCAATGTGCATAAAGGCATGTGAAAATGTCCCCTGACATTTTGCTTTTTAGGCTCTCCAGTTGGAAAACCCATTCTGGAAAAGTGACAGTTCTGGGTCTGATTATCAGAACCTGGTCATAAAATCTCAGAGTTGGAAGGGACCTCAGGAGATCATCTAGTCCAACCCCCTGCTCAAAGCAGGACAAATCCCTATTTTTGCCCCATATCCCTAAATGGCCCCCTCAAGGATTGAATTCACAACCCTGGGTTTAGCAGGCCAATGCCCAAACCACTGAGCTAGCCCTCCCCCCTTGGTCCCTCTTCTACACATGAAATTTTGTGTACACCTCCCCCCACTTCCCACATGCAACAGCAGCATATGCAAGTGACGGCTTCTAACACTGGTGCTGGAATTCCAGAATGGAAAACCCATTGGCATGCATCAAAACCTTCCCATACACAGGAGAACCTAGGGTTGGGGCACATTGGAAATCAGGCCCAGGGTTTTGTCTCATACAGACTTTCTCCTTTTCCCATTAGGTAAACTTGTCTGGTTTTTGTTCAGAATGAAGCTGAAATTAACATATCTGTTTTGTTTAGCAATAACATCTTTAACTTATATAGATGTAATCATGCCAATACATTTTTGTTTGTGTTTCAGCCCAGCCCAGGAAGAAGTATTTGTTAATTCACTGATGCTGCAAAGCCAGCGGGAGCAGCACAGTCCACTGCATTTTTGTAGGGTCTACAGAATTAGTAGCAATTGCTTATTGTTTTATCCATGCTTGGGGTCTGCAGACACATAATAAGAGACAGTCTCTGCCTTGAGGACTCCACAGTCTAACTAGCCAAAGGCTAAGAGGGGAAATAAGAGACACAGAGAGGTGAAATGACGGATCCAAGGTCACGCAAATCAGTGGCAATTTTATTTCTCAGCGACTGATAGATTTGAAAACAAACCCCAAGCAATTCACTACCAGAAATACACATGCTTATTTAAACTCTATGGGCCTCAGTCTGTTTCCTATTGGAAATCTGTACCCTTCACTAAGCTCATGGCTATGCTTGGCATTCATTGGTCCCCTTGTTTGAGGATCCCCACAGAGAAGCAAAGGACTTATGGGGGAAAATTCACCATGGTGGCTGGGAAGCACGTTAGGGCAGCCTGGCCAAACCAGCCCTAACAGGCCCCACATCAGAGGCATGGAAGTTACCTTCCTTCCAGCCCATGTGCTGGATGCAAGCATGTAGCAGGGCACGCATGAAGCAGGTCCTAACCAATCATGTCCTCACATGCCTAGGCAGGGTCCCACTGGCAGGGGGCATGGAGTGTCCTCACATCGGTGCTCGGACCAGTCCAGGGATGCCCTGAGGGCTGCTTTCCAGAGTTCTCCATCCAGCACATTTAACCAGCACTGAAGGCATTCAAAAATCCAATACACTGATCCTAAACTGTGAGACTGCGAGGTATTTTTTGAGCTGTCAGTCTGCTAAGCAGGGCCGGTGACAGGAATTTTGGGGCCCCGTACGCAGATCGTGCCCCCCCCCCGGTCGCCCGCTGCCCGCGAGGCCCCCCTCCCGGCCAGTCTCCCGCCACCCGCAGGCCCCCGCCCCCGGCCGGTCTCCCACCGCCCGCGGCCCCTCCCCCCCCCGGCCGGTCTCCCGCCGCCCGCGGGCCCCAACCCCCGCATGCGCTCTGGCTGCGTGGCCCCCGCATGCGCTCTGGCCGCATGGCCCGGCCGGGAGAAGCAAAGGGGGGCGCGGGGAGGCTGCTGGATGCCGGGGGAGGGGGCTGATGAGCGCTGCAGCGGCTGCCCGAGCCGCGCCTTGCTCACAGGCCCGGCGACAAGGGGGTATAGCTGCGTACCGGGCCCGCCCCGGATTTAAGGGGGCCCCCCCTTAAGTCCGGGGCCTGGTACAGCTGTACCCGTTGTACCACCCTGTCGCCGGCCCTGCTGCTAAGGGCCTGATCTTCTCCACAATGTGCACTGCTTCACTGGGATAATGGTAACTCTGGGAGTGAGGGGCTGGAACACATTTTGCTGCCCATGTGATAATGCAAGTGATTCCCCCAATTCAGCACTGTGGTTGGGACTTTCAAATGAGCCTAAAGGGCTGCTCAGACCAATTGGACCGTTCACTCCTTCAGCCTCCTTTGATTCTTCCAGCCACTACCATCATCAGGGTCTACTCTGTCTGTGATCTTCTCACAGGATAGCAGTTCACTGGAAGACCTAACAACACACACACACACACACACTTGTCTCTATGCATATGTTTATCTACCCTGGTGCACCAGTGCGCGGTAGAGAACATGCTGGAGAATTTCTCTTCAGTGATAATGACTAGGAACTATAGGCAACAGTGAGATCTTTTTTTTCAACTTGAAAGCCTTAATCATATTGTCCACCAGTGGGTTCTTGTTTCAGCCAGGCTCTGGCTGACAAACAGTCCCTATACTGCATTTTCTCCTCAGGGCAGCTCCCTCAATCAGCCTTAAGGGTGAGGGAAAGTTTCTTTCTGGATCTATTCAAAGATCTGGCTCAGAGAGGAGACGCAGCAGCAACAAATTAATGTCAAGGTGTGAGGCCGTATCTTCAGCTGGTCTATAGCTCCACCAGCTTCAGTAGAGTATTGCTGACTTATCCTAGCAGAAGATGTGGCCTGTTGTTTGTGGGCTGTTCTGAGATTGGCATAAGTGGGAGCCATTGCCTGCAACGACTGCTGCTTGGTGCAGAGGGTACTGGACTAGCACTGAGTGCAGGCGGAGTTCCCGTATCATTCCCTACGGTGCCTCCTGCTGGGAGAGGCTGCTCATGGGTGCTCCTTCAGATGCTCCCAGCTGCAAGTCTTGGCTTGGTCCACTTGGTTGGCCTAATACACGTGAGAGCTTCCCCCCAGCCAGCACTCCCATATGTTCCCTACAGCGCATCCTGCTGGGGAAGACTAGGCCAGGAGGATCTGGGCGCTCCCCACACCCAGCACCAAAGAAGAGACCAGCACCAATGTATTGTAGCTGTACATGGCATCTCCACCAGCACATAGTAGAGAGGCTAAGATCTCCCCACTGCATTTCTCACACCTCCAGCCTCTAATTGCTGCTCAGTATTAAATAGCTGAATGAGGAAGCCTGGGGTAAATGTTCTTGCTCTGGGAACATCCAGTGCCGAGGCCCTTTAATTACGTTGTTTTTGTTTTTTACTGGTTGTGCTGTGGGATCCCCTCCCTGACCAGAGAAGAACAGGCTAAATGTGGCTGGTTTTAAAGTCCACACTGAAACCTGAATCACGGCACCAGCCTGGCTGGAAATGGTGCAACCCAGAGCTGCCAGGGACACACATTCCAACCCCTCTGCTGAGCTCACTTAGATCCACGCTGAAAAGCAAAAGCACGCCTCCTTCTCTGCACGCCTCCTTCTCTACGCGGCTGTGGGAAACAGCCTCCAGTCCCTGCTTGCTCTCATTCAGTCTGCTCCACATCCCGGCACTAGCACAGACCCAAACAAAGCCACCACCCAGCCACTGCCTAATGCAGCTGGCCAGCCACTCAGTCACCTCCCTCTTCATTATAGACCCCAAAGCCCATCCTCGTCCCTTGCCACTATCCCATCCCATATCATCCTCCTCACAGATCCTGATCCCCTCCTCGCCGTTTGCTGCTATTCCATCCCCTATCAGCCCCTCTTCCCTCCAATCCTCCTCCCCATCCCTTGCTGCCAGCCCATCCCCTACCGTTCCCCTCCTTCTCCAGTCCCATACATACCTTTCATCTTAATGTCTCCCCCATCTCTGGGTTATTTTAAAAGCATTTGAAATGATTCTGTTCGGCTTTGAATGTGGCTTGGTTTGGTTGTTTGTTTTTGTACTAAAGTTTTATGATTGTTTTGGGAAGGAGTCCTAATTGAGGCTGCAATTGGAATTACAGTATGTGACATTGTTGTATTTCATTATTTATTTATGAGCGGTTTTAACTACGGTATAATTAGACTGGTGAGTGGTTTTTTTGCTTTGAAATGGAACCTGATGGAAACAGGACTGAGAAACTGGTCCAACCCCTCCCACGCCACCCCGCCTTTCCCCGCCCCCAATGTAAGTATACCATGAAACACTGTAGTTCCACGATCCTCTTGGGGCCTTCAAAATGGCTACAAACTGAGGCTCCGGCCTGATGAAAGGGCCATGACCCTGGGTCACCTGTGATGGAACTGGCGAAAGCCTTGGATGCCAGGTATTCAGGTACCACAGCCGAGACAGAGAGAGACAGACAGGATTGAATACCTGCTATGAATTATAAACTGTGCTTCACCCCTATCCCCAGCATGCCAAAGTAGGTTTCAAGTGCTGCATAAGGAAAGTCTGGCCTGCCAGCACCTAGGTGGATACATCATATTAGCTGCAGATAAAACATGGCAGGGGTGGGAGGGCAGGAAGGGAGGTGGGAATTCTTACACCCGTTCCAGGAAGAAATCCTGCTCCCTCAGCCTGCTGGGAGGAAGCACTGCTTTGTGTTGTTAAAGGACATGAGCCAACTATTCTCAGAGGAATGTATCCAATGCAGGCACCGAATCATTAAGAGCCTGATTCAAAGACGGTTGAAGTCAAGGGAAAACAAACAAACTCCTTCTGACTTCAAAGGGCCGTGGATCAGGCCTGAAATGAGCAGCTTCACAGTGAGGGCTACAGAGATGAGTCTGGGAAGTCTCACCTGGTCACCACCTGAATGCCACATGCTAACAAGGATTCAGAGAAAGACAGAGGCTCATTAATCTACAGCTCAGTTTCTTCCCCTGGCCTGCGTAAGGGGTCTGAGACACAGTTCTTAAAAGCAGGACAGGGGAGACACTGGAGCAAGTTGTTGCAGGAGTTGCTGTGGTAACACAAGGCTGCTTGGAGCCAGCAGCTTAAGGCAAGTCTTCCTGGCTACAGAAGGCGCCGCAAGGGATTGCACTGTGAGGACATGCAACCAGTCTGAGACACTCGCAATGCCTCAGACAGGTTCCTGAGGTGTGGCCTAAACACAAGGGACCCCAGAGGAGACAATGCTACTGATGAAACCAAGACCACCTTGCATTTGCATGAACTCAGCAAATACTGTCCCTTTCTCTATCAAATAGGTTTAAAGTATAACAACAATACTGCCTGACTCTCATACTGTGTTTTTCATCCTTAGCTCTCCAAGTGCTTTATAAAGCAGGTCAGTATCTTTATCCCCAACAGAGGCACAGAGAAGTAAAGACTTGCCCAAGATCATCCAGCAGGCCCATGGCAAAACCAGGAACTGAAAGCAGGTGCCCTGAATCCCACTCCAGTGCCCTCTCCACGTGGCTATGCAGAGTAGAAGACCAAAGGAACGGACTGCTCTACTGTTACCTTCCATAGATACCAAACAATGAAAATGCACATAGGTGTTACTAGGTCAGATGCGTATCTGGTGTATCTCCAGTGGCATTACACCAAGGATGAGTTTGAGGCACCAAATATTACTAGACTGTAAGCTTCCTGGAGCAGAGACTGTTTTCTTTGTTGCTTGTCTGTCCCTGGTGCAATAGTGCCCTGATTCTTGGTTGGTGTTCCGGTGTGTTAATGTAATACTAATTAATAAAACTATAACACTATGGGGGGGGGGCATTATGCAGCACACTGACCCTACTGTTAAATAGATCTTTTTGCAACAAACGTCTCTACAGGTAAGTGTCTATTTGTGCAAAGGATTTGAGTCCTGTAAAACTGTGGTATAAACAGGCCTGCACAGGTTATACAGAGCCTGGATGCATTGTTCCGACAGTCTTTCTCCATGTGTCAGACCTTAAAACGTTCAGTTTAAAACTCCCACCAACTGATGCTTTCGCATCTCTCCATTTTCTCCACGTGATTTTGTTGTGGCCCTCATCCCCAGGAATGGTGACCTTCTCTGGCTATTTAAAAAGCTGCACTGAAAGGCAGTTCTGGGGGTTCTGGCTCATCCTCCTTGGTGCTGTAACACCACAAACCTGGTGGCTATCTAACAGAAGCAACTGTTGCTGGGGAAGAACTCTCCAGCTTCAACAAGGACACTGAGCAGGAAGAGACACCCTTTCCTAGCATCACCTACACAAAACGATGCTCAAAGAATGTTACAGTTGCGAAGTAAAACGCTTGCAAGTTAGGCAATGTCAGAATTAAAGCGGCCCATGAACTTACTTAGGCCACCTGCTGCGTTTGCATGATGATCGCCTTGGTGGACATCACACAAAGTCTGTGACAGAGCTAGGGACAGACCCCAGAAATCCTTGGTTCCGGCACAATGCCTTCAACACAGGAAAACATTCACTTCTCTTCTTGTAACACTTTTGCCTCGCTCATCATCCTGTGCACTCCACGAAGCAGGGGGCTGGTAGAACATTTTGTACATGACCGAGGCCTGAGCCACACTTAAAACTTGGACTGACAAAGCTATGATACTCAGGGGTGTGAAAAATCCACATGTGGAGGGTCTTCACTATGCCAACCTCACCCCTGGTGTAGATGCAGTTAGGTCAATGGAAGAATGAGGGTAGAACAATAGGTAGTGTTCCTACAGTAATGGGAAAAAACGCTCATTGCTGTAGTTCCTGTCAACACTACAGCGTTACAACGACATAGTTACAGTGCTGTAGCTACGCTGCTTCAGTGCATGTAGTGGCTAAAAGACCCACTGGCAGCACTAGTAGGTTATCTGGTCTGTGGTCCAGGCAATAGAAGGTGACACAACAAATATTTTGCCAGTGGTATTTGCTAGACAGAAGAAGGCTGGAAAGCTGACACCAGACGTCTTCAAAGAGAGACTGAAAAAAAACATTTTAACACTGGCAAAGCTACCTATTTTCCCCAGCTCTCTGCTGAAACTTTATGTAAATGCTCTACCTGAGGCAGAAAGCAAGCATGGGAAATATCAGCCCAAATAGTTCCAGTTTGGCAAAGGTATAAGCTTCTGTACGCAGGAGCTTCTAGTGAAAAATGTTGGACAACCTTGACAACAGGTGTCTACCAGTTCTGTCTACAATAAATGTGTGTGTGTCATAAGATGACCAGATGTCCTGATTTTCTAGGGACAGTCCCAGTTGTGGGGTCTTTTTTGTCCCATTAGCCCACCACCACCCCGTCCTGATTTTTCACATTTGCTGTCTGGTCACCCTAGTGCAGGGGTGAACAAACTATGGCCTGCAGGCCACATCCAGCCCACGAGACCGGCCCATCTGGCCCGTGGCGGGAGGCTGCCCAGGCCCCTCCCCTGGAGCCCCGCAGTGCTGGGGCTGCGCGCTCCTCCCCTCTCCCAGAGCCGCGCCACAGGGGCAACGCTCTGGGAGCCGGGGCTGTGCACTCCCCCCTCCCCCGGAGCCACGCCGCGCAGGCAGAGCTTTAGGGACCGGGGCTGCATGCTCCTCCCCCCAGCACCTATGGTAAGAGGGGGGGTGGGGGGGTTCCAGGGTGGTGGTTGGGGGGGGGCTTTTGAGGGGGCAGTCAGGGAGCAGGGTGGATTGAATGCGGGTGGGGTTCTGGGGTGGTGGTTAAGGGATGGGAAGGTGGATAGGGGTTGGGGCAGTCAGGGGCCAGGGAGCAGGGGAATTGGGTAGGGGGTGGGGTCCTGGGGGGTGGTTAGGTTTCTGTGGAAGGGGCAGTCAGGGGACAAGGTGGGGGTTGGATGGGTCAGGGATTCTCAGGGGGTAGTAAGGGGGCGGGAAGTGGGAGGGGGTTGGACTGGGGGTGGGGCCTTCCCTACCCAGCCCTCAATATAATTTCGCAAACCCAATGTGGCTCTCGGGCCAAAAACTTTGCCCACCCCTGCCCTAGTGTGTCAAGAGAGAGTTACAATCCCTGCCCTTTCTCCTCTGTATGGCCACCCCCTTCTCAACAGTAATTGGTACAGAATACCCTGCTGGAAGAAGGCTAACTATTGTCTAGCTAGAGCAAAGATTGGTGAATTGGTGGCAGGAGCTATCAGTCAGAGGTCAACAGCTGCATTGGGCCTAAGAGCATGAAAGAGAGCAGTTAGCGGTTGGCGGAGGTGGTATTATTGCAGAGCTCTCCACTGTTATCCCTATCTTGTCTAGGTTTAGTGCAGCTGATGAGGTGCTGTACACACTGTCAGTAGATGTAGTCCCACTAGGCAAGTGAATAAATATGTGGGCTCAGCTAATCAATTAGAGACCAGCCCAGGGCCAGGCCTCACACTTGGTCAGCTTTAAAGGGCCATCTCACCCTGCTCAACTTGAACAGCACGTTTCAGTCCAACAGGAAAGGCGAATGCAGACATACGTCCGGAGAGAGAGGGGAGGGAAGGTGGGGTGCATTGTGCACACAGGATACCAGCTAATTTGGAAAACAAATCTTGCACTACCGTAGGACTTAACAAGGGCACGAATTGCTAATAGGCCCCTCTTAGCTCCTATGTGAGTGTTTCATGGAAAAGCCTTTTCAGTCAGAGATGCAGCAAAAGAGGTTGTCTTTCATTATGTTATTTATTATTTGTTTTGCAACAGCACCAATGAGACCCAGTCATGGAGCAGGACCTCATTTTGCATGGTGCAGTACAAACACGGAACAAAAGGACAGTCCCTGTCCCAAAGAGCTAGCAATCTAAGCACTGGCCCAGTGGGTCTCTTATGATCTCACCTGTGGTGGACCAGTTTGAGCCCTACACTACAAGAAGGATGTGGAAAAATTGGAAAGAGTCCAGTGGAGGACAACCAAAAATGAGTAGGGGCCTGGAGCACATGAGTTGTGAGGAGAGGCTGAGGGAACTGGGATTGTTTAGTCTGCAGAAGAGAAAAATGAGGGGGGATTTGATAGCTACTTTCAACTACCTGAAAGGGGGTTCCAAAGAGGATGGATCTAGACTGTTCTCAGTGGTACCAGATGACAGAACAAGGAGTAATGGTCTCAAGTTGCAGTGGGGGAGGTTTAGGTTGGATATTAGGAAAAACTTTTTCACTAGGAGGGTGGTGAAGAACTGAAATGAGCTATTTAGGGAGGTGGTGGAATCTTCTTCCTTAGAGGTTTTTAAGGTCCAGCTTGACAGAGCCCTGGCTAGGATGACTTAGTTGGGGATTGGTCCTGCTTTGAGCAGGGGGTTGGACTAGATCAGCGGTTCTCAAACTTTCCCCCACTGCGACCCATTTTTTCTTTCCTTCAGTACTCCGCAGACCCTTGTATGTCCGCCGAAAAGCCGCCGAATTAATTACTTCCGCATGAGGCAGCTATTTTCGGCGGACAAACCGAGCGCTCCCGTAATAGTTCGGTATGTCCGCTGAAAAGCTGCCAAATGTGGAAGTAATTAATTCGGCGGCTTTTCAGCGGTGCCAGGAGCTCGCGACCTCTCAGGAGGCAGCAGGCGACCTCCCGAGGGGTCGCGACCCCCGGTTTGAGAACCCCCAGACTAGATGACCTCCGGAGGTCCCTCCAACCCTGATATTCTATGATTCTATGACCAGAACTGTTCAGCTGTCTTCTGGGATTCTCCCACAGCACTCATGAGATCAAACGCTTGCACAGAGGTACTGGTTGGGAGTTTCAAAACCACCTAATTGACCTGGGTGCCAGTGTTTCCTCTATGCTACGTGCCTGCACTGCCACGCAACAGTCCAACAAGTGCCACGCAAAGCCAGCGGCCCACAGCAGCCCAGCAAAGGGGGCACCATGCACAGGGTTTGCCTGAGTCCCATCTAAAAGAGCCAGCTGGGCTGACGGAGGCAGCAGGCGAGCAACAGCACCTGGAGAGGGTGGAGGGTTCAGAGCTGCAGGGGGTAGCTGGATGAGCAGTCAAGTTAGGTGACTTCTCCAAAGCAGGGGTGTTCCTCATCCCCCCTGCTCTACTGCCATGTGCAGCCACCCCTGGTCCTGTTCCCCTACTCCTTTGTTCCTCCCCTGGAGCCGCTGCAACCTACACTCCTCCATCCTGTCTGCTGTGGGGTATGTGTGTGTGTGAAGGCTGATGTCCCCCTCCCTCAGCCCGTGTACCCAGTCCCCCATGAGCTGGGGTGATAGGACAGAGGGAATCTGTGCTGCTGCCTATCTGGGTCCAGAGCTGCCAGCAGCTGCTTGTGTCAAACCTCATCCTGAGTGCTTTCTTAACTAGACAACGTGCTCATACACTCACTCACTCACTCAGGCAGGATCTCTCCCTCTCTCGTCACTTTCCCCAGCTGGGCTGGGCTGTGAGGTGAGTATCAGCACTCGTTAATTATCCCTTGTTTTAATATTAGGGCTGTCAAGCGATTAAAAAAATAATTGTGATTAATCACACAGTTAAACAATAATAGAACACCATTTATCTAAATATTTTTTGATGTTTTTTCTACATTTTTAAATACATTGATTTCAATTACAACACAGAATACTAAGTGTACAGTGCTCACTTTATTTTTTTAGTACAAATATTTGCTCTGTAAAAACAAGACGTATTTTCACTTCACCTCATACAAGTTCTGTAGTGCAATTTCTTTATCATGAAAGTTGAACTTATAAATGTAGAATTATGTACAAAATAACGGTATTCAAAAATAAAACAATGTAAAACTTTAGAGTCTACAAGTCCACTCAGTCCTACTTCTTGTTCAGCCAATAGCTCAGACAAATCAATTTGGTTACAATTTGAAGGAGATAATGCTGCCTGCTTCTTGTTTACAATGTCACCTGAAAGTGAGAACAGGCATTCACGTGGCACTGTTGTAGCCGGCGCTGCAAGATATTTATGTGCTAGATATGCTAAACACTCATATGCCCCTTCATGCTTCAACCACAATTCCAAAATATATGCATCCATGATGATGATGGGTTTTGCTCAATAACGATCTAAAGCTGAGTGGGCCAACACATGTTCTTTTTCATCATGTGAGTCAGATGCCACCAGCAGAAGGTTGATTTTCCTTTTGATGGTTCAGGTTCTGCAGTTTCTGCATTGGAGTGTTGTTCTTTTAAGACTTTTGAAAGCATGCTCCATACCTCTTCCCTCTCAGATTTTGGAAGGCACTTCAGATTCTTAAACCTTGGGTCAAGTGCTTCTTAAACCTTGGGTCAAGTGCTGCAGCTATTTCATATTGATATCGTCTTTGCATTTTGTCAAAAGTGCCATGCAAACGCCTGTTCTCACTTTCAGGTGACATTGTAAATAAGAAGGGGGCAGTAGTATTTCCCATAAATGTAAACTAACTTGTTTGCCTTAGCGACTGGCTGAACGAGAAGTAGGACTTTGTGGACTTGTAGGCTCTAAAGTTTTGCATTGTTTTGTTTTTGAGTGCAGTTATATAAAAAAAATCTACATTTATAAGTTGCACTTTCACGATAAAGGTAACAAAGTCCTGTGGCACCTTAAAGACTAACTATAAAGTTTTGAAGCATAAGCTTTCGTGGGCTAATACCCACTTCGTTGGATGCAAGCAGTGGAATTAGGCTGGTTAGTCCAATTAGGCTGAACAAGCTGGTTCAGCCTAATTGGACTAACCTTGTTACCTCCTACCTGGTTCTTGCCTACTTTTCTATACCTGCCTCTGGACACTTCCACTGCTTGCATCCGACGAAGTGGGTATTAGCCCACGAAAGCTTATGCTTCAAAACTTTATAGTTAGTCTTTAAGGTGCCACAGGACTTTGTTACCTCTGCTATTCCAGACTAACACGGCTACCCCTCTGATTCCTTTCACGATAAAGAGATTGCACTACAGTACTTGTATGAGGTGAACTGAAAAATACTATTTCTTTTGTTTATCATTTTTACAGTGCAAATGTTTGCAATAAATAATATAAAGTGAGCACTGCATACTTTGTATTCTGTGTTGCAATAGAAATCAGTATATTTGAAAATATAGAAAAACATCCAAAATATTTAATAAATTTCAATTGGTATTCCATTGTTTAACAGTGTGATTAATCACAATTAATTATTTAAATTGCGATTACTTTTTTTGAGTTAATCATGTCAGTTAATCGACTGCCCTATTTAATATTCTTTCTTCTTCTTCCATACCTATGGTAACTTTAAAAAATATATATATTATATCTAGGTTTTTTGTTTCTACTGATGGCACACATCCGTACATTACCTCGATACTGGTGCACATAACAAAATTCATTCCACACATGGATGAAAAAAATGGAGAGAACACATCACTTTTGAAAATCTCACCCTCCACTGTCACTTCCACTCCTGGGGGGTATCAACACTTAGCCTGCCCGAGTATGGGCAGGACTGATGCTGCTCTTCTTCTCCTCATCCTTCCTTGGCTGTCCCATGAACAGCTCATTGCTAAGTTTGAAATGGGGACATAAAACTTAAGCTGTTTTATGAGGGTCCCACCTATTGTCAGTAGGGCCTCCTCTCAGCTATCGATTTTGATCAAGCTGAGATGTATAGGCAGCTAGAGAGAGAGAGAGAGAGAGAGAGAGAGAGAGAGAAAACCTGGCTTGGGGGGACAGTACTGTAAGCTTCCCACTCCTCTCATCTTCTTTTCCCCTCCCCATACTCCCTCTCCTTTCCTCAAGCACCTGGTGATAAGTGAAAGGATTTTATAAATCCTAAAACTTTAAACAAGGAAGCATGATCTTGGGGTAATGCCACTGATGTAGGACTCGAGGGATGTGGATTGAGTTCCCACCTGCCACAGACTGCCTATGTGACCTTGGGCAACTCACTTAGAGCCCATCTATAAAATTGGGAGAATATACTTTCCTACCTACCAAGGTGTGCTGTGAGGATAAATACACAAAGGCTCGGGACGTGCTCAGATACTATGGGATGGGAGCCGCATAAATACCTCAGTACAAAGTGATGTCATGTTACAAACACACAGATACAAACAGGTAAGTAAAGTACAGAGCAGAGCCAGAGGTTTGGTAAGCTACATGCCAGTTAGTAGCGGGGAGTCGAAGTTGGAAAAACTTTGCCCTCTCCTTAGTTGTTTTTCCTCCTAGATCTTTCACTTCTGGTCCCTTAGAATGTAAGTTACACAACATGCACTCCTATAGACCCAGATACTGACGTGTAATGTACAGCTCCTCACACACTACTCCAGAATTTGGCCCTGCTTCTTTTATTTCTTGCAGTTCACCCTACCAAGTTCACCTGTAGTCAGGAACAGAACCCAGGAATTCTTGCTTAACCCATACTCCCTCATGCACACTGTGATCAAAGCCTCTCCCCGAGAGAGGTCCCCGGATAAAACGCAGGGGGTTGGCACCTTTTGAAACTAGCCGACTAGTCTGAATTTGGCACAAGACATCTACTGGCTGATCAGTGGCCTACACAAAGTGAATTGGTTGCCTCATTCTAGTTCCTTGGGGAAAGAAACGCACACAGCAAGTACACCTCCCACAGTTCCTTTGTGGGCAGTGCCAGGAGAGACCAGAGGCCGAACGTGCCATGAAGAATAAACTATTCTCCTGCCCCTCAAGGTGAGGTCTCTAGGCTTACTGGTGTATGTGTTAGGAGAGAAGCTTGCATAGTTGCAGTGGTCTTCAAACTGGGGTGTGTGCACCCCTGGGGGTGTGCGAGTCCACCCCACGGGGTGCATGAGCCCCTGGCACCGCCGCCGAGCCCACTCGGGAGACTGCCGAACTCCCAGGTGGGCTATTTTGGTCCTGCTGAAATGCCGCCACCACTGGCAGCTTCCGGTTTTTTCGGCGGACATACCCACCCCGGGGGCCGCTAGACTTTTTCCTCCTCGGAAAGGGGCCACGGGGGAAAAGGTTTGCAGACCCCTGTTGTAGAGGACAGAGCGAGCACTTTGTTGTGCCAGGCTGTGATTAAGTACCTTGCACCAGCACACTGAAAAGTGCAGCCAAAGCTTCAAAATATCCATCTGTTTGAGGTCCCATGAAGAGCAAAGAGACTCATTACATACTAACGCATTTAAACCCCAGGAACAGTGAATCCTAATCTGGTTCACTGCCATTTCCCCCCAAATGTTGGAAGGCTATTGAGAGTTTAATGATGCTGGCGTGTTAACCAAGCTGCCATGTCCCCAGTGCAGAGGAGCAGGAGGGTGAGGGATATTGCGGTCACACTTAGGGAGGGCCTGCCGGTGTTCCTGTAGGGCATGACATTCTTGTTCTCAGCGTCTCCAGATCCTAGGCTAGGAGGGAAACAGCCAAAGATAAGGCCCACGAGAAACTTCACGTTTACAGGAAAGAAGCACTATTTCTGCTTGCTACGTGCCTTTTGCAGCGAATGACCTGTGTAAAGCAAAGGCCAGAAAAACACTGGGAAGACAGGATCTCTTGGCAACATTAGCATGGAGTCACTAGCAGCAAGGGAGGCAACTACTCCAACTGGTTAACCTTTTCCTTTCTTGATGAGACCTCAGCTATGCATCTTCAAGATAGATACTGGATGTAGACAAGGAAAAGGGAAGCAAGAGTTAGCAAATGGCAAAATGTTACCGCAGGGGAACTTGACCACAGTACTCCTATTCATACACATCCTTGCCTCCTCATACATTTCGGGATCCAATTCCAAACTGTCCCCGTAGAGTCTGATTGTGCAAAAGGCAATAAGCCTATCATGAGAGCCTCTGCAGCCACGCTGCCCAGGGAGCCCCAAGAGGCAGGATGCAATGGCTTTGCTTTGGCCTGGTTATCAACTATACCGCAAATCCCATAGTCTCGAATCAGTAGAGTGGTTAACTGTTCAGAGGCACAGGACTGAGCTTTATTAGCTAGATCTGTAGCATCAGGACCAATGGGCTCAACTGGCCACTGACTTCTTGTGAGAAAATGTGCCTTTCCCAAGTGACGTTTTTGCTGGGATCCCTGTATTCTTGACGTCTGTGAAAGACTCCAGCTGTTTATAGTTCCCGTCATGCCCACACTAATCTATTGTTGATCTCCGTGGTGCAGGCATGGTGCGCTGTGGAAGATTTCCCCCTCTCTGATTTCCCTTTAATACCACCAACTTCCAGGACAATTTGGAAGCTCTACAGTTCTCAGCCAGGCTCCCTGCCAGACTGAGGGGTTCAGGCGGCTTCATTTGCTCCATTTCTGCGCAAGAGTCCGTTTTCTTCTGACCCCATGTAATAGAAGTGGGGCACACAGGAGAGCAAGTCTCTGTTTCTTGGCTCCAGTCACCTAACATGGGCCAGACTTATGAATGGTTAATTCCCCCTGTCACATGACAGGTGTCGGAATCCTCTGGCTCCAGTGTCTGCTGTTACAGTGACATTTAAAACCCAAATACGCTCACAATTTGTTTTAATATATTTGCTTGAAACTTCACAGACCTGCAGCAAACAACAGACACACTTGGGAATTCAATTTCAGTTGCCTCTTTTCTCACTGCCTCTGGCTAGAACCAGACATTTTGCGATGCCTCTTCTTCTCAGCACATAGCATAGAGGTTTCTGTTGTGGGAAAGATGCCAATGAACAGAACAACAGTTTGGGGGAAGAGGAGACTTTTTCAGTCTCCGCTCCCTGGGCAGCGTCAGCTCCAGAAGTGTACGCAGTACAGAGCACAACACAGGGAATGACTAGAAACCCTAACCCTGGTGCTTTTTGTAAAATCAATTGCAATGTTTACTAACAACTCTGGAGTCTGAGTCCAGATTTACAATGTTTAAGAATAAATTCTAGATGAAAAATGCAGGAACTTCCATGGTCTGGAATGACTGATGTGAATTCAGGACCAGCCTGTACCTCAACAGCAGGGCAGAGTGAACGGGTTTGCTCGCAGGGGGTTCCCAGTCAACAAGAATGGCAATTCCTGCAACTCTACATCCAAGCTATCCCGAAGGCCAGGATCCTCAGATTCTCTGGTAATGAATGGCAACTGAAGGATCTGGGTGGGTCAGGAGACAGATTCCCAGCTTTGATTTGGGGCTGGGTCCAGCTCTAGTGCTCTCAGGCCCTTGACAGAAGGGTGAGGGCTTACTTGAAATTGGAGGCATTGACACCTTCACTAGACAGCGATGGAGTCTTATGGCTGAACATTCTTTTATGGCATTCTGAAGAAAAGAACCAGAGAAAAGTGGTTTAAAATACTGCACTGGTGTTATAAAATGCTCTATATTTTGTAAATATAAACTTTATGCTAAAAGTATTTCCCCAATGACTGCTTTCTCCTAAACTAGTACTGTCTGGGCAGCTCCAGGAGATGAATGTCCACGAGGACTACCGGCCATGGGGACTTGCTGCACAAGTGCTCCCTAGCATGCCAGCTGAGCAAGGGAGAGAATGCAGAGCATCATGGGATGGAGACAGGTGTGCAGTCGCTCCACTTACTTCCCACCTGCACTAGCTCTGCTGCTCTTTGAACTGTGCCCACAAGGACGTACGTGTTCCAAGACTTCCCCTGCACCTGGGCCCTCATGCTGGTCCTGGAAATCTGGTGAAACTTTCACAGCACTTTGGTCTCTACACAGGTGTGATGGGGTGTTCTTTTCACACACCAGAACTGAAGGGGTTAAGGTGACAAGAGAGGCCAGTTAGCCATATGCTGCACCTCCTGGGCAGGAATATAACCAAGGAGTTGAGGCTGCGGGGGCTGCAGAAACGTGAGCCTGCAGTCACACTCCCTGATACAAGGGGGAAAGTAGGAGCCTGACAAAGGCAGTGTAGGAAGCTGTCCAGGGAAGGAGCAGTAAAGTCCAAGAGCAGAGACCTCAACTGCTGATTTGAGGGTCCCTGGACTGGAACCTGGAGTAGAGGATGGGCCTGGTTCCCCTACCAGCCACTGCAGGGGTGGCACAGTCAGCCCAGTGGCTATGGAGATTGCATGAGACTTTGTGGAAAGAGACTGGTGAGACCCCGGAAGGGGAGGACGAGTGTGATGTGGACAGAGGGCTAAAACACAAAGGAGAAGCGCTGCAACTCCTGACTAGTGAGAGTGGCTGTGGAGGGAGTGACTGAGGCAACGGGCTAAGCGACCCCAGGATGGGGCGCAGAGAGTAGTGAGCTAATTCCCCAGATGAGCCATGAGGAGGTGCTGCTGAGCAGTGAGGGGAAGTTCCCAGTGGGCAGACAGAAGAGCAACATAGGGGGTGCAGAGTTGCTATGCTGGTCCATGGGGTGAACCTTACCCAGAGCGCTATACAAGAGCTTCTGATGCCAGGACTGACCCTGGAAACACCTACATCCCCTAGTGAGGATGAACCTTCTGGATGCTTAGGTCACCCTTCATTAGAGGGTGACCAGACAGCAAGTGTAAAAATCGGGATGGGGGTGGGTGGTAATAGGAGCCAATATAAGAAAAAGACCCAAAAATCAGGACTGTCCCTTTAAAATCGGGACATCTGGTCACCCTACCCTTCAAGCAGGAAGGAGATGGTCCTGCTTCAGGCAGAAGATGTAGGTCCCAGCAAGGGCTCTGGCCCCCAAATGCTGAGACCCTGGAAAACACTCCTTCAAAATAGTTGTTTTGTTTTGTCATGTTCTCGTTTCCCCTGCTGCTGTCAGGTAACAAACAAAAAGGATTTAAAAGGCAGGGGAGGGGACAGGATTGTTAAAGTGCTGTTTTTAGTGCAATGCCCCCAGGGAGCCTGGCTTCAATACAGATCTGGGGCCATATCCTCTGCTGCAGTAAACTACCTTAGGTGCGCTGAACTCTGCAAAGCGTGGACTCTCAGTAATACTGTGCTGGCATCTTGCAGTGCCAGCAATAGACCAGGACGCCACTGTGCTTGGTGCTGCACAAACACAGAAACTGACCCCAACCCTTTGTCTTTTGCCATCTGTACATCTCCTAAGTCCCAGTCTGGTGCTTTAACCACACTTTTCTCTGGGTTCAAGGGAGGTGCTCCTGATCTTCTCTGGTGTGAAGGAGAGGAAAAACAGGCCCATTAGTCCCGGTGGAACACATGCTTCGGTTTTTACACTGACTTCTTAAGGCAGGGGTGGGCAAACTATGGCCTGCAGGCCACATCCGGCCTGCAGGACCCTCCTGTCTGGCTTGCCTGAGCTCCCGGCCGGGGAGGCGAGCCCCGGCCCCATCCCCGTTCCCTCTCCCTTGGCCGCCCCGCCCCCTGAGTCTCTACCCCATCCAATGCCCCCTGCTTCCTATTCCCCGACTGCCTCCCGCAACCCCCTGCCCCTTATCCAATCTCGCCCCCATCTCCACCGCTCACTGGAGCCAGTCATGCCCAGCAGGAGCAGCGGGCCAGAGCGGGCTGCGGGGGAGACAGCGGGGGAGGTACTGGGGCTTGCCTCCCTGTCCGGGAGCTGAGGTGGGCCGGACAGGATGTGGGCTGTCTCCCCACCCCCGCAGCCACACCGCTAGTGCTCCTAGCAGATGTTAAAGTATTGAAGCATAAGCTTTCGTGGGCTAATGCATCCGACGAAGTGGGTATTAGCCCACAAAAGCTTATGCTTCAATACTTTAGTTAGTCTTTAAGGTGCCACAGGAATCTTTGTCACTTCTTGATTCAATAGCATTTATGACCGTGTTTCTGTAAGGGCTAAAGTTCTATGCTGGAAAAAAAAGGGGTGAGGGGCATTTTCAGCTCTGATGCATTTCTTTCCTGGAAACGGGACTTACAGAACCAACATGGGGCAAACTGTGACTTGTTTGCAATTTGTGAGTGATCTGCAGGTGATGGATTAGCTGCTGCAGAAATATGTGCATTATTTCAAACAGCAATTACCTCCGACAACTTTGCAAACAAGATAAAAGGTGATATTTGTCAAATAAATTATTCACTGCAAATTATTTACTAATGACGGAGCTTGTTTTTCTCTGGGTACCTTTGTCAGCCACCTCACCACAGGTTGTGAGCACCACGCAGTCATTAATGAATTTATCCTCATAACATCAGGAAGGCGGGGAAGTGCTATCCTCATTTTACAGAGAGGGGATTGAGGCTCAGCGGCTAAGGCCCAGGTTATGAAAGGTATTTCAGTTCCTAACTTCCACTGAAATCAGTGGAAGTTAGAAGCCTAAATTCCTTTCAGGTTGAAGAATAGCAGCCGTGTTAGTCTGTATCCGTAAAGAAAGTGAGGAATACTTGTAGCACCTTAGAGACTAACTAGTTTATTTCAGCATAAGCTTTCGTGGGCTGATTCTGGAGCCAAGTGATTTGTCCACAGTAACGGAGGGAGTCTGGGGCAGAGCTGAAACCAAATCACCTGGCTCCCACTTTAATACCTTAACCCCAGAGGTTCTCAACCTGGGAGTTGAGAACAGGGGTCAAGAGGTTTGCAGCTAGATGGAAGGGGACTCCAAGGTGATCTTGATATGGAAAACGGTACTCAGGTAGGTAAACAGCTAACCCCCCTGCCTTAACACAAAGCCCCCCCCTTTCAGGGAGTGGTGAGAGGAGGAGGAGGGAGCTCAGCACTTCCAGAAGCCTCCCTGGATTCTGGACTGCAGTTCCTCTTTTGCACATTCCTTTAACACAAACCTAGTTTTCAGGAGCCTGATCCTGAATCGCTTATTAAAGCAAAACTCTGTTGGAAAAACCAGTGGGAATGTAGCCGTAACGAAGACCTCAGGCTCGGGCCCTACTGTGTGTTAGCATTTGGCAATCCTGAGCTTCACAAAGCAGCATCACACACTGGGGCAGACCGCAAGTGCAGTGTCAAAGTCCAATTCCATACAGCTAATTCAATAAGTCACAGATACCATTACTTCATAAGGCAGAGAGACTCCAAAGTTATTAGGGGAATTGGGAGTGGGGGGAGGAAAAGTTGAAATGGAGAAGGGAGAGAGACAGGGCGGGTGGAGAGGGGGGAGCTAAGACAAGCAGCAGAACAAAACATCCCATAAATCATGAGAAGCTGCTGAAATACCAGAACAAATGACCCCATAGCTTGGCCATTGTTCCTGAGCGATGGCTTAAAGCGCTCCCAGTCGAGACAAAGTGCCTCCAGGTTTGTTTCAACGCTGTGCCTGCCCCATTCAGAGCAGTGCATGCACTGCCCAGCATGACCCGCAACCCTGAGATTCTGGGGAAGGCCTACGTGGTTTAGGAATAGTGGGTGAGATTTGCAAAGCTGCCTACGGGAACTGGATACTCTGTTCCCATTAATTTAATGGGCTTTGGGCATCCTCAGCTCTAAGCCTGCTTTGGAAATCTCATATGACAGGAATCAGTCACAGGTTTAGCCAAAGCACCTACACATAACCCAGACCCACATATACAAACTGGGGAGATATGCAAAAAACAACCAAAGGTAAAGGGGCAGGAAAGGAAAAGTGGGGAGGGAAGAGAAGCAGAAAGAAGTCAAGGCTAACGAAAGAGGGGAAAAAACGGAAAATGAGAGAGTGAATTAATGAAAGACAAACCAAATCAAACGGAACAGAAAGATTACAAGCCTGGAGCATGAAAAAAAGAAGAATCAAAGGAGATGGAAGCTGAGACAAAGGCACTAGAATTTGTGATGAGGTCCCTCGCAAGAGGGTGTTAAAGGGACAAGTTGAACACAGACTTTGTTATGGATTAAAAGCTGGTTAAGAGATGATGTAAAATAGAGAAAAAACTGATAATTTCCACGTGTGCAAAAAGATAAAATTGGTGTTTGTGGGAAGATTTCTGCTTGGTTTTTTTTTAACTTTAGAAATACCAAGAATGTCAAATTTTGTCATCTCCAGTTTGCAAGAGGACTCATTGAAGGTGTTAGAGGTGGGGTGTTTATCTTCTCAGTCCTTACATGAGTAGGAGAAGGTCTTTAACAAAGAGACCTTTTCTCCCATGTGTTGCTTGGTCACTGGAGTTAAAACAGGTATTACAGACAAACAGAAATCAAGGAGTTATAAACAGTATCACTGAAAATCCCTTCCTCTCTCAATTTCCTAGCTTTCACTCTCTTGGAACCTGTGATACCACAAGCTTACAATTTCTCCAGCTGCCCATACAATCTTTCAGCACAACAGACCTGAATTTCTAAAATAAGAAATAAGCAGGGAAAGAATAATTTTAAAAACCAAACACACTGTTCAGGTCTTCTTTATATATCCTACTAAAGCCTCTGCATGGTTATTCCACTCTCTGTATCACCCCTCCCCCTGCACATCAGACTTCCCCACAACAGCCTGGTCTCTGAAGCATTAAGTATTGGGATCTGCCATGAGCACGATTCCAGACAAGAAGGACCAACGGTCTGAGGCAGTATGGCATATTCATAGGTCCCTAACAGAAGGGACTTTGTGGGACCAGCTTAAAAAAATAGTCTAAAAAAGTCTAATAATGAAGTACTTATATTAGTAAACAACATATGAATGAAATAAGTGTTTTCTCAATACTTCACTCCCCCCCCCTTCTTAAAAAGTAGAACATAGCAGGCATCGTGTAGTTACAGCTAAACTCAGGAGCAAAATCTTGTTTCACTTGCTTTTTAGAGTACATAAATATATGCTGCCTAAATAAAGCATGTACTGTGCCACAGGACCGACACGGACTATTGATGTTTTGCATCTCATGGACACAGGGCGAGGGGGGGCAAGCGACTCTCCTCAGACACGGACTGCCTGTGTGATCTTGGGGGCTAACCACCGAGGGGCAGATATTTAAAGGACAACTGCAGACCTCCAGGTCCAAGCAAAACCCCACTGACTGGGGGAAATAATGGAATAATGACATTACAAAACCAAGCAAGTGAATGTCCCCCTTTGCAGGGCCTGGCTTTAGCATACAATGTGTGACCTCCACATGTGGTCCATGTTTTCAAATGGCCATCCACTCAGGCTGCGGATGTCCGTCCGTCCACAATATTGCGGATGCGAGCACCTACACACACCCTTTTCCAACACCAACCCCAGTGCTTAGGTGACGGGTTTAAAATGCGACTATCCATCCATGCTCACTTTAGAATCTCTCGCCAGTGCATGTTAGTGCTAAACAGTGTGCATGTGGACGTCTGCACAGGCATGCTGCAGCTTTGAATACTTGGCCATGAATGTTTCAAAGTAAATTAGAATTCTTATACTGGAACAATATGCCTACTGCAGCTCCTGGATTTCCTATCAAACCAGAACAGCGGAAAGGGTTAGAAGATCCAAACAATATCCTATGAAGACGTTAAGATGGTTAGGGGCTCAATTACGGCTCTGACTGTTACAGGCGATTGCTCCTCAATAGGGGGTGTTCTAGTATGCTTCTGTACATACCTAGGTTTGGCAGATTCAATTTTTAGGTTATAATTTTGACAGATAATATCAATGTTTATATTAAAGCATTTTTCTATTTTTTCATTTTTTCTCAATTTAAATTTTGACAGTTGCGCAAAATTATGGGTTTTAAGCATTTTCCTCTATTTTTATTTTTTTAAATTTTCAGGTGTGGGAAATTGGGGGGGGGCGGGAAATCAGACAATTATTTAATGACAGTAGAGGCTGAGGTTCAAAAAGTTAAAACGTTATAATCATTAAAACAAAATGTCAACAGACAAAGTAAATGTCCTTAAATCAAACTCCAACAAGTTCTCAAGCATCATTTTCCTTACTTTGCCTATGTACATTTTAATTATTGATGGAAATATTTTTTGTCCTGCGTGTGTGTGGTGAAATCAATCTTTGCTGACATTTACCAATAAAAATCGAATCATTCCAAGCCTATGCATAGGGTAATATCTTTGAGACCTGTAAGGAAGTTCTTGATGAGAGAAGTCAGAATATGTGCAGGAAGGAATGAAGCCTGAATGTTGTGCTGTCTTAGATCATTTTCTTTTTACGCTTGACTATTGAACACTAGAGCTAGGTGACATTTTTTGGTCACATTTTGAGGGGGGAGGGGGCAAAAAATGAAGCTTCAGCAACACCGAAATGTTTTGCAGATTCGTGCCAGTTTTGCTGAATTGTTTCAGTCAAAACCCCCTAGTACCCCAAAATTTTGAAAAAAAAATCTGTTCTGACGGTTTTCTAAATGAAATGTTTCAATGTTTTGGTTCAACATGACTTTGTTTTGAAACTTCCTTTAATCTGATTAAAAATACAACCAAAATCATTTTAAAATGGGCAAAATTGACACAAAATATTGTGTTTGACCCAAAACATTTTTTTTATTTTTGGATTTTCCAAACATTTTGAAAAATTTCTTGGATTGCCGCAAAACATTTATTTTCTCCACCCCAGTGACTTGCAAGCCCATTATTCACACTGCTCGACTGAACACTTGCGAACCTGGCCACCCAAAAGAAGAGGAAGAAGCTAAGTGACCAGCTGCGATGCCTGAGGATGGGGTGCCTTGGAAAGGCATAGTACCTCTGTCTAGAGGCCTGGGAGTGCAGCCCTTAGCAGCTACACCTTCACAAGTGAAGTTAGTGCTTTCCTACAGTATCAACCCAGCCTGACCTCGAGAGCTGGGCCTTCCCCACCTAGAAATGGCCCACCTCGTGCTGCAGTGTGCTGCCAGCAGCGGTCAATGGCTGCCTTTGCTTTGGCAATGCTGGGAGTCAGACTATGTCTGATCTCTATGGGCACATTATGGTGGGTTGACAGGGAGTACTCTCAGCATACTTGTGCGGGGAGGAAGGTGTAAGTGAGCCATAGGTACTGTAAATTGCTGGGTACAACGTGAATGAAGGATGATTATTACACTCCATTGTACATTCCAGATTACACTCAGCCATTAGAACCCCCCTCCCCCCCCCCATGTGGGATAACATTAGAAAAATTACAGGGAATCCAGTGGCACCTTAAAGACTAACAGATTTATTTGGGCATAAGCTTTCATGGGTAAAACCCCGCACTTCTCCTGAGGCACCTGAAGAAGTTGATGTTTTACCCATGAAGCTTATACCCAAATAAATCTGTTAGTCTTTAAGGTGCCACTGGACTCCTTGTTGTTTGTGGATACAGACTAACACGGTCACTCCCTAATATTAGAGAAATTCTTGTTTTCAGCCACAGATTGTCTATCCTTGGTCTCCAAAGTGGTTGTGTTTTGCAAGTTTTACCTAAAGGTGATTACTCCTCACTAAGGATTTGTTTCCAGGCTGTCTCAAAAACCCTGTGAAATATTATCATTTATTATTGCCAAACAAACCTAAGACAGCTGGCTCCCCCCCACACTGTCAGCTGAAGCTCAAATATATTCCAGAGATAATATGGAAACTCAGTAAGAATTAAATGGTTAAAGGGGACCAGCAAAGGGAGATGGGTGGGAATTGGGCTTGTGCCTTTTTTTGATTCTTTATACTGGAAAAAGAAGGGCTGAACTGGGTTTTTTGTTTGTTTGTTTTGTACATTAGAAATGTAGGTCTTGTCTGGTTTGGGAGCTTCCATGGTAGTTGAAGGATGGAATGAGGACATCAGAAGAGCTTTGAGAGTGAAAGCTGAGCAATTGGAAAGGAAAGGGATTTTTAGTCAGGTTGTTTAAAACTCTGTGGGTTAATACCTATTTAACTTTGATGCCTAATTACCATTGTGGAGAAAGGCAGCCTATCTGAAAGGATTCAACACCTTCACTCCTTCCATTAAGCAGTTAGAGCTTATAATAAAAGGCCCAGAATTCTCCAGCAAAAGCAGGGAAAAAACAGACTAGACAATCCTGAGGATTTTTTTTTAAAATCCAATCAGGAATAATTTAGAAAAGGGGCACAATTCCCATCTTGAGAAAAATCCTTCCTTAATGCTGAGAGGATTGAACTATGAGTGGGCTCCAAGACTATCACATCAAGACACACAACCCACAGATAAATTATTTCCATTTCAAACAGGGGAGCAGTCTCAGAATAAAGCTGGTTGTTTAGCTCAAGCTGGAGCACTACATGCAGAGTCTCGGGGGTGTCACATCCTACAGAACACCACAATAATAATGCGCCCTATTGGTGCAAAATATGTCACCCAAAGATCTCAAAGCATTTACAAAGGGAGGCAAGGATCATGACCCTCCTTTTACAGAGGAGGAAATGAGGCACCGCGAAGAAAGTCACTTACCTAGAGCAAGTCCATGGCAGAGCTAGGAATAGATCCCAAGTCTCCCGACACCTCACGCCATGCTCTAACCATCAGACAACCCTGCCTCCTACAACTGCAACCTGCTCCAGTTTATATACATTAGTTGGGTGGCTGGCAAGGTGCCAGTTGCACTGATCCCCCGACAGCTGGTGAGGGAGGCTGGGGGCGGGGGGGCCTGCACGTGGAATGAAGGGGTGGAAGCCATGGCTTCAGCTTCCTGCTCCACCCCTCCAGAGCTCCTAAAGGAGCAAGAATGCAAAGGTGTCTAGAGCAGGGGTTGGTGTGGTGTGCCGAGTCTTCATTTATTCACTCTACTTTAAGGTTGTGCGTGCCACTAATACATTTTAACGTTTTAGAAGGTCTCTTTCTATAAGCCTATAATATAGAACTAAACTATTGTTGTATGTCAAATAAAATGTGAAATTAAAATGCAGGACCAGGGCAGTGTGGCCAGGACCCATGCAGTGTGAGTGCCACTGAAAATCAGCTCGCGTGAGGCCTTTGGCACTTGTCCCATAGGTTGCCTACCCCTGGTCTAGAGGCTGTTCAAACATAAGATTTCCTTTCCCTGGTTTCCTGGCTTCTCTTTTGCTCCAGCCAAAAGACTCGGTATTGGACATCAGAAGTGCTATGAGAGTGAAAGTGATCCTTTTTTTTCCACAATAACACCAGGCAGGGAGTTTGTTTATTCACTCAAATAACTGTCTTAATTAAAAGTTTTTGCTGAAGCTATAGTCATCCCACATAGTGAGCACCCATCGTCTGCCTCCCACACACCTCCCAGAACATGCTCACTGCTCCCCCTGAGATACATTCTAGTCCATGAATGTATGAATGTATGCCAACATGGACATAGAGCTGTCTTCCTTTGACACCTTTAACTCTCACCATCCTCTGTGTTCCATCCTGGGAAGGACTAGCAGCTTTCTGTGTCCTATACCACTTAACCCCTGAGGTCAACCTCTGCTTCACATGATACAGGGGCCTTGTGGGGGGCTCTGCCTCACACATTACAGGGGCCTGTTGGGGGGGGGGGGGGCTGTGCCTCACACACCAGGAGGGGTCTATGATGGGTGGGTCCCCTCTGCCTCACACTGGGAAGGGTCTGTTGGGAGGTGGGGAGTCACCCCTGGCCCACATGCTGGAAGAGGCCCATCATGGCGTCCCCTCTGCCTCACATCACTGGGGAAGTGTCCGAGACCCCAGTGAGCCAGTACACCCCAAGCCTGTACTGCAAGTGTCTTTCACCGTTCTCTCTGCTAGAGGGTATCTTCCAGTGCTGGGAGGTGGAGTGCGAAAGGGTAGCCCCCCCACTACCCTTTCTGTACACCCCCAACATCACTCAGCACTGACAACAGCAACTGGGTGGGACTCAGACAACCCCAAGAGCTCCCTGCTTTGCGGGGATCTCAGCGGAAAGCTGAGGGCTGGGGTCCACAGCTCCTTTCCTCTCAGCCCTGCCCTGAAGCTCTTACCATTCAATGCTCAGAGACCTGGGACGGAATGCAGGCAGCTCAGCTGAGGCATACTCAGCTTTCCTCCTCTTCTCCTGCTTCTGCTTAACTGACAAGCGGTGGGCAAACTTAGAGAGGCTGCTCTCCGACCTGGGGAGGGGGAAAGGAGAGGTGTTAACTTTGCTGCAGCGCCTTGGGGACCAGAGGCAGGTTCAGGGCAAGGCATGGTCACAGGAGGCAGAAGTGAAGCAGCAGGAGGCTCAAAGGGGTAGGTATGAAGCAGCAGCAGTTTTAGAATTGATTTAGCTGAAAAAATTATATTATTTGCATCTGCACAGCCCTACTGACACCTACAGTATTGCATGGGTATAATGGAGGACCAGGTCTTGGCTCCATAGCATTAGGCACGATTCTATCCACTTGGATACAGAGTAAGAGCTGTTCCTTTTGCTCCTAATCAGTGAAAGAGAATGGGTTACTGAGTCCTGTGTGGACCAGAATGCAGTTAGCTAAATCAGAGAAGAGCACGGTGAGCAAGATGCACTGCTATCTGCAGAGCAATCGCAGCTCAGCAGCTGAGGAATCCTTCTTGCCTTGGAGAATCTGCAGCCCCGACAACATGAGGTTCTAACTCCTCATCGGCTGCATCTTCCTGCTCAAGAAGAAATAAAACAACCCTGTAGGGTGTGAACGTTTTGCTTCATTGTTGATCCAGAGAGCTCCTGTGATGGGCAAGGTAGTACCAAAGGGATGGAAATTGGCTGCTCTGGGCTTCAAGTATGGGAAAACTACTCCCAGTGGAGTACTCCCAGTGTCACACTACTCCCAATGTCACACATCTGTGCATTTTGCTGTGGTTGTGGGAATACCTTTCCCAGCTCTGACAAAGAGCTTGGTATGGCTCCAAAGCTTGTCTCTCACCAACAGAGGTTGGTCCAAGAAAAGATACCATTTCCCTCACCGTGTCTCTAATCTGCTCATATAGCATCTGTACCAGTTTGTGTAGCTATATTTTTTTAAGTTAATACATTTCCCATCTGACTTAAATGGAACAAAATACTCCCCCAAAAGGTATTTCTCAGAAATGTGAGCTCTCTGCCTCTTGCTGTACAATAATTAAACAGACCATGAATGGCTATCCTTTTTTCCAAATATATTTTAAACACAGACATCTCCAATGCATTAACTCTGGTTATTGATTTATTTTTCAGTTTACAAATTGCTGTTGCTTGGGAGAGGGCGGAGATGGTTTGTTGGAAGGAGAAGACGTCTCTGTAAATATCACTGCTGGGAAAGAGTCGGTCAGACCTTCTGGGGTCATTCTTTACATTTAAAAAAAAATCATTTGCTTTGATGTACGGGATGGAACTTTATCTTTTAAAAAAATACAGATTTTTCACCACGCTGAAGAAACCACTGGGGGAGAACAAGTTAGATTAGGAACAATTTAAGCATCTCATTAAATCTGTCTAATAGAATGCATTGCACAAACACCAGTGCTGTCATTAAACACTCTCCTCTGATCCCATGTCAAAGCTCGTATTGAAATGGGTAATATTTCAATTAGCTGAGGCTTGGTGAAGTGATCTCTCATCTCTCAGGAGGTTTCTGTGTTCAAAGCTGAGACAGGGAAAGTGGAAGTAAAGGCTCTGTAGTGATGACCTTCAGAAATGGGACATTTTGTACCAAATTCAAGCCTGGCGTAACTACCTTTGACTTCCCAGTTCTTGTGCGGCATTTCATAGAATATCAGAGTTTGAAGGGACCTTAGGAAATCATCTAGTTCAACCCAAAAGCAGGACCAATCACCCCAATTAAATCATCCAGCAGTGTTTTTTCCCCATATCCCTAAGTGGCCCCCTCAAGGATTGAGCTCACAACCTTGGGTTTAGCAGGCCAATGCTCAAACCACTGAGCTATCCCTCCCCCCCATTCTGTTTAGTCACCTACTAGCATGGAGTCCAAGGTGGATGCTGCACTGGTGGAGCTGCTATCCTATGTCACCTGCCCTTACCTCCTCTCCCAGCTGTCCTCAGCACTCTCTACTGACGTAGCGCTGGGTCCTGCAAGAGGCTGGGTGCCGTCTGAGTGGCACAGAGCACCTGGAGTTGAGGCCTTTCAGCAGGTATCAGGAAACACTCATTAAATGGTAGGATTGGGCACAAAGAACCACAGAGGTAGGAAAAACCCATTTGATCATCTAGCCCAGGGGTGGGCAAACTATGGTCTGCGGGACAGATGCGAGACCATCCTGCCTGGCCCCTAAGCTCCCAGCTGGGGAGCTCCCCATAGCCCCTCCCCCCCGAGCCACATGGGCAGTGCTCTGGGGGCAGGGCTGCGTGGCGGAGCATCTAGCTCCATCCAGGCTGCTGCTCTGAGTGGCATGGTAAGGGGGCCAGAGACGGGGTAGGGGGTTGGATAAGGGGCAGGGAGTCCCAGGGGGCAGTCATGGGATAAGAAGCAGGGGCTGTGGGGTGGTTGGGGTTGGGGGGGTGAGGTCCTGGGGGGACAGTTCAGGTGGAGGGTCTCGGGAAGGGGGGAGTCAAGGGACAAGGAGCAGGGCCAGGGCTTAGATAGGGTGTGGGGTCCCGGGGAGGCCTGGTTAGGGGAGGGAGTCTCTGGATGGAATGGGCGATCAAGGGACAAGGGGGGTGGGGTTGGATGGGTAGGGGTTCTTAGGGGGGCAGTCAGGGGGTGTGAAGTGGGAGGGGGTCAGATGGGGCAGGACCAGGCTGTTTGGGGAGGCACAGCCTTCCCTACCCGGCACTCCATACAATTTTGTGACCTCGATGTGTCCCTCGGGCCAAAAAGTTTGCCCAACCCTGATCTAGCCCATGTCTCTGCCAGCACAGGAGTGTCCCTCACACTATACTAACTCGTGCTTTTTGCTGTTTAGTTTTAAGCAAGCTCAAGCAATAAGTCTTCTTGTATTCCCCACCAGAGACTATTCTACAGCCCAACAGATACCACTGTCTGGAGATTTTAGATGCTATTCAGCCTAAATGTTGCTCTTAATTTCATCTAATTATTCCTAGTAATTTCCTCTGGGACCCCTCCACAGAATTACACTCTCTTCTTGCTGCTTACACTCTACAGTCATCGCATCCCCGCAAAGTCACCAGACCAGACCAAGCTGCATCATAGATAACTTTTAAAATCTCCTTTCTTCAATCACTTCTTCTCGACCTCTCGGACTCCTCCAGTTAGTCAATTTCTAGTGCCCAGAACTAACCACCAATCCCCTCAGAGCTCATCACAATCACCTTGCTGGTCTGCTGCCTGATACCTTTGCACCTAGAGCCCAAAATTGCACCGGCCCTTTTTTGCTGTCATAGGACATTGCAAACTCACCTAACTTGCGGTCACTCTCAATCCTAGGTCACTTTCATCATCACAATGGCACTCTGAGTTTCTCCTTCCTGTACTCTTTCTCATTCACCACTTCCTGCCCAGTCGAATCTCATTTCATTCTTTTTGGATCATGTTTATACCTCCCTAGATCCCTTTGGATGATCTATCTAGATATGTATGTAGCCTTCAGCATCTCACAATCAGTAAGGAATTTTATCCTCACAACACCCCTGTGAGCGAGGTCTCTTCTAACCCCACTTTGCAGATGGGGACCTGAGGCTGGAAGTGAATGGGGACCAAGCAGCTGGAAGTGAAAGCCAAACAAATAATTCGAGTTGGAAAGAAAGCCCATATTTTTGACAGTGAGGGTGATTAACCATTGTAACAAACTACCAAGGGAAATAGTCAGTTCTCCATCTCCTGAAGTCTTTGAATCATGACCAGATGCGTTTCTGGAAGATGCGCCTTAGCTAAAGACAAGTTACTGGCTCAATACCGTGGTAATGAGGTGGAATTCTATGGCCTCTGTTAGGAGGCCTTAAAAACATATGAATCTATTACATGACTTGCCCACAGTTACACAGAGAGTCTTTACCTGAACCAGAACGCTGCTCAGTCCAGTGCTCTCCCCACTAGACCATCTTTCTTATGCCAGCACTGTTCCCTCACTGATATTGATGACCCTTCCCAGATCAGCATCATCTGAAAATTTTATTAGCATAACCATTTCCAGCTATCGGGCTATTGCAGTTCTGGAGGAACATCTTTTCCACAACTCATTAAAGCAAACTCCTGCTTCCTGTGTGGATCTGAAAGTTCCAATGGTATTTTTTCAATTAGAAACCTAGGAGAATGTTACAGTATTATCTGGCTATTTATACAGTACTGGTTTATATAAACTGTACTGCAGTAGGGGGATGAATCATACCTGCTACACTATGACTATATGCAGATAAATCAGGCATTTGCAGTATCCCCATCACCAGAAATGCATAACCCAGTGCAATTAACTGATATGCAGCAAGCAATAGGCAAAAAGGCTTCAGCATCAATTGCTGCAAAGGCTGAATTACCATCACCAGTCCAATCACCATTCTTCTACTGCAGTAGGGCAGGGGCTCTCACCTGGCCCCTGGGAGTTGGCTGGCCTCCCTCCCTCTTTACAAGAAGTCTGACTAGATGACCACAGTGGTCCCTTTGGGCCTTGGAATCTATGAACTATAAAGTGTGTGGGTGAGAGTTAGTTGCTTTTTTATTGCTTTGAAATGAGGACCCCAAGTGCTCTGATAGACTGATTGGGAAATTGTCTGGTTTCACTGAAGCATTAAATGCCTTGATAACCTCTGCTTAAATGCTACGTTGTACATTTCTTGTGGCATGGCTATGTGGTGATTAGTCGCAACCTACCTAGCAGTGCAAAGGGGTGACCCCTATTCCTCCTCTCACATAGCAGAAGAGACCACCACAGTAAAGCAACAACCACCACCACCGCTATCTTCATTTCCAAAGCACCTTCCATGCGAGGATCTCACAGCACTTCACAAACTGACTGAGTTAATCCCTACATGCCCCCTGCGATGTATTGCTGGTATTAGGACCCTGTGGCAGACCACAGACTCACCAGCACAGCGCCTCCTACTAGTCGTTTGGAAATTAGTTCAGAGCACTGGGGTTAGACTGCAGTCTGTAACGACCACTCCTCATTGGCGAGGGGGCAGGACCTGCTGCCTTTGCCTATCTCCGGGCTGCCCCTCTGCAGCCCCAGTACCTTTCGTAGGCCTTCACCAAGGCCTGCAGCCTGGAGGTTTACCAGGCTGGAGCTCCCCAGCTCCCTTTGCCCTTCCCCAGCACTGCTCCACTTCAGGTACCTTGATCCTAGGCAGCTAGCCCTTCCCAGTGCAGGGCTACAGTGAGACTCCTTCAGTGCCTGGCCCCCAGCCCACTTATCAGGGCCAACTGGGCCCTCACTGAGCTGGCCACAGCTGTGGTCAGCTACTCACTCAGCTGCTCTCACTTCTTTTCTCCATCGCGGCCCTCTCAGGGGCTGCTTTTAACCCCACTACAGACCTTCAATACACAGATGGGAACATTGAGGTGCTGCACGTCTCAGAAGAAATCGGCATGAATGTCATTCCAGCAGCTTAACAACAGATGATCTAGGTGTGCACGAAGGACCTAAAAAGGGACAGTTGCTTTTTGTTCAGTGGACTGATCAGCTGCTGAAAACCTGATGAGCCCCTCTTGCTCTCATCAGCATGGCCTATAGGATTATGCACAACATAATGGCTAACCTTCTCCAGGGTGCTGCACCCACGGCCATACATTCCAGCCGAGGCCTGCTGCCATAGCTGTAGGTTTTATTCAGTGTTTTAAAATGGACCTTCTCCAGCCTCAGCACATGCAGACTAGGACGTCATTCAGAAAGTAGGAATGGGAGCTGGGTGAGAATGGAGATCAGAAGCGATCTCCAGCTTTTTCATTGTGTGGAGCACATAGGGAAGCCCCCTCTCCTGCCACTCCTTGCTTCTCAAATCATGTCCCTCTATGAATCTCTAGGAAGAGCTCCAGCGAACACTGGTGATTCACAGACCACAGTTTGAGGGCCACTGTCCTCCTCTCTCTGCTTGCCAGGTTGCAGCAGAGCTATCACACATGTGATATTTGAAGGATAACTGAGTCGGGCTTTAGGGTAACTTGCCTATCAACAGGAAGTAAAGTATAAATTAAACACAGCGCTGTAATCCACCCTGGTAGTCTCGGTCTCTGCAGCTGGTTCCTGCCCCAGCATGTGAGAGGACCTCTCCAAGGGCCACCTAGAAATGTGGCCATGCAGAGCATCCCACACAATGAGAGGCAACTTTACAACTTCCTGCTTGGACGTAGCCCTTTAGAGCACACAGCAGACCTGGTGGGTGCTGGCTGAATTTAATCCCAACCCAATGAAAGGGGACTGAAGTGAGCCACCTCCATTATCCACTCACTATAAAGGAGAAACCCAATGCTTTACTGAATGTCACTTTTCCTCACTGATTGCTACCAAATGCAGTAGAAGCCTAACGTGCCTTCCAGCAGGAGAACTCTGCTTGGCAAGCAAAGTTTGGAATTTCCAGAGCTTCTTCCTTCAGTTCTGCACCTGCAAAGCGTTTTGATTTGTTTTCTCTTTGCCTCAGAGAAGCCAATGGAGCACGCAAAGAAAACCATCAGACGTAGCATCAACCGCAGTGGTGGAAAGAATCCTCTCCTACCTATCGGAGAAGGCTGTTCAGTTACCGTGTTCTATCGTCAATCACACCTCCAGGATTTACATCTGCCATCCAGATTAAACATGCTCACTGCCCCGTTTAAGCATTTAAATCAGAACATTTCATCCTGTCTAAAACAACATTTATCAGCTGCAGAGAAGCTTGCAGCTATTTCCTCCTAATATCACCCTAATTCCACTTCCCTCAAAAAAGCCTTTAGTTTAAGAAGGCAGCTAACTAAAATCAGCAGAAAACATGATGGGGACATGGGAATTATCACAGCTATACACGTGTATGCGGGAAGGGGGTTTCAAAGGCATCATGTTTGTTCTCATATAAAAGTACAGCTTCATGCACATAAGTGCACAGCAGGAACGCCACATGGTAAATGTGACCATCACACCAGCCTCAATGCCTGCTCCCTGACATGAGACAAAGTCACCTGGAACAGGCTAGACACAACCACTGCTGACAGGATCCTTGTGCTGCTATGACCTTAGCAACAGTCTTCAAAACCTGCTATATTTTGATTATTTGTTCTATTCTTCCTACAGCTACTCACTGGTATGGTCCCCTGGCACAGGTGGAGGGAGCAAAGAGATCTCTGAAAGCAACCCAGTCAAACCCTTTCCCAAAGCAGCGCCTGCTCAGGCTCAAAGCTAGTGTCCTGTTCCTGGCTACAACAAGTAGCTGTCTGCTCCCCAATCTGCTCATTCTAAATAAATAAAGATATGCCTCTCATATAGAACTGGAAAGACCTTGAAAGGTCATCGAGTCCAGCCCCCTGCCTTCACTAGCAGGACCAAGCACTGTCCCCTGACAGATTTTTTGCCCCATATCTCTAGATAGCCCCCTTAAGAAGTGAACTCACAACCCTGGGTTTAGCAAGCCAATGCTCACACCACTGAGCTATCCCTTCGCCCTCTCTTCCAGCCTCTTCTCCTGCACATCACAGGCAGAGAAGACATTAATGCTATTGCTTCAGCACTCAAGCCAGGGAGCTCCTTATCTGACCCAGACAGTGTTCTATGATTCTACCACCACAATGGATGACTCTTCCAAAATCAGACTGGTCAAGTGAATGCCCACAGGCAGCAGGAGTACTAGTGAGGGAAAGAGGAGACCTACCAAGAGGAAGCATGGTGAGAGCTGGATGCCTTGGTTCTGACACACTTCTCAGCAGAGTCTTGCTAAGTTGTCACAAGCATGTACCAGCCTAGACGCAAAGTCAACTCACTCGCCATTTATAAAGGTGATGGTGAATTTTTCAAAAATTGTGTTTGACGCGCCCACTCGCTAGTCCATGGGAATGGTTGAGTGACGTTTGGCAAAGCTCAGTTGAAACCAAAAATACAGTGGGCCCAATTCATCCTAATGGCTTCCCTGTGTTTACATCAGAAATGAACTGGGCCCAGAATGTATGCATGCAGTTCTCCACCACTGTTACATTCAGCAGCAGGTGATGCTGATGAAGCAGCTGATAACTCAGCTGCCTGGGACAGCTGAACTCTTCGGTTTCCATGTTGGTGTGGGATCCCACAGTCGAAGAGCCGACTGTCCTAGTTAATCTTTGGGGGACTTTACTGGGTAGCAGACAGCACAGCCAAAACTCCCCCCACCCCATTGTGTTCTATTCCCTAGCAGCATAATAAGGTGAAAGCTATTAGAAGAGAAATCCCAACAAACAGAATACAAAGAACAAATGTGCACCATATCCCAACTACTCGGACAGACCATTCCTCCTGTAACCTAGAACCGATCACATTTCGGCAGCTCACTCTCGTGTTATACCTGCCAGAACCGGCACCTCCTAACGACCGCTCCGTCTGAATTCTACACTAGGCCCTCATGAATGGGAGACTGGAAGAGTTATTGCAATATGTATTTACAGAAGTCCACGTGCTTGATTATACAATCACTGCAGAAAGTCCCAAGTCTCAGGAAGAAACAGGTGTGTTTGTGCGGTGGTTAAGCCCAGCCCAGAGTTTCAAGTGCAGCATTTCAGGATACACTGGAAACCACGCGGGCAACATTCAGGCTCGCTCCACTGGTTACAGATAGACGGGGGTCCAGGTAGGCAGAACTCACCTCCATGCAGTGGTTACAGAGAGACCAGCTTGCAAGGAGGCAGAACTTGCATTTGTCCAATAGCTACAGCCAGACCAGAATTCCACAATAAGGCGCAGGCAGCACTTACCCTTGTATAATGCCTGCAGACAAGTCAAGCCCTGCAAGACACATACCAAGACACATACAGTGGGGGTAGACAGGCTGGAGAGAGCATGTGCATTTGTGCAATCAAAACTGAGAACCCATATTTTAGGTGGGAAACACTTACACTTGTGCACTGACTAGAGACAAGCTGAAGACAAGCCATGTGCTTATGCAATGGTTATGGTTCAGGAAGGCAGCAGATATCCTGTGCTTTACAGTTACAGACAGCACTGTGTCTCAAGAGGCTGCACACGTGCTTATAGATAGGCTAAGGTCCTGGGAAGCAGTGCACACACTGGTGCAATGGTCGTGAGCAGCCCAGACTCTCTACAGCGACCAAAACGGCTGAATGATTTCGCTGCCCCCTCAACCCTCCATTCACAATTCTGTCGCTTTAGGCTCCAGCTTTCTAACTGGGGTCACCCCGATGGGCACACACCTCTCATGCTGGGACGCGGGAGAACTCATCGCACAGGGGCAGGAAAGGGAGAGAGCATTGCTCACTGCATGAGTTACATTCCAGAGAGATTCGACTCACCGGGCTATTTATTTACTGGGATGCAATCGGAATAAAAAATCAAACCCGACCATTAACACTAGGAACTGCTTCCCACGCAGCAGCATCCTTTCGGGGAGCCAGGGCTTAACGTTCCTCGGGCTTCAGAAAGGAAACAACACCAAACAGCCCTCCACTCAACCAGTCTAATACAGGTGCCTTGCTGCAAAACCCCTTTCACCCGGCTGCCCAGAATGACATGTGTTTACACATGCCAATGCTTTTGAGTAGCAGCGTGCCCTGCGTCCCGTTTGCCACTATTTGTTCTCACTGTGGCAAGCTCCGTGCTTGGGGAAAATGTCTCTGACTTGGCATCCTGGGGAGCGGGACCCCATGCCAGCAGGCTGCACCGCCGGTGAACCTCCCACTTAGGAAAGAATGCCAAAACCACACACAAACTGACTGGCATTGGAGCCCTCTAAGTGGATGCCTGTTACCCCGTTTGCTCACTCACCTGCCAATGCTCTGGTCCCTTTCTTTCGGTCTCTCCTGATTCCCCTTCTTAGAAGGATCGGTTCATTTCAGAAAATGTTTCAAACAAACAAACAAACAAACACACACCTCCCCCCCCAACACCCATCCGCGCGTGTGCACGAGTGCTCCGTCACAGCTAATCACTCATGCTGGAAATACCGTCCGTTGGTTCCTGTCCCCACTTTGCAACTGCCAGATCCCCCCTCAAGCCTATCCTGCCTACGCGCCCCTCACACGCGCCGGCCCTTCCTCCTCATTTGCCACCTATATTTCCCTCGCCCATCACCTCGGTTCTCTTGCTCGCAGCTCGACTTTTTTTTTTTTCAATCTTGTTTCTATAGAAACGAGATTAGCAGAGGGGGATATAAAACAGGCCCATGTGACTCAGATTCCGACATTAAAGAATCTCTCTCCCTCTCTCTGTCTGGCTCACTCTCACTGGTGTTTTACATAACAAGTCATTGTGCAGACTCAAAAAAAAAAAGAGCAGAGAGAGAGAGAGTCAAAAGCAAATGATACCTTCAGCTCAGCAGCAGGGCCCGTGGGGGGCTGCTAGCTCCCTGCTTCTCAGAAACTTGCAGCGTAACCTGCAGGAAGTCAAAAAACACTCTTGCAGTCAGCTTTTGACCAATTTCACTGCTGGGGGAATATCCAGAGATGAAACCACTTGGCTACAATGTCCTCTTATCTGTGGGACTACCAGCTTCCCATAGAAACCTGGCCTGACAACTCCCTTCCACCTGGAAATCTGACCACCCAACAAAAAGATGTGGATGATGAGAATATAAGAACGGCCAAACTGGGTCAGACCAAAGGACCATCTAGCCCAGTATCCTGTCTTCTGACAGTGGCCAATACCAAGTGACCCAAAGGGAATGAACGGAACAGGTAATTACCAAATGGTCCATCCCGTCGCCCATTCCCAGCTTCTGGCAAACAGAGGCTAGGAACACCATCTCTGCCCATCCTGGCTAATAGCCATTGATGGACATATCCTCCATGAATTTATCCAATTCTTATTTGAACCCTATAGGTAATAAAAAATTAGTGGGTTAACAAGAGGGAACCACTGGTAGCCTACTTATTCTGTAGGCACCAATGGCCAACCCTAGCCATTACATATCATGCTCCTCTCCTGCAGTCGTAGCTAAATGAGGCATGTCTTACAGATGGGTTAGGGACATCAGAACCCGGCAGATGGAGGACTGGGGAGTCTGATCACGTACAAACACTGAGCACACTCAACTTCCACTGAAGTCAAGGGCGGTGGAAGGTGCTCAGCACCTTGCAGGATTGAGCCCTGGGGCATATCATCTTCTAAAGCCCATGTGATTCCCTGAGCCTGAAATGCCCTGCATGCAGTTCTCCACCACTGTTACATTCAGCAGCAGGTGATACTCATGAAGCAGCTGATAACTCAGCTGCCTGGGACAGCTGAACTCTTCGGTTTCCGTGTTGGTGTGGGATCCCACAGTCGAAGAGCCGATTGTCCTAGTTAATTTTTGGGGGACTTTACTGGGTAGCAGACAGCACAGCCAAAACTCCCCCCGCCCCATTGTGTTCTATTCCCTATCTCTTCGGGACACATCATGCACAATGACCATTCCCTTGCAGTTTTATGTGCCAAAAACTTCAGATGACAAATACACATCGTATCTGTATCTGTACCTCCTTTCTTGTTCCATTCTGTCCCCTTCTCCATCGTGCGCATCGGCCCAGCTCCAGTGCCTACTGACAGCCAGAGGCTGGCACACGCTGCCATACATGTAATGGGTATGTACACCCTGCAAATGTCAAATCAAACCAGCTTTTGACCAAGCAATGGGTCCCCAGCATTTATTCCATATGAGCTTAAGGGGCTAATGCTTATCTGTTGAATTCCAAAAAGCCCATCTCCCAGTGTCTAGGTGAGGCCAGGAGAGATTGCAGTGATGGCAATAGCAGTTCTTGGTTAATTTCAGCTAGAACACACCTGCAGTTTAACAACAAACAGCAACACTATCTGGTAGGTTAGGACAGAAAGGGGAGAAAAACGCTGCATCCAACTGAAACTGAAACGGAAGGTGCAATACAGGTTCGACTGGAATGTGGCCAGAACAATGGGGATACACGTTTACCGTCACAAAAAGTGACAGAAGATATGTAATGACAAGAAGCAATCAGGACCTCAGCTTTATATTTCATTTGAAAATCAGATGTCTGGCAAAGCAATGCCCCCAACTCCATAATAAGGCATTGGTCTAGCACTGACTCTGATGGAAGAACTCACTAGCACTACGTCCTGAAGTACCTAATTTCCCATCCATCTGCTGACCTAACTCAACTCTGATTAGCTTGTAAGATCCAATGATATCATAGCCTGGGGTCTGGCTGCAGGCTATTACAAGAAGTGTTTTCTCCTCCTTGTGTGTATGTTATCAAATTGCACAATTGTCAAAATAGGTGCTTCTTTACCATGCTGATGTGCTCAGGATAGATTGGAGACAGAACAGTAGTTGGCAAACTATATCCAGAAATAGTTGGTCCCAGAGTATTCAGCTGGTACAATCTTCTCAGGGTACCATCTTGTAGGGTTTATCAGTGTGTCCTGTGTTATAACATGTGAAGTTGAGTGGGACTGCAGGAAAAGGAAGCTAAGGGCTTTTGCACCTGTATGCTTTGGGCGAGTTTGCTATACAGTCAAGGAAGCAAGGCAAGGCAGGGCAGAGTAGGATCATACTCCTTAAACTGCCTCAGAAGTTTAGATCAAAGATCAAATAAGTTTAATGGTCTCACTTGAGTACCTGAGAGAAGCTGGTTCACATCACAAAGTAGTTAATTTGGTGCAGCTAAGCACAGCGGGCCATTTCTGCTCAGAGGGAGTTCCAGACTGGAACAGGATTTATACTGCAGGTGAGGAACAGCTTCCACTTGGAGACTTCCTGAAGCCCAACAGTAAGTCCCAGGGATGCTGCAAGCTGTGAATTGGGTGAATTGTGGATCTGCTGGGAGGTAGAGGGTGGGACTGGAATGGAGGGAGGAGCAGCAAGGCAAGCCATAGGTGCATAGGGAGAGCTGTGAAGGGCTCATGACCGGACTAGTCGGGTGCTGTAGCTCAGGACACAGGTGCAGCATGTGTATGGGAAGCCTGCACTGTTCCTCTCTATACAATCCTTGACTCCAATTAGAGCTAAAAATTGCATGTTATGAGTGCCCAAAGTCACCCCAGATAGATCAGTCAGGGTTGCAAAGCCGTGGTAACACATTAACCCCTTCCATGCTAGCAGAGTGAGCCCTTCAGAGTCCATGAGCATAGAGCAGATGCCCTGTAGCAGTGAATCTACCTGCCCTTGTGTTTATTTACCACGTACCCTGTGATCTGAGCAGTGTTTTATAAAAAGCAGCATATGCCATTAGCTCTGTATGGACACACAGCTAGTTAAACTGAACCTACACTGGCCTCTGCAGAGATGGTGAAGTTAGACGTAGCAAGATCTGGCTCTGAAACACTGAGCTTTGTTAGGCACTCCAGGCCCAGTGCAAAGTCCTCTATTTAAAGGGGAATAATGGGGTCAGGAAAACTTCCGCCAACAAACCAGCTCTGATACACATAGCTAATTATAGCTGGCATTATCAGGATGCATTACAATTAGCAAGTCAGTGGATACTATCTATTTCTGATCACAGACAGGAGGCTCTTAGGTGCACCCGAGGGGGAGTTGAGGGGGGTGGAGGGACGGAGATACCTTACATGTAGGTCTAAAAATGTAGCGCAGCTGTGCTTGAGCATTACGGCAAAGTGGGTTTAGAATGAGGGTATTTATAACAAGGACCGGAAAATAAACTCATTGCAAAATTTCCATGCTGCTCCTGGTCTCAATAGTGTTGTCAATTTCACACCCCTCCAGACATTGGTTGGAGTTCAGTGCTAAGACCCTTGCTCCAACTTGCTTTGAAGGATTTATGTTAGTGGACAACTCAGCCTGAGGTCTTTAGGACTGGCCTCTTCCTTTTACCTGACTTCCTCATGGCTTGGGTCTCAGCTGCCTATGGGGTGAGTTCACAAGCCCCTGCAGGTGGGCACATTACTTTGTTAACACCCATCTTGGTTCCTGTCAGTGAAGCCCTTGTGTTGTCTCCCTTGGACTACATCTAGGGAGTTAGATGTAATTGAGGAAATCTAACTCTGCATTCCCAGTTGGATTTCATTGAATGTACCCCTCACTCCTGGCTCTAGGACGTGCACACTGAAAACCACTTGGTCAATTAACTAAATGTGATTACGGCTAGACTCGGCTCAGGAAATGACATACAATGATAACCAGAGTTGGCTGAACTTTTTAGAACAAAAAGCTTTATGAATTTTTAGAATAAAAAAGGTAACTTTGTGAAAATTGAAATGTTTGTCAAAGTTGACTTCCAGGCAGTTTTCAATTTTTGAGAGAAAAATTCAGAAAGAGACATTTTTATATAAAATTCAGAGAAATCTTCCTTTTGTTTCGGTTTTCAAACGCCCAACTGAAATTTTAAATTCAAAATCAAACACAATTTTTTATGTCATTTCCTTTAAAATTTGTTCAGTGAACAAAATGAACTTTTCTTTGCAGAAATTAATGTGGAGGTTTCAACCAGTTCTAAGAATAAGTATTCCCAGCCAGGGCTGGTTTAAGCAATGCAGGAAGTCCCCGAGGTACCAGTGAAGTGGGTCCCATGCTATTTGACCCAAGATTCAGTGTACAACCTTTTCTCCCGACTCTGCTATCTCTAGCACTGTCTAGGCTAGCTCCATCTTTCTAAGGAGCCTCCATCTTTCTAAGGAGCCTTACGGATGAGGATTAGGGGAATAGTGGATGGAGGCTGGACAGAAGGGGTAGAGGAGATAAACATGTGATTTGCCCTGCTAGGACCTAGGTGCTAGGGAAACCCATCCTTATTCTACAGAGGGCTCATGTTGCTTTCCCCACAGAGCTCTGAGTCATCAAGAAGCAGCTCTATTCTATACTATGCAACAATGGAGCACAAGCAGTTAAATCTCTCTCCCCCCCTCCCGCCCCCAGCACACTGCCCCTGAGAGGGCGGAGTCCTTTTGGCTTCCAGGAGCACCCTGCAGGTTTGGCCCCATTGTTCTGATCCCATCCTCTCTCTCTCAGAGAAAATCCTGACTGAACAACTAGTCTATACCATGCCTACTTGGGCTCTGCTGAAGTCCTGGGGGAAGCGTGTTTTCACAGAGCATGGTGCCTTCCACCAAGAACACCATGCTCCGAGTCACCAGGTAGGTAGTAGTATGACCCATTAGCACAAGCATATGGGCTGACCCCGGCTGTCACAAGGGTGCACAGGGAGGGAAGTGGTGTCACCGGAAATTCTAAGAGCAAAGCTACAGTGAGTGTCCCCAGCCTACGGACAAGCAAGGCTCAAAACCACCCGGTGTGTGACTCCTGAACTGCCTTACTGGCAGGAAAACCCCAGAGTGTGGCTCTCAGATGCCTGGTCACTGTGCCGAGACAGAGCCTCAGAGACAGTTGGTGGTAACAAGGCTCACAATGAAGCGCTCAGTGATGCTGGCGGGAAGGACGGTCCCTGGCAGATTCACTTTGCTGTGAAGTTCTGATGGGAACTGTGTGGTGCCCTTTCCAGCCCATGCTGACTCAGCCCTTTGATCAGCAGCAGGAACAAAGAAGAGTACACAGTCAATTGACAACTCCCCGTAGCTCAGATTCCCTGGGCTTGAAAATCATACCCACTCGTCACTGATTCCGGAGCCACCCTGGGCTGGGCCGTCCTATGGTGACAGAACAGTGGGGAGGAGGAGCAAATGAGGAGTAAGATGGAGAAGCAGAAAAGATGGGGTGGTGGGAGATGGCAGAGAGAGGATGAATCTGTACCTGTGCTGGACTGTTGCTGATTGCAAAACTTCTTGATCTGTAGGTGCAGCTGCATAGGCCATCTAGTCCAGCATGCCATGTCTGATAGCAGCCAGTGCCAGTCGCTTTGGAGGAAGGTGAAAGAAACCCTTCAGTTCTGGGACAACTGGACAAAGTTTCCTCCTGACCCCAATAGGCAGAAGTTGACTTGTGCCATGTTGGATGAGGGTTTCTATCTCTTCATGTTTATTTTAAATCTTTATTATTGTAACTCTGGATGTTCTTATTTCTCATATAAATGTCCAGACTTTTCTTGGCCTGGCCTCAAAGATACATTGTGGCGGTGAGTTCCACAGACCAATGGTGCATTACATGAAAAACCATTCCATTTTAATCAGTTTTGTGTTGAGTTCTAGGCTCACTCCAAGACCGTCCATCATCTCAACATCTCCCATTGTTCTGCTCAAGAGATGCTCACAGGTGTGGCCTGAACATGGGAAAGGTATACAGTCCCTAAACTGAGGTGCGTAAAAGAATTTCATGGCAAGTGCTGCAAGTACCAGGCTCCTGCAAGGATGTCCAGTGCATATTCTCCCTGGAAGTGTATAGTAGGACAGCTATTTAAAAGGCTTGGTCCTTGAGGGTCAGAGGCACCCAACGTCTGAAGCTGAGTCCTGTCTCACTTTATCCCGCTCTACATCTCAGTTTCCCTTCCCCCTGGAATTAAAATGGAAGGGAATCATTTCTTTCTATCTCTCCTTGCATCACACTGAAAGTCACAAGGATACTCCCCCTCCCACCCCCCCAAATGCCTCATTTCCAAAGTACAGTAAACCCTCGATTTAACAGACCTCGATTTAACGGACTTCGGATGCAACGGACAAAATTTCTGAGCAAGTCTGATGCATTTCTGATCCACTTCTGGTGGGCTGGCTTCCGGCTCCCAGCTGCCGCCCGGGTCCAGGCAGCGGGCGGGCTGGCTGCCGGGCTGCTGCTCCGACAGCTCTTTTTAAAAAAAATTATTAAATAATGGACTTTTTGATTTAACGGACACCCCCTCGCCCGAATTAGTCCGTTAAATGGAGGTTTTACTGTACAACCTTTTTTCCAGGGACATCATCTTCAAATGCAGCCTCTGTCCCAGAAAATTTGGGATCACCAGCCAGGCTGGCTGCTCTGAAAGAAATACCAGAGACATTTAGTAGATGAGAAGCTGGCCACGTACCAGCTGGCCTGTAGCACAACATAAGCCAAAGGGAACCAGGTCTGGAGCAGCGGGTAAGCGCATGGACTAGCAGCAAGAACTCCAGATCAGAGAATTTAACTTCACCAGCATTTGCAATACCAAAGGTCTGTATGTTGAAAACATGCCTAAGACTAAGACAGAATTACACAAGCCTGCCAGAAGCAGAGGAGGCCAATGACCCTTCCGCTTTCTTTGAGGCCTTCACAGTAGGATACTCTGGCCTACAAGGCTCCACAAGCTAAGCAGAAGGAGGATTTGCAACAAAACCTGAAGCTGATAGGTAGGAATGAGAAGGAATCCTGCAAGTGGTAAGAAATCATCAAAAACACATGCAGAAGATTTTTCTTCCCAGACATAAAAAGCATTACACAGGCAGTGTGAAGGATCTGCAGGTTGCATGGAGAACATTATAAGAGGAGTCCTTGTGTGTTCAGAAAGGTCCTGATTGACTTTTCAAAGTTAAAATGTAATTTTGTCAAGGGGAGGACCTCAGCATCAGTGGAAGTACCCAGGCAAAAGTCCCCAGGGACAGATGAAGGAATGATGAAGAAACCAAGCCGATTAGCTACAGCAGCAAGAAGGCTGGAATCTGAGTAGCTTGGCAGCTGCCTGCGTGAGTTCTAATGATTTAGCTCCTTTCCCCATTCCTCCGGAATGTGTATTGTGTGCTGCCTCGGTTGTGTACACCGGAGTTCATGCAAATGTTAGCCAGGAATGGCTGGGCGGGTGGTAATATATTCAAGCTTAGAAAGACAGTGATTATAGCTCAGACTTCTTGCCTTGTTAGGCAGAAGAGGCCTTTTGGAGATTCCTTTCTTTGTTGTTGTCAGCAACCTTTTCCTTTGGAAAAGAGAGGCCAGCAAGAAGGAAATGAACTGACATGCCAAATAGCAAGAAGATTCATTATTCCCAAATCAGAGACTTTGTGCCCATTGGAACGAACAGCAAAGTTTCCACTGATTTCATTGGGGGGTGTGTGTGTGTGTTATATTTATACCAACTTTACTGCTCTTTTATGCTGCCAGAGCGGTGATTAGGGACCTTTGCATAAATGAGAATCAGGCCCAATCGAGTTGTTCAGTGTTGCCAATGCCTCAGATTTTATCATAAGTCACACGATGGAGTGTTTTTCATAGAATCCCAGCTTGGCAATCCTAGGGCTATGTGAGAATCTCGGTTTTCGTTTTTAAAAAAGGAAGTTTCTAGCCCTCATGGCTTCAGGGAAAGGACTGAAGTCATGACCCGAGTGTGATCTAAAGCTCAGAAACCAAATGATCAATTCAAAAAACCCAATATGTACATATAGTTAAAAAATCTTGTGATTTTTTTCAGCCACTCTCAGGATTGTTTGGGGCCTAATTTTTGAATGTTTGCTAGTGGCAGTACTATATGGGACTTACTGCAGTGAGCAGTGCCACTGATTCAGGACAGACCCCAAGAAAGGAGGTTACTTACCTATAACTGGAGGTTCTTCAAGATACGTCGTCCCTATTTGTATTCCATCCTTGGGTACACGCACACCATATGCCCGAGTCTGGAAGTGTTTCTCAGCAGTGTCCACTGATCCACCCGTGCGTCATGCATGCCCATATGCTCATAGCCAATGGTATAACCGGTTGTGCAGTTCGACGCCACTCCAGTGTCCCTCTTACTGCTGAGTAGTCCAATCCCAGCAGTAGGGATGGAGGGCAGATATTGGAATACAGATAGGGATCACACATCTTGAAGAATCTCCAGTTACAGGTAAAGTAACCTCCTCTTCTCCTTTAAGTAATGGTCCCTATGTGTAGTCCATATGTGGTTGATTAGTGAGCTGTGCGGAGGTGGGTAACAGGATGCAATAGGACATGCAGTCTGCAGTACAGCCTGACCTACAGCAGCATCTGCAATCACTGCTTGGGCAATGGCACAGTGGGATGTGACCACGTGGATAGAGCACCAGGTCGCTGCATGACAGATGTCTTGTCACGAGATGTCCGTGTGCAGGCTGATGTGGCTGGTTATGGGGTGTGTGCCATGACTCCACGAGGCAGTGGGACACTGGATTGTGTATAGCATTTGTGGATGGACCTGGAGACCCGTTTGGAGGCTCGTTGGGAGAAGAGGGCTTGGCCCTTGGATTGGTCGCAATGGCCACAAATAGTTTTGGCTATGTTTGAAAGGAGTGAGCCCTGAGGAGGTAGAATGCCAGTGCACGGTGGTCGAGGGAGTGTAGGACCCTGTCTGTGTGGAGAGGTGGGAGAGGGAGCATGTTGCCAGCACCTTGAAGGGTGTGGGCTTGAGTTAAGGTGGGAAGGTATTGAATAAACCCTTCATGAAAGGGGCCATGGGAGGGGGTATAAACATGGAGGCACCATCTGCAGGGAAAAGAAAGGCACCAAGTGCTGCTGGGTGGACTTGTATAGAGCTGAGGGCAAGGCTGATGTTTGAGATCAAGCAGGTAGTCAAGGATGATAGGTATAGATATCCCGGTCTGTGGGTGGTGATGGCCATGAGTCCACGGGGTGAAGTGTTGCCACTTAGCTCAGCAGCAGGATCTGGTGGATGCCCTCCTGCTTTGGGTAGGATGTGTCACACTGAAATGGAGCATGCTCCATTTACCCCCATCCAAATATCAGGCTGTGAGGTGAAGAGGGACTGGGATGGGGTGCCATACCTGGTCCTGATCCTGTGTGAGGAGATCTGGGAGCATTTGGAAGTGGAATGGTAAGCGGGTGGAAAGTCTCAGGAGGTCCATGAACCAGAACTGGCATGGCTACAGTGGGGTTTATGGTAGCTCAGTCCCAGAGGACCTTCCGTAACACTTATGGGAGGAGGAGAATAGGGGGGAAATCACAGCAGAGGTCACCCATCCAAGGAAGGAGCATCAGCCTCTATGGCTCTCCTGGAACAACAAAGGAGTGGCTTTTGGTTTTCACGGGTGGCGAAGAGGTCCCATCATCAGGTGCCCCATTTGTGGAAGAGGAATCGGATTGTGGCATCGATTAACTCCCACTCGTGGTTGATGTAGAGAGTCCTGCTGAGTGTGTCAGCCAGGGAATTCAGGGTGCTTGGGAGGTACGTGACTTGGAGCATTATGGGGTGTTTGGTGTACCAGTTCCAAAGGTGGATGTACTCAGAAAAGGGGGAGGGAGACTTGGCGTTGCCCCGCTTGTTGATGTACACGAGCCCTGCGGTGTTGTTGGAGAGTAATTGAACATGACGGGACCGGATGAGAGGAAGAAACGCCTGACACATGAAACGGACCGCCCTCAGTTCTAGCACCTTTATGTGTATCCGGGCCTCTTTGGGCATCCAGATCCCCTGGGCCATCTGATGGTTTAGATGGGCTCCCAGCAGCCAACAAAGGAGGTGTGTGTTGTGAATGTGGCCCTGTGGGGTGAGAAGGGAAAAGGGGGTACTGACCACAACCTTGGAAAGATCCAGCCACCATGTGAGGGAGTCCACCTGACTCAGGCCATGTGGCAGTAGGGTGACCAGATGTCCTGATTTTATAGGGACAGTCCTGATTTTGGGGTCTTTTTCTTATATAGGCTCCTATTCCCCCAACCCCCGTCACAGTTTTTCACACTTGCTGTTTGGTTACCCTATGCGGCAGTAAGAGGGAAATGGAGCACTGTCAGTTATACCCTGAGTTGCAAGCATAAGGGTGATGCATGTGTGGCTCAATTGATGCTTTTAAGAAACACTTCCAGACTCAGCCGCATGATGCGCAGGTGCACCCAAGTATGGAATAAATACAGGGACCATCACTTGAAGGAGAAGCTTGAATCCTCATTTGCACTGAGAACCCTTTTACCCCTCTCTGGTGGTATAAAATGCCCTTAAAGAGGGTGTAAATGAGAATCTGCTCCTGAGTATTTACCATGTGATTTATTACTGACTTGGATCATAGCGATTATAGAGTTAGTGATTCCTATCAACATAGAGCTTTCAGACATCAGACTATTATGTGTTTCTGATCAGCAATGCAATAGCAGAGAGATGTATAAAGCTCATAAAATAAAAAAACCTTTTTTCTTTTAAAGGTGAAATCTTTGCTATTTTGCTGATTTTTTAAAAGTCTATTTTATGTCTCCTTTTCTTGTTATTTTAAAATAATAAGATCAAGTAGATAGTACAGTGGATTCCTTCCTAGCACGAGCACTGTGATTCTGAGCTGAATTTTCCAACTTGGACACCTAACTGTGATTGCAATTCATACATCTATCTATACACACACACTGTATGGAATGGATAGTTGTTCCCAAGTCCCTTCCTGCCAGGAAATGTGAGTTTCACAAGCTGTTGGGGAGGCAAACTTTGAAAATCTGCCCATGTGTAATTAAAGCTTTTATCATTAATTAAAAGATACCAATGACCTGGGAGAACAGCAAACTTCTGTCTCCTTATATCATTTTAATGGGTGACCAGTGGATTTGCCTGTGCACTCACTCAGAGGATTCAGAATTCCTGTGGCTGCTTTGACCCTCCAAAAGCTGATCACTAGAGAACAACAAAGGTTGACCTAGCACGCTAAAAGGCTTTGCCAACCTCAGCACATTTCCCATGTGCCAGCTGCATGCCTCTGAACATATCAACCAGATTTCCTCCTACCGAGCAATGCAGGGCGTGTGGGAAGGGGCAGAAAGTAAAGCTGGCAAGAAAAGGTAAAGATTTCATTGCAATGGCAGAGGAACGAGGAGCTGCTGCTGGAATTTAAGACTGTCACAAAACTGGCTAATCATAACAGAACTGCTAATGCACCTCCAAATTCAACTCCAACACTCCTCCTAGTCCAGTCTAGTCCACAGGCCCCTCTGCGGATTGACTTCTGTCCTGACCCATAGCACCCCTGCTGTTCCACTAAGGAGCACTCCGCTCCACTGATGCACCACCACACTGGCATGCAGGACCCCTACTATTCAAGATTTAAGCCAACGAACAGCTTCACTGATGCATCTTAACCCTGTAGCAACATACATGTCTAAACTATTTCCAGTCACTCCCCTAACAGGAAAAACCTTTGGGGGTGTTCTGCTATTGTTTAGTCTGAACCTAGTACTTGCTGTGGAGCCTCTTCTTGTTTTAAATGGCGGAGTGTCCAATGCTCCTCTCAGGAATGGAAAACCTTGTTATTCTGGGACTCCAGTCAGCCAGAGTTTTCCAAGTTCAGGAAAGAAGTGATGTGGTTAAAGTGAGTTGGCCACAGAACCATGATGGTTTTCCTTTTTGGACTGGCATCAACCTTTAGTGGACCACACTGCCTAATATAATCAGTCACTATCTGGGAATCAGGGCAGGTGCCAGGAGATATAATATTATTTTTATATATATATGTGTGTGTGTGTATGTGTGTGTGTGTGTGTGCGCGCGCGCTCGGCAAGAACACAGGAAAGGAGGGGAAGGCAAAGGAGAAGGGACAGTGTTCTAAAGAAATCATAAAATCGTAGAAGATTAGGGTTGGAAGGGATTCAGGGGGTCATCTAGTCCAACCCCCTGCTCAAAGCAGGACCAAGCAGCTAAATCATCCCAGACAGGGCTTCGTCAAGCCGACCTTAAAAACCTCTAAGGATGGAGATTACACCACCTCCCTAGGTAACCCATTCCCGTGCAGGTAACCCATTCCCGTGCTTCACTCCTCCCCCTAGTGGAACAGCATTTCCTAATATCCAAGCTAGATCTCCCCCACAGCAACTTGAGACCATTGCTCCTTGTTCTGTCATCTACCACCACTGAGAATAGCCGAGCTCCATCCTCTTTGCAACCCCCTTTCAGATAGTTGAAGGCTGCTATCAAATGCCCCCTCACTCTTCTGAAGACTAAATAACCCCAGTTCCCTCAGCATCTCCTCGCAAGTCATGTGCCCCAGCATTTTCATTGCTCTCCGCTGGACTCTCTCCGATTTGTCCACATCCTTTCTGTAGTAGGGGGCCAAAACTGGGCGCAATACTTCAGTTGTGGCCTTACAAGTGCGAATAGAAGGGAATAATCACTTCCCTCAATCTGCTGGCAGTGCTCCTACTAATGAAGCCCAATATGCCGTTAGCCTTCTTGGCAACAAGGGCACACTGTTGACTCATATCCAGTTTCTCATTCATTGTAATCCCCAGGTTCTTTTCTGAGGAACTTGCTGCTTAACCAGTCGTTCCCCAGCCTGTAGCAGTGCATGGATTCTTCCATCCTAAATGCAAGACTCTCCACTTGTCCTTGTTGAACCTCATCAGATTTCTTTTGGCCCAATCCTCCAATTTGTCGAGGCCACTCTGGATCTTATCCCTACTTCCAACGTCTCTACCTCTACCTTGCTGAGGGTACAATCTATCCCATCATCCAGATCATTAATAAAGATGTTGAACAAAACTGGCCCCAGGATCAACCCTTGGGGCACTCCCCTTGATACCAGCTGCCAACTAGACATCGAGCCGTTGATCACTACCTGTTGAATGTGACAATCTAGCCAGCTTTCTGTGTACCTTGTAGTCCATTCATCCAGCCCATACTTCTTTAACTTATTGGCAAGAATACTGTGGGAGACCATATTAAAAGCTTTGCTAAAGTCAAGGAATAATATGTCCACTGCTTTCCTCTCATCCACAGAACCAGTTATCTCATCACAGAAGGCAATTAGATCAGGCACGCATGACTTGCCCTTGGTGAATCCATGCTGACTGTTCCTGATCACTTTCCTCTCCTTTACGTGCTCCAGAATTGATTCCTTGAGGACCCACTCCATGACTTTTCAAGGGACTGAGGGGAGGCTGACTGGCCTGTAGTTCCCTGGATCCTCCTTCTTCCCTTTTTTAAAAGATGGGCACTACATTAGCCTTTTTCCAATAATCTGGGACCTCCCCTGATGGCCATGAGTTTTCAAAGATAATGGCCAATGGCTCTGCAATCCTATCTGCCAATTCCCTCAACACATTAGATCTCCACCCATGGACTTGTGCATGTCCAGCTTTTCTAAATAGTCCTGAACCACTTCTTTCACCACTGAGGGCTGCTCACCCCCTCCCCACACCGTGTTGCGCAGGACAGCAGTGTGGGAGCTGACCTTGTCTATTAAAACCGAGACAAAAAAATCATTGAGAACTTCAGCTTTTTTCCACATCATCTTTGACAATGCAGATGGCATGAAAGAAGAGCTGAGGAGAAGGAAGGAATAAAGGCAAAAAGGGGTGAACAGTCACCCCTCAGAGAACAGAGAAGCAAACAGAGAATAACAAGCATCAAAAGAATTTGGGAAAGTTATATTCCCACCCCAGGCACCGTGGCTTCCTGAATTCCCATATTCACTGTGGAAATGTCCTTTTCTGCTGGTGAGCCAGAGGAAAGTAATATAAAGCCACCTTATCCCTATGAAATGAGCTCCCAGTGTTGCCTCCTCCAATTCCCCTCTATTTAAAACTGCACCACGAGCTATTAGCTTTAGTCAAGCAAAACTAGTCAAACATGTCAGACAACTTCAGATAACTCTGCAGAGGACAGAGCTCAAGGAACTGGCATATCAGCTGCAAATACCCTTCACCTGACACAAGAGGGCTAATGTACCATGAGCCCACGGCATTACTGTATCCGCCCTGTGGCTATCAATTCACCCATCTCCCAGGGTTTATATCTTGCTGCTGAGAATGAGGCAATCAGCTATTTTGGACCCAAAATACCACCTGTCTTCCTCTATTTTCTGTTTGCAGAGTCTGTGAGATCCTCACTATATTAAATCCAGGACTTGAAAGCTCATTTTTCTACATACACACACAAGAAAGGTCAATGCATTAGCCCAACGCTAAAATGACAAAGTGGCATACACCAGCAATGAAGAGAAGAAACTAATTAAAGTGTGGGTATGGACAGAAAAATTACTATATAAAAATGGCACCTTGTTACTAAACATATCTGCTCCTTGTGTGTCTTGTGAGTTATATCTACTGGCAAAAACAAGTTGTTACAACTGTTAGGGTTCAGCAGAGCCAATGTGGTTCTGGGACAGTGAGCTGGATTCTAATCTGCCTTGTGGAGCAGCGACACACTGATTGGCCAAGTTCTGCTTGCAAAATCGTTTTAGGTCATTAGATGAGGCAGGAGGAATAAGTCTGGGGTTTCAGGTCACTGGTAGCGTTTGCACTGCTGGAAGCTCAAAAACAAATCCCTTTCTGGCCTCTACACTGATCAGATCTGGACTGGGAAACCTGGAGTTGCAGTGAGCATGGGATCAGCCCCTCCTTGTTCCAGACACACTGCTACATGTCAGAGAAAGTGATTTCAGTCTCCCAAGGAGTTCTTAGAAGCTTCATTGAGTTAAAAAAAAATGGCCAGGATCTGGGGACGTGGTGTAGCCACTCTGTGCTGTTTCGTCTTGGAGTCTGGCTTTCAAGCTGGTGTTGGAGGGATCTTCTGGTGGGATACAGGCAGCATAGAGAATGTGGCTAGGGGGCAAGGGAACACAGCCAGGGCTTCAGTCCCATTGAGCCCTGACTTGTATTGACCCTATGGGGCTACTGGCAATGGGAGATTAGTCCAGCACACAAGCAGTCCAGGATCAGGGAATCTGGGAGCTCTTCCCTCTTGAGGTGCACTGTGCACTCCTCGCCCACAGCTGAAGACCTGAAAACAAGTTTTGTTTTAATTTTACAAAATACACCTCGCTGCTCTGCTGGAATAAAACCTCCCATCCCCACTCCCCATTATCTCTCATGGCTTTGTCTAACAGTGGGGTCATCACCTGGATGGATGACATCACATCAGGTTTTGCACAGCAAGTGTTTGCCAATTCACAACTTCAGCCTTCTAACATTCCCGGCAGGCTCTGGCGAGAGGAGATCTGGAGCTGGGAGGATGACAAGCCCTTTTTAAATGCGACTAGCCCCAGAAATGCTGCAGGCAAGCGAAAGGTAAATGGACCCATGTGGAAATAGTAGCTGTTCTAATACTCTACCCAGCATGAAAGTCTTTTTTTAAGAGCATTAGCAGTGACCCTTTGGGGAGAAAAGGGAGGGAAAAAAAGCCAGACATCCATTCTGTACCTTTCCCAAGAGCTACTTCTGTGCACTATTCTTTCACTCTCCAGCCCAGCCTCCCTCCACTCTCTGTCCATGACTGGAACCTCCAGACACCATTTTTCCCCTCCATGGCTGATAAACACCATGGAGGTTTAAGGGACTTGAAGGGATTTGTGATGCAATAAAAACATTCCTGCCTGCAAAGCATGAAACCCCAAAAGTTTATAGGAAACCACTGTCTTTGGATGTCTGCATATCTTCAGGCATCCTGGGAGCTGTAGTTCAAAGAAACCAAGAAGGGGAAAAAAAGGAGCTGATAATGATAGTTTCTGGATAAAGGCTGTGTGACTATTGGCTCACACATTAAAGCCTGAAATTCTGGGATTCCAAGCACATTTCTGCAGCCAACTGAGAGGAGAGCTCCTTGGCATCTAGGCCATGAGGGATTCCAAAAAGAGAGAGGTATGTGTGGCCTTCAAGGCAGAGCAAGGCAGGGTACTAGATCCAAGCTGATCGATTAAAAAGTAGAGAAGCAACTATTTGCTGGAACAATTTGCCAAATGAGTAGCAAAGTCAGATCTAGTCCTGTCCCCTCATCATGCACATATGCAATGTAGCAGGGATGCCATTAGTCAACTTACAATCAATTCCCCTGAGCTGGAATGTGTGTGCTGTGTGCTGTTTAGTGACTGGAGAAGGGGCTTGGGAATTCAAAGGAATGAGTTCTATACCAAGTTCTAGAAGGGCAGACAGCTTAGAGGTTAGAGAAAGGGCCAGGGATTCAGGTATCTTGGGCTCAATGCTGGCCCATTTCAGACTCACTGTGACATCTTGGACAAGTCACTTCAAACACTCTGCGCTTCAGTTTCTCCGTTAACCATACCCACCTACCTGAAAGAGCTGCTGTGAGACTTGGCTAACAAAATGTCTGTAAGACTTGCTGAGAGCTTCAGATAAAGGCCATGCATGCAGCATATGTCTAGTGTCATTACACTGTTATCAGACCTGTTGTCTAGGATTCTACATGATCTGGACAAAGGACTGAAGCGCAAGGCAGATCAATGAAAGGTGTTTTATTTCAATGCAAATGTCTCTTCATGGCCAAGGGTCACCTCACAACAAGAAAATAAACAGGGCGCTTAACATGCTCTTTCTAACAAGGGCCCACACATCACAGAAGACACCTCAGCCATCTCATGTATCCCAATTCCAACCGCCAGATCCCAGGCCCCTCTGCCCTTCCCTCACAGACAGAACCCTGCTCCCTAAAGCTCAAGTCCCAGTAACAGCAGGTAGGAGCTTGTTGAGAATGGAGTCCCTCCACTTGAAGTATCATTACAGACAGTATGCAGTGTAGTCATAGCCATGCTGGTCCCAGGATATGAGAGAGACAAGGTGGGTGAGGTAATATCTGGACCAGAAGTTGGTCCAATAAAAGATTTTACCTCAGCTAGCTTATCTTGACAGTGGCAGCAGTGGGCTCGGGAGTGTGAGGATTGAATTTCACCCTGAACTAGCCATGGCAGCAAGAGAAAAGCGAGAAAGAGGAAACACTAGTTGAAAAGGAATTTAACAGCAGCAAAGAGCAATACAGCAAAAAAACCATAAAGAATTCTTCTGAACACAGCTGACTGGGAAAAGCACACAGAATATGAACATTAACGCACCGCATTGACTTAAAAGTGGACCGGAATAAACACAGATGTACACTTCCATTTCCAACCAAATTGTCTCATAGGGTAAATCATAACCGCTTGGCACAGCAGATCTGGAAGAGTCAGACCATGCTGGGTGACCTTCTAACCGGACTCCTTTCATCAGGGGTGAAGGGCTCACTTTAGATTGGGAGGCTGCACTATGGCTGTGCAAGACCACTCCACTGTTGGACATTATTTGTCTACCTAACAAGATACGATGCAGAATCATGACGACAAATATATCACTTTGCACTGACCGAGTCGAAACCACAGTGTGTGGTGTGTTCTGAAGTGCTGGCTGCCAAGAGCTTGAAGCCTTCGAAGTTGTTGCAACTTAGAAACCAAACATTCAACACTGAAAGGTAAACTGGAGATTTTCCCAGAGAAAACTTGTAGTCATGAAGAATCAACAAGGTTTGATTATTCAAACTAGCAAGGTCACCACCAACACCCTTTAGGCATCTTACTTGCTATTTCTACAAGTCACCGAGCAGTGGAAAGCCATTCCAGAAATCTTGCCTTTCAGTGAAAGGAGGTAGAATGGTCAAGTGGTTAACAACATGGGGTTAGGATAGGGGTGGGCAAACTTTTTGGCCTGAGGGCCACATCTGGGTATGGAAATTGTATGGTGGGCCATGAAGGCTCAAGGTTCCCAGCCAATGGAAGCTGCGGGGGCAGTGCTTGGGGTAGGGGCAGCATGCAGAGCCCCCTGGCTGTCTACGCGTAGGAGCCAGAGGGGAGACATGCCACTGTTTCTGGGAACCGCTCTGGCTTCCCCAGGAGCCCCGCCTGGGCAGACTGACTTGGGAAGCGCATGGTGTCAGACCCACAAAGGTCAAAGCTGTGTAAGCTTCTTGCCCTGGAGACAGTATGCTCAGAGAGAGGAGGCTCCCCCAAAGTCCTGGCTGGATTCATAGGGAGTTGTTCCAGAGCATTGCCCCAGTAACTCCATGACGGGCTAACGCCGGCCTCCAATGGCAGCTGTAAAGCAGTTTCCCTGTGGAACCCCCCTGCCACTGGTGCCCTTCTGTTGTGTGTACTGAAATGGGGGTACCTGACTCTGCCTGCTAACCCCTTCACTCGACACAGATCCTCCTGCTGCTTCCCTTACTGACTTAACCAGTAGGCCTGGGGTAAAATTTTCAAAAGTGCCTGAGTCTCATTTTCGAACATGACACAGGCCCTTAGGAGCCTCCATCCCAACGAGACTCAGGCTCCTACGTGCTCAAGTCACATCTGAAAATGGCACTGAGGTTCCAAGCTCACTCAGTCACCTTCAAAAACGTTGCCACTGAACCTCCCTAGTTCCCCTGCACTCCTCCCAGTTCTATCCCTGAATTGGACAATGGCTTGCTATAGAAGCACATCTAATTTTACAATGAAGGTGGGACTGAGGGCCGGACTGGGAAGCAGTAACCATCCAGCTCCAACCAAACCAAACTCCAGTGGCACATATTCCTTTAGCACTCATTATGTCCTGAGTCCCTGCTGCACCATTCGCTTGTTCCTAATTCTCCCTTCCCGCATGGATCTCTTGTGTCTCATCCCTTCACCCTCACTGCTGAACCCTATTATCAACAATCTCATTATAGCTAGGCCTCAGCTACGCACATGAAATGGATGTTTCCTTAGAGACATCCTCAGGAGGGAGGGTAGGGAGAAGAAAGAGGGAGACTGCGCTTAGAACTAATTTCTGAAAGGAAAATTGACCATGTGAAGGCAGAATCTCTTTCAAGGGCTCAGAGAGACAGACATATGAGACCAGGTTTTAATGCAGACCAATTTGCTGTTCCCCCAATGCATTACTGTACCTTCTGACGTCTAACACACAGCAACGTGACTGCGTGCTCTCTTTGAATTAATGTTTCTTTTAAGACCAGACTGAAAATAGTGTCATCTGCCTATTGTACCGAAAGGTGCTCCCAGAGCTACTGGCTTTCTCTCTGTGAACCTGGCCAGCGCAGTGAGAGCAGCGGAGCATTATTAACCCAGGAGGAAATGGAGCCAATGCTGGGGAATGTGATGTTCTTTTGTGAGAGCTGCACTAATGAATGTGGAAAAGAAGTTCAGACCTGATATCAAACTCCTTAAAAAGACACAATCAGAGCCCAGACCCATGGAAAACAAAACAGACACATGAAATAAAAAGTGAAGGGTAAAAAGCAGATTTGGATTAGATGCCTTGGGGTATTAGGAACTGATACAGAACTTTTAATCTTTAGTCCTGGGTCACTTTACGGTTACAGGTTCTAACATCAGGTCCATCACTGTAGTACCTGTGCACCTATATTATAGCTGAGACTCCAGCCTAAGGTAAATAGTCAATGATACAAAAACATCATCATCTGAAAGCTGATCAGTGGCTGTTGTGAAATGAGAGTCACTCATAAACATCACCCGACTGTACTCCAACCCTTGCAAACTGCAGCACATTGTACCCCCAGGCAACTGACGTCCCAGTGTAACTGAATCCTGATAGCCACAGACATCCCCTGCACCCGGCACCCTATGGCTCTTCAGCATTGGTGCCCTACTGCAAAGTCATCCTGACACACCAGACACTCTTGACCCCAACCATGTCTCAGTACTCTGACCTACACATATCTCTGCATACCACACTACTGCAACATGTCTTTATTCCCACCGGTTGTAGCAGAGAGTGTGTTACAGACTGGGGAGACAGGGATATTTTTACAAGACTCTCTGGAAATGTTCTACCTCTTGACTGCATGTGACTATACGAACCTCCACATAAATCTTGAGACTTACCAAAGATAGAAATATCCTTTTAATCTGTCTCCTAATCATTCTACTATTGCTATTGATATTACTTGGAAGGTACCCAGATATTACGGTGATGGACAGCAGGATAAAACCTTACCAGACAGCTAGATAGTTTTCCAAGGGAATAATTATAATTTAACTAATTTGATTTCTTTAATTTTAGACAGCAAATACAGCCATTTTAGGATAACCCTCTGGTTTCTCTCCTCAGGGTTTATTGGGACAATGCTGTCACATCTGCAATAGAAGGCTCCTGGGGACCCCATCTCATGCAGGATGAGCTGAAATGCCAGTCTGATGTTCCAGCTAGCATCCAGTCCAAGCAGCTTCTTGGTGAGTGTTGAACACTGGAACACTCAGAAAATCCAAAATTCTCTTCTCATATCTCGGTTCTGGTTGGGGCACATCACACATCCCCCCATTTTTCTGTTTAACAGCTGATATTCCCCTAACGCCCCCACAAACACACACAACAGTTCTGGGCATGTTCCCTATCCTACTTACACCTAGCAAATTGCTGGGGTTTAGGGTGAAGAGGTCACACTTTGAACCTTGCACCTTGCAAGTGCAAGGGAGCAATCATATGGTCTTGCAGGCAGGATTCCAGATTTGCTAGAATATTGCCTCCAATTCCAACAGTTGTTGAAGGGCCATTGCTTTTACGGGCCCATATCCAGCAAAGCACTTAAGCACGTACTTAGCTCTAAGCACATAAGTAGTCCCACCGACGTCTATGTTTCAACGCTTAAGCGCTTTGCTGGATCGGGTCCATGCTGAGTAAGTGAATGATACCAAGCCCATACATTACCAGATAGTATCTTCCCTGGTGTGATCTCCCGCTCAGGGATTAAACTTATATTTGGCAATGGCCTATATTTTATAAACATAAAAAAATTCACCCCTTAAATAACAAATAACAAAAATTTCGGGGTTAAAAAACCAAAAAACCCTGTATGAAAAAAGAAGCGAGAAGGAGAAAAAAGAGCCTAAGTCCAAAGAGAGTAAAGTTTCAAAATGAAAATGTTAGCACAGCCCATGAGCTCTTGGTGACAGGTAAATTTGCTGCAGGGGCCCTCTGAGCACCCTCCAGTCTCTCCCAGCCTGTCTCAGCAGGAGACTGGAAGGTTGGAACCTGTCAGGATGAATACTCTAAATTAGGAATCAAAACATTCCGTCCTGCTTAGCAGAACTATAAATTCAAAGTGAACCCTTGTCTAGGATAGCCAGTGGTCTAAGCAAGAAGACGACAGCTCCTCAAGAGTCCAAAATATACTTGAAACTTGTCTTGAATTACTTTGCACACAGCTTTAAAATGCTTAAAAATTTCCATCTGACGAGGATGCAGAGCAGCAAGCACCATTTTCTTCAGTGTAAACCAAAAACAACTGGTACAATAAATTTTTCATGGATCAGTTTAACAAAATAAATACAGGGGAGGGGAAAGAAGGGGGACAGAAAATGTCAAGGCTCTTTTAAAGGGATTCTCAGTAGCATTCATGTCCTGTTTCTGCTGTGAATTGTATTCCCATCTCCCCACAGATCACATTCTTGTACCATAAAACACCAGCGGCTTTTGGAGGGTGGTGGTAGCATGGAATTTTATGAGACAATGAATCTGGCCTTTTTAAAAACAAAAAAACCAAAACCCTACAATTTATTTTAAAATAAGCTTGCATCTATGTCAATGTCCATAAAGCAAACTGATGTTGGCTTAGATTCATGCAGCTACAATGCAAATAAACCTCTATGGCGATGATTCCTGTACAAAGCAGCAGGGCACGGACATGGCTAAACATAAACACTGAAAACAACTCCATGTAGTCACTGAAAACCAGGATCCTGACTCACAATGGCATGCCAGCTGAAGGGATGTGGGGGGGAAGGAAGAATCGTGCTTTGTATACTCCACCAAAGCCTCTGCTGGACGAGATCACTGTTGGGCAGAATGGAAGTGAGCTCTAGCCGTAGGGAAAGTCACAGATCCTGCAGTCTCAGCCTTTGTCAACACAGGTCAATGTAGAGAACATTATAGGGACTGGCTACTGATGCTCCTAGATGCTCAAATGTGAGTCTACACCAGCAACGGCTGAGAGTGGATTTGCAGTTACTTCAGGCCCTGTCTCTCCCATTTCTACCAGGTGTCACTGTAGGGAATGGTGCAGGTGCACTGGTTATAAATGGATCTCTTATCTACTCAATACTTGGATTTCTCTCTTGCTGCTCAAAGATAGAGTCACCTCTAACTGCATGCAGTTCATTGAATAGGGAGGATATATTTTAAAAGTATATGGGGGGACCACAAGTAAAGGCTTCTTCTCTGGCAGACAACTAATGGGAACATATCTGAAAATTTCGTTACAATTGTTATCTTTACATATCTTCATTCTGCTTTGCAACTAAGTTGTGTCGGCAGCTTTCCAGGAAACAGATTTCTGAGCTGTCTTTCTCCGTCCTCCACCTCCACCCAAAATCACAGGACTCACAAATTCTTTCCTCTCCCGCTTCGGTCACTGTCTCTTTTTCATATCTGTATGACAAGGTCAGTTCAGCACAACCTCAGCACTTCCCCCGGCAGCCATCAATGCTTATTTTAGCACTTCTTCCCTTCATACCCACCCATGAACATCCAAGCTCCAACCCGGGGCCTCATCCTAATGTACGTGTGGTCCGACAAGTAGAGACATAAGTGCTAAATCAACAGTGATCTCGTAAACCACAATGCCATGGCAATACTCTCTGAAGGTGGCATTTAAAATCTAAAAGACTCTTGAGGGGACTTGGCACATCAATCAAAACTCATGAAGAATGGAAAAAGCCAATCTTAAGCCTGGTGCTAGTGTCCTATAAGGAAGAGAGCAGTCAAAAGGTACTTGGAACATCCACTAAATTTCTAGTGAAATTCTACATTGTTGGAGGAATTCAGTACAAGGGGGGAAGTGTATTATTCCCCCTGTTCCAATGGGAGACATGCTTTTGTTAACCATTTGTGACCCTAAATCTCCTATAAGGGAAAAGATGCAAGAGTATCAAGAATTAAATATCTCCCACAAAATATAATATCACCACAACCTGGGTTTCAAACATGTCTTTGGGTCACATCTGAAAATGAGTTTATACAAGTCTCCAAACTCTCACATCTTCTTTGTTCAATTGAGGACCAGGTTGGGAAGAGTGGGGGTACTGGAGGTCAGGAGTGAGGTGCAGTAAGTGAAGAGGAGGATTTCACCATGTACTATACCAGGATTTAGCCAGTGCTTTTAGACCTTCGCTGACATGAGCCGCAGCATTCATCTGAATTATTGCAGACAACAATCTCTTGTTTGTGCACTCCAACTCTAAGGTATTTCAGAAACTGTTCTCCAGCTTTTGCTGGCAAAGATTCTAGTGCCTCACAGAGCTGGGCAGAGGAGGAATTCTGCTCGAGACATACCTCTGCAGGGAACCCTAGGTAGGATGTCATTATGTGGAGTATACAAAGTGACAGACCTAAAGGAGCTCCCCTTCTATCTATAACATTCAACAGGGTTGTAAGAATTTCCCCTTTGCAGGGATTTATCGCCCACAAGATACCTGCATTCTGGATTCTGCATTCCCTGCCCCCCTGGGAAGCGCCTCCCCTCTCCCCCAGTCAATCAGCAAAGGCAAAGAGGTGAAATGAAGTTTGTTCTGTTTCTCCAATGTCAGCAGGTTCTCCAAAACAGCACACACAGAATTGTTTTGCTTGTGCTCAGATTTTAATTCTGCATCCAGAAGCTACAGGGGATGGTAGAGGACAAGATTTTATAACAACTGCAGGCAGGCAATTTGTTTTTTTTAAAAGAAGGGCACAAAATTAACCATTTGGCCCTGTCAACACTGCCACTTTTAAACTGGATTTAGGCACTTGTTAAGGGAATTTGCCCAGTTTAGAAGGTCAGTTGCACAGACTGCACCTGTAAAGAATTTAGACCATGCTAGAGTCATGTTGGAATGCTGGCTCACAGACTTTGGTGGTAGAGTGGTTATCTTCAAGTGCTAAACTAGTTTGAAGAACACAATATCAGATCAAACCATTTTTCAAACGGGTGACCATGGTAACTGGTTCAGAAACCCCGGAGCATGAACCTCTGCAGTGTCTGCCAAGTCCCATTTACCTTTTTGTGTTCCTTTGCATTTCCCTCAGAGGCATGGAGGGATCCATCAGACATAATCTCAGGGCCTTTCAGGGGAAGGAGGGAACAAGGGCCTATCCGGGCTCCTCATCTTTGCCCACCCCCTGCAAGGGCCAGGCAAAGTAGCCGTCTCTAGTCTTGGAGGACTGCAATGACTCCTCCTCTTCTTACACCCTAAGGAGTGGACATCATCCCGTGAAAGGGAGGGAGAGTTAGAGAGAGTTTCATCCCATGGCCCCATCTCTCTCTCCACCAATCTGTCACGTGCGCCAGGGTCAACACAGTCTGCTTGCTGAGAAACAAGGGCAGGGATTGTGATTCCTGAGGCTGTTTTTCTCAGAAAACCCCCTGGGGCAGTACATCTCCCCTCCACCCCCAACACAATCTCTCCTTCTGTTAGGAAGTATGGTGCAAAAAGGGAGTAAAAGTGAGGGAAGAGCCAACTGTAACTGTGGGCAGGGGGGAGCAGTCGGGAGCGAGTAATTTGATGACTTTTATTGCAAAGGTACTTTTTTTCTCCTTTCCCCTCGGTGTTAGGACAGTGACTAATAGGCCAGGAAGGGGATGCAGCTCTCCTGCAATGATACGCACTGCTAATCCTCTAGATTTATCTGTCACTTCCGTGTCCTGGCTCCAGAGAGCCAGATTGATCAAACTTTTCTTCTGTGAGTCCCATCCAACTGATTAACATTACTCTCAAGACTTCCACTTCCTCTCACTTTCTCCTCTTACTCTCTGCATAGCTCCAGGCACAGATCATTCATTTTTATTCCCTACCCCCAGCCAGACTTCTTTTAATGAGCTTTTGCGGGGCTGTTTGTTTAAAGAAAAGGAGCTGGAAATGAATGGAGCGGATGGGCGCCTTATCACAGAGCAGGGCGTGCTGACACTTCTCCTGCCCCAAAGCTAATCGGCTCTGCCCATTATTTTCAGCAAGGGGCCAGAGAGCGACAGTGATGAATGCAGAGAGCTTGTTTACCGTCAGCTCCATATTGTTGGGAAGCAAGAGATATGCAGCCTGGGTGGTAATTAATCGTCTCCAGAGAAGTCCTCCTGTCACTTCAGTCTGGGGAAATGATTCACACTTACTGTGTATTCAAACCTTTCTGCTACAATATTAATTTTTTTTAATTAAAGGTAATGTTAAAAAATATATAATACATAGCTTGAGAAATGATTGTCTGTACATCTGGGTATAGTGCTTAGATTATCCACAAATACAAAGTTTGTTTTTAAAGTCATAAAATACATACAGTGCATAATTAGCAATAACCCAAATTAGGTGAATGAATTTAAGAACAGTTTAGATATTTAGCATCCATGCATTCGGGTACATTACTCAGGAAAAAAATGTTATACAGAGAGTTGAAAGCAAAATATATCGATGAGTGAAGATTGTCCCTCAGGAATTGAGAATTTAGGATAGGTTGTCCATTTAGAGTAAAAAAGAGTCCACCAGGAAATTATGAGTTACTTTCCCGACTGAATCAGAGAGGTAGCTGTGTTAGTCTGGAATTACAGAAGTGACAAAGAGTCCTGTGGCACCTTAAAGACTAACTAAAGTATTGAAGCATAAGCTTTCATGGGCGAATACCCACTTCATCGGATGCATGCAGTGGAGACTGCGCTTCTCATCAGCACTCCAGCTCATCCCTCCTGGTATTGCCGATGTCCGGTGATGTGTTCTATGTAGATGTCTCTTGACCACCTGACAGCCTCCAACACCATGAGTTGCCGTATCAACCGAGCATAGCACCGACTGACTCCACATTCCCTCAGCTCTCGCTTGTTACTGGGGTTCCATGCACCCAGGGCTCCGATGATCAGTGTGTGAGTTTGGATCTTGTAGTCCCTACCTCTCAGGATATCAGCCAGAAGGGCATATTTCTCCAGCTTTCGAGATTGGGTATCATGGGAAGCTGGGGTCCTGTTTTCAAAGAGCTGTGTGACGTGCATCATAATGATCTTCTTCTGATCCTCGGTGATGACGATGTCTGGTTGCAGCTGGGACTGTGTTTTTGGTCTTTGTAAATCTGGTCTCTCTTATATTTCCTACAGGGCTGGAGGAGCAGCTGTGAGCTCCCCACCACCTCCTGCCCCATTCTCTACAGCAACCCCTGCTGGGAAAGGGAAGCGGGTAGAACAGCTGTGCCCCCACAGCCAGAGACCTTTCCCCATTCCTTACAGTGATGGCTGCTGGATAAAAGATGGGGCCGGAGATGCTGCGTGCTCCTCCATTGGCAGCGGTGCTGTCTGCAATCCCCACAGTACCTCTTACAGGGAGAGGCTGGGGCCAGAGTAATTATAATCTTGTCCCGAGCCAGTGCTCTGACACACTCCCCAGTGCCATCTGCATATGGAAAGAAGCGGGGCAGCATGGCCTGCAGCTGAAGCAGCGAGAGACAATTCTGGGGCCTGGGATGTGTCTGTGTGGGCCAGACCAGAGGGAGGCTCAATGGTCTGCACAGAGCTTGGGGACAGGCTCACAAAGCCTTTCTCCATAGAGTGCACCACACCAGCCATATTGCTTCAGGGAAAGGATATTGGCCTGGCTGTTGCCCGGACTCCATTCCCCTGAGGGAGGACAAGTCACTACAGCCCAGATATCACTGCTAGGAACCTCCCCCATCTTGCTCTGCAGACTGGAGGGACTAAGGCAGGATAAAAGACCTTGCAAACAAGGCTGTGAGGGAGTGGGGGAAGGAGAGGAGATCCCGCTAAAAGAGCTCGAGAGGGAGGTGGAAGGAGAGCAGATTCCGCTAACACAGTCGTGAGGGGATGGGGAAAAGAGAGGAGATCCCGCTAAAATGGCTGCGAAGGGGAGAGGCGATCCTGCTAACAAGGCTGTAAGAGATGGGGGAAGGAGAGGAGATTCCACTGAAAGGGCTGTGAGGGGGATGGGGAAAGAGAGGAGATCCTGCTAACAGGGCCGCGAGGGACAGGGGAAGGAGAGGAGATCAGACTAAAAGGGCCGCGAGGGACGGGGGAAGGAGAGGAGATCAGACTAAAAGGGCTATGAGAGGGATGGGGAAGGGCGAGGAGATCCTGCTAACAGAGCCCCCTGGGGGTTCGGGGAAGGAGAGGAGATCCCACTAACTGGGTTGGGAGGGGGAGGGGGAAGGAGAGGAGATCCCGCTAACAGGGCTGCATGGAGGACAGTAGGGAGAAGAGACCAGCTACTGAGAGGAAGTGATGGGGAGATGAGAGAGGAGAGTCCCACCCAGAAGATGTGAGGGGTGCAGCTGACAAAAGCCCCAGCATGGGTGAGTCCTGAAGAAGGAGAATCCCATGAAAGGCACATGTAGAGAGAGAGACAAGGCTAGCATGGAGGATGGAGCATACTTTGGCAAGTAACCTGACACTGGTGGCCAACTGTACTGCAAGTACTAGGGCATCCAGCTCCGCGCTATCCCAGCTCTCCCACTCGGGACTTGTCCGAACACATACATAAAAAGGATGCAAATAAAAGTTGCCTGAGACGGTTGTTTGTCTCTGCGCTGGCTGGGACCTCGCTCCCCACTCGCTGTTTGACTTGGCAGATGACAGCTGGATAATATGTTTCCATTGCAATGAAGTCCTAATTAACTGGAATAAACTTTTTACACTAAGTGTGTTTGTTTAACAAACTGGCCCTTTCAGAGCCTCACCGAGGCCTGATTGATGCATTCGAGGGGAGTGGAAACATGCCGTGTGCTTGGACATTAAAAATGCAGCGCCTGGGCAGGTGAGCACTGAAAAGGGCTCTCTCTGTGTTTGAACGACCGAAAATTACACCTCTCATGTCTGGGCTCGGATGGAGCTTTCAGCTCAGCCTTTGGATGCAAATACTTAGGGTTTTTATTTACTCCTTGGATTTATTTAGTGCAATTTAACCTCAGGGCAACAGAGGTGCTGCAAGCTCCTCCACAGCTTCCCTGTGCATAGCGTGTCACACCACAGTCCCTGGCAGGAGAAACAGGGATTCGCTGTAGCTTTGAACTTGTCCCTACAACAGCTGTCTCACCCCATTCCCCATGGTGCCTCCTGCTGGGAGAAGGTGGGATCTGAGCAGCAGTCAGTTCCTCCACAAACAGGCTCCATGCACCATAGATGGCCAAAGTCCAGCCTGTAAAATGGAAGTGCAAGCCCTGTAGACTACTGGAACCCATATGGAATATTCCTGTTTGATCACCGCAGAAGGTTGGTTAGATCAAGGTGGAGCAATGTATGCTGAGATGTATAGTCTCTACAGGTTGCCTCTTTATTCAAGACAAAGCTAGCTGTGATTTGTGTGTGCCACCTAAATGCATCGTTCCATCTCCTGGCAACTTGACAAGACAGCTCTCAGTTGATCAAACTCTAGGAGTGCCCCCCAAATCTTCCACACCAGCCACTGTCACACTTAGCCTTCTGGAGAATGGGGAAATGGGTAGGGGAAGGAGAGTGAAAAACAAGAGGGAGCAAAAATAAATGAAGGGAACGAGAGAAAACAAGACAAGAGAGGGGGAAATGGACATGGAAAAGGAAAAAGAAAGACAAGAGCAGAGACACAGCAACGGCCATGGGAGCATGGCCCAAGGGGTACTGGGTGAGGGAGTATGGGCTCAAACAGAAACAAGATTAGGAATGGCTGGAGAGTGTCCTGGTGAACGACAACAGAAGATCTTACCTTCCCCACCTTGTCTCTCTCATGTCCTGGTGAAGGGCAGCTGAGAGACTAGGAGCATTCCCTAGCACAGGCCTTCTCTTGGATACTACTTAGATGTTCCTGAGTCAGGCAGGTGCCCTCAGGACAAAGATGCAGAGTACTTGGCCGAGCAGTGCAAATCTGCCAGGTCCACCAGACACAGTGCTCTGGGCTCCCACAGGCAAAGGAAAAGGAGTAAATTAAAAAAGGAAATAAAAATGGAATCCAGCAGTGTAAACCACAAGAACACAAGTCAGATTAGCACAGCACTATTAAGGCCCAAGGCATGTAACAGTTTATGTGCATGCTTAAATGTATGACTTCAACAGCTGCAGAGTGCAAAGCTGAGCACCTGCATGAACCTTTGCACGATCAGGGCCTTCATGAACCCCAAGCTGTAGCTGTATTTCAACTGTTCAGTGGGATGATGCTATGTACAGGGCTGCCACCTATTCAGGTTTTACACAGACAGTCCAGTTTTTGGCTTCTGTGTCAAGTGGCCAGTTAGGATTGCCAGGTACCTGGTTTTTGACTGAAAATTCAGGTTGAAAAGGGGCCTGGCAACCCTAAATAGCCCCCAAACCAAAAGTCCAGTTACCACGGAGTGCGGAGGGGTGAGGGGGGAGGAACTGGGTCATTAACATGCATCTGCTGAGCTGGGGCTGCCTCTTAAGAGCAGGCAGGCTCCTGGAGACGATCTGCGAAGAGACGGGGAGAGGAGTGAGCAATGGGGGCAGGAACTTGGGGGGAAGAGGCAGAAAAGAGGGTGGGGCCTCAAGGGCAGAGGCAGAGCAGGGGCAGGGCATTGGGGGAGGCAGCAGGGAAGGAGGCGGGGCCTCAGGGTCCAGTTACCAGCAATTAGAAAGGTGACAACCCTAAGTATGAATAGCAAAAATCTCTGCTAGAAAATGCTGTCCAGCCTTGCAAACAAAGAATCTCTGAAATCTAATTGTGGCTAAGCTCTGCATCACTATATTCTTTTCTCTCTACATGACACGTAATTAGAGTAATGCTAAATTGATTTAAGAGCACACAATTTTCTCAGATTGTTTCTTAGAGATGATAGAAATGTTTGGAATTAAAACATTTTTTATTTAAAATGGTCTTTTTTGGTTTTTAAACAAAATGTTTCACAAAATCATTTTGGTCCCCCCCCACCCTTTTTATTTTTGAAAATGCTTCAATAGATGAAATAATATAGCCTATTAGTTGTTCTTCCACAAATTTTGCATGTTTTCATTTGTTGTTTTTTGCATTGTCAGTTCTGATTTGTTAGCTTCATCAATGGTGGTTTGCTTTTGTTTTTTTAAAAAAATTAAAAATTGGTTTGAAAAATCCAATTGGAAAAAAAATCCTCTGAAATTTGAAACTTAAAAACTGTTCCAAAACCAACAGAAATAAAAAGATTTCAAAAGGTACACACCTTTAAAAAAATCAAAAATCAACCAGCTTTATTGTTTATTTAGAAATTTTAGACCAATGGTTTTCCATGTGTGGTCCACAGACTATGTCTAAGACTTCCAAAGAGGTTTACACCTCCATTTGAAATTTTTTAGGGGTCTGCAAATTTAAAAAGGTTGAAAACCACTGATTTAAACCATTTGGGTTTACTCAGCCTTTCTGTAACTCTGTTGGATTAGTCTGTAAACATTGTCTAAACAATCTATGTACAGGTCATTTTTCCCTTATCCTTTGTATTGTTTTCCCTTGTCCTTTGATCTGTTTGGAGTCTAAGCTCTTCAGGGCAAAGATCCATCCAATTCTGTGTTTGCGAGATGCCTCAAACACTTTGGAATACTAATAGAATCAAACATTAATAAAAGAAATACATAATTTGTTTTATTATTGTGGGTTTTTTGTAATGCTGATATACTAATAAAAAAGGTGACAAAATATTTTGGCAATTCAAATGAACACCATAGCCACTGATGAGGGAGAAGAAGAAAAGGAAGAAACCATTAAAAAGATCAAAAAAGGGCAGTAGATATTGGTGTCTATACAACTGAAGGGCCCTCGTTCAGCAAAACACACAAATATGTGAGCAAGCCCACCATTAAGTTAATTATGTCTGTAATTGCTTTGCTGAACCAGAGCCTTGAACAAGACTCTTTGATGACCGTCATGTCTGGCTTACAAGTGACTGAACTTCACACCACCTGGCTACTGAGATTCAGTGATTCTCCCATCATAGAATCATAGGATTACAAGGAACTGAGAGGGTCATCTAGTCCAGCGGTCGCCATCCGGTGGTCCGCGGGAAAATTTTGCTGGTCCGCGGCACCGGGCTCCCTCACGGCCGTCCCTCCGGGCAGGCAAGAGGCTGCAGGCGCCTGTCCCGCCCCGTCCCCGTCGGCCAGCAAGCGCCGCTGGAGCCTTGGGGGGTGGGGGCCGAGCCGCGCCACTGGAGCCTGGGGGGGGGGAGGGGCCCGAGCCGCGCCGCTGGAGCCGGGGGGGGGCCCCGAGCTGCGCCGCTGAGGCTGGGGGGGGGCCAAGCTGCACCGCGCCACTGAGGCCGGGGGGGGGGGGGCCTGAGCCGCGCCGCTGGAGCTGGGGGGGGGGGCGAGCCACGCCGCTGGAGCCGGGGCCCGAGCCGCGCCGCTGGAGCCAGGGGGGGCCCGAGTCGCGCTGCTGAGGCCGGGGGGGGGGGCTGAGCCGCACCGCGCCGCTAAGGCCGGGGGGGGGGGGGCCCAAGCCGTGCCGCTCGAGCTGGGGGGGGCCGCGCCATGCCGCGTAGCTCGAGCCGGGGGGGGGGGGCGAGCCGCGCCGGTCGAGCCGGGGGGGGCCATGCCGCGCCGGTCAAGCCGGGGGGGGCGAGCCGCGCAGGTCGAGCCGGGGGGGTGCCCACGCCGCGCCACTTTAGTGGTCCCTGAGGACCACAAGGTTGGCGACCACTGATCTAGTCTAACCCACTGCCAAGATGCAGGATTTCTTGTGTCTAACCCATCCCAGACAGGTGGTTCTCCAGCCTCCTTTTGAAAACTTCCAGTGAAGGAGCTTCCACAACCTCCCAAGGAGTCTGTTCCATTGTCCTACTGTTCTTTCAGTTAGGAAGTTTCTCCCAAGATTCAATCTAGATCTGCTATGCTCTAGTTTGAACTCACTGCTTCTTGTCCTGCCTTCTGTGGTGAAAGAGGGCAACTTTTCTCCATCTTTTTTATGGCAGCCTTTCAAGTATCTGAAGACTGGTGTCATGTCCCCCTTTTCATTTCCTCTTTTAATCCACCTTTTAATCGCCCATTCTTTCAGCCTTTGCTCATATGGCTTGGATTCCATCCCTTTGTTGGGATGAAATGCAAACCAGATCATCTTTGTTGCTTGTCTCTGGATCCTTTCCAGTTTCTCTACATCCTTTCTATGCATTGGTGCACAGACAATACCTGTGGGTGGGGGGGAAAGGATGCAGGGTCACATTTTCCCCTCCTCAGATTGCTGCTTGGCTTGTATTGAGCATGCTGCCCTCCCTCTGCCCTCCCTCCCCCTACTATTGGCAGGCAGGGGTCATCTCTGCATTGGTGACCAAAACTAAACACCGTACTCCAGGTGAGACCCAACCAGTGCCCAGTAGAGCAGTACTATCACCTCCCATGACTTGCATGCTGTCATAAGCATAAAGTAGCCTAGAATTCCTGCTTACCTGCAAGGGGTTAAGAAGCTAAAAGAAACCTGGTTGGCACCTGACCAAAAGAACTAATGGGGACCGAAGACGCTTTCAAACCTGGGGGGAGGGAAAGTACTTTGTCCGTTTTTTTCATTTGCTCTGGGCTTTCAGGGGAATCAGACAATTTTCTTCTCTCCATCTATCTATAACCTTTCTAAACAGCAACACTAAATAGTTTAGCCAGGCAAGGTGTTAGGACCGGAAGACATTGTGACGGGCAACCACTAGAAAGTGTAGTTACGCTTCTAAGTCAACCCCAGGAGAGTGCATAATGATGCTATAAGATTGACCTTGCTGTTATCTGTGTGTTTGGGAACCAGTTCCCAGCTGCATGAGTGTTTACCCTGTCTGTGTGAGAATGAATGCGTGGGAAACTAAATGGGGAAACTAAGGCAGGACTGCGTAACCAACAAGTGCTAACCAATCAGTTGTTGCTTGCAAATGAGACATGAGTATGTATGAGATGCAAATGTGTGAGTGTACTTAAGCCCACACCTGTGGGCTGTCTGCGGGCTCTTCCGACCTGGCAACGGCTCCAAAGTGCTGGGTAACCCTTTCTGTGGTCGCGCTGATCAGAATCGGGCCCCTCAGCGCCTATTTGAGGGACCGAGGCCTTCCAATAAACTCATCTACTTTCTACAACCACGTGTGTGTGCCTTGTCTCGCAAAATCCAAAGTACCTCACTACACAAGGCTATAGTTTATATTAGTTTTTTTCGCTTGTGAATTTCTCAGGTTTTTGGGAGATATCCTGTGTTTTCTCTGTAACTTTAAAGACTCAGCAGAGGGGGGAATTCCTCTATGGTGTGGGTTTTTCTTTGATTCTTTTTGTGATTGTAAAGTGTTTTCCATTGATTCTTATAGAAATATATTGTTCCTTTCTTTTTTCCTTTAATTAAAATCTTCCTTTGAAGAATCTGACTGATTTTTTCCATTGTGTAGATCCAGGCTTTTCTCAAGCCTTTCCCAGGGAGGGAGGTATAGGCTTGGGGGGATTTTTGGAAAGAGAGTGGCCTAAGTGGTCCTGCCCCTAGTTCTTGGGGTAACACTTGGTGGTGGCAGCATACTGTTCCAGACACAGGAGAAACTTGTGTCTTGGGGAAGTTTTAACCTAAGCTGGTAAAATAAGCTTAGGGTTTTTTTCCATGCGGGTCCAAACATCTGTACCCTAGAGTTCAGAGCGGGGAAGCAATTCTGACACATACTATGCCTGTTAATGCAAGATAAACTGCACATGCTTTTTTCGCTACAGCATCATATTGCTGACTCATGTTGATGTTATGATCCACCACATCTTCAAGAACCTTTTCAGCAGTGCCGCTGTCAAGCCAGTTTCCCCCGATTCTGTATTTGTGCCTTTGGTTTTTCTTCCCTAAGTGTAGCACCTTCCATTGTCTGCTGAATTTCATTTTGTTGTCTATAGCCCAGTTCTCCCATTTATCAAGATCCCTCTGAATTTTAGATCTATGCTCTGAAGTATCGGCAACCTCCCAGCCTTGTGTCATCTGCAGATTTGATCAGGATGCTCTCTAGTCCTACATCCAGGTAATTAATAAAGATGTTAAACAACATCAGACCCAGAACACATCCCTGTGAAATCCCACTTGAGACCTTCCTCCAATCTGACATCATTCCATTAATAGCTACTCTTTGTTTGCAGTTGGTTAACCAATTATGTATCCACTTAAGGGTAGTTCTGTCATTTAGTTTTATTAAGATCATTTTGTGGGGGTAGGGGAGGAATTTATACCATCTATACAAATGTCTCCATAGACTAACTCCAGCAATATCTGTCGTAAGCTTACTATGAGGGGGACTGGTTACATAAAAAAACCCATTAACAAACATCCGGTGATTCTGCTCATCTCATCCCCAAGTCCGTCTGCTGGAAAGGTCATAAGGAACTCAGTGTTTCTGTGCAGTCTGAATTGCTGGCCCAAAAGCTGACAGACAAAACAAATGAGACTGTCGGGTCCCTTGTCTCCCTCTTCACGTACTTCATCTGCACATCACAAGAATTACCTTGCTTTTCAAAGACATGCTCTGGAATCTCCAGATCTGAATGGCAGATCTCTGCAGGAGGCTCCTGGTTTCCAGATCTCAATTGCGTACACTCCCTTATGTGGCAACGCCAGGAAGACAGTGTACTTTCTTCTTATTGAAATGTTCCATCAGCCAACTGGTACAGCCTGCATGTCTCCCTACAGTCTACTCAATAGTGCCTAAATCAGTCAGTGTAATCTGCTTCATCCCCCAACTGCCTTCTTGCTGCACACTGCCACAATAAAAACATGCTGCAGCAACAGATAACAGACTTCTCCCTTGCCTTCAATGTAAACTAATACTCTCTCTTCAACCACTTAAGGTATTTTTCTGTACATTTCTCAGGAACTCATGAGAAATGAAGAAAGCCTGAAAAGACAACATCCCCTGGAGATACCGCCCTCCAGATTGTGTCAAGGAAAAGAGAGGGGAGAAGGTGAGTATTGTAGCATCCCATGAATGGAACATCCAGGTATAGATCTGTGTCTAGGGGAGCTAGCAATAGGCCAGCCTTCGCAGGAGGCCCTGCCAGAGAACAGGCACAGGGATAATAAAATGCTATTTAAAAAAAATAGCTCCTTACAGGCACACATACAAGAAAACCTGTTTTTATGTCAACAAATCGTTCTGCCACTAGCTGGCTGGTAATGAAAAATCTTACTGAAAGATCAGCTGAGCAGAATTTGAACAGTTTATAAACTTGTCATCACTAACCACCTCCAGCTGTTGGTGTCCGGATCTCCATGCAGCACTGCACTTAAGAGCATGGGGGAGAGAGTATGGGAGTCTGGAACACTTGAATGAAAAGATGCACAGATTCACCGATTCCAAGGCTAGAAGGAAGCACTGTGGTCATCTAGTCTTGTCCTCTTGTATGACACAGGTCACAGAACGTCCCCATGTAATTCCTATTTGAACTAGTGCATCTCTAAAAAAAAAATCCATTCTTGATTTAAAATTTGCCAGTGGTGATAGAAAAGCTGAATACGCACAAGTCCATGGGTCCAGATCTAGTGCATCGAAGGGTACCGAGGGAACTGGCTGATGTGATTGCAGAGTCACTGGCCATTATCTTTGAAAATTTGTGGCGATCGGGGGAGGTCACGGACAATTGGAAAATGGGCCCAGAAAGAAAGAAAATTTACATTTTTAGCAGTAAAGATAATTAACCATTGGAACAATTTATGAAGGGTTGTGATGGATTCTCCATCATTGAGTATTAGGGTGGGAAAAGACCTCGGGAGGTCCTGCTTTGAGTAGGGGATTGGACTACATGACTTCCCGAGGTCTTTTCCCACCTACTATTCTATGATGGAGAATCCATCACAACCCTTCATAAATTGTTCCAATGGTTAATTACCCTTACTGCTAAAATTGTAAATTTTCTTTCTCTCTTTCTTGCCAGTAAGTTAAAGAAGTATGGATGAATGAACTATAGGGTGGATAGAAAGCTGGCTAGATCGTTGGGCTCAGTGGGTAGTGATCAATGGCTTGATGTCTAGTTGGCAGTCAGGATAAAGTGGAGTGCCCCAGAGGTCAGTTTTGTTCACAATCTTCATTAATGATCTGGATGATGGGATGGATTGCACCCTCAGCAAGTTCGTGGATGACACTAAGATGGGGTGAGTCATAGATACACTGGAAGGTGGGGATAGGGTCCAGAGTGACCTAGACAAATTGGAGAATTGGGCCAAAAGAAATCTGATGAGGTTCAATAAGAACAAGTGCAGAGTCCTGCACTTAGGATGAAAGAAAATGCACTGCTACATGCTGGGGACTGACTAGCTAAGCGGCAGAAAAGGACCTTGGGATTACAGTGGACGAGAAGCTGGATGTGACTCAACAGTGTGCCTTTGTTGCCAAGAAGGCTAATGACATATTAAACTGCATTAGTAGGAGCATTGCCAGCAGATTGAGGGAAGATATTATTCCCCTCTATTCGGCACTGGTGAGGCCACATCTGGAGTATTGTGCCTAGGTTTGGGTCCTCCACTACAGAGAGGATGTGGATAAATTGGAGAGGTCAGCGGAAGGCAATGAAAATGATTAATGGCCTGGGACACATGACTTATGAGGAGAGGCTGAGGGAACCAGGCTTATTTAGTCTGCAGAAGGGAAGAATGATGGGGTATTTGATAGCAGCCTTCAGCTACCTGTTTTCAGTGGTGGTAGGTGACAGAACAAGGAGCAATAGTCTCAAGTTGCTGTGGAAGAGGTCTAGGTTGGATATTATGAAATACACTTTGACTAGAAGGGTGATGAAGCACTGGAATGGGTTACCTAGGGAGGTGGTGGAATTTCCATCCTTAGAGGTTTTTAAGGCCCGAATTGACAAAACCCTGGCCTAGGTGATTTAGTTGGGGTTGGTCATTCTTTGAGCAGGTGGTTGGACTAGATGACATCCTGAGGTCTCTTCCAACCCATATCTTCTATGATTCTAGGGGTTTGCACTGTTCCAACTAACCTGGTATAATAAACCTGGCACAAGCCTCTGCATGGGCAAGGGCTTAGAAACTTGAGCTCACTTATGAGGAGGCTCAAGAGGAGCTTTGACATGTTCAATCAAGACCCAAGGCCATGGCTGCACCAACAAAGCAGCCAGCTCGTGCCTCGCTATCTAGCTAGATGATACAAAGCTCTAAGGGCATCAACCAAGTGTGCAATTGTCAGAGCTTCACAACTACAACAAAGAACACAAGGGGACTCACTCCAGGGCCTGGGGCAGTGAAGAATTGGATGGGGGGGAATCATCTACGCACCAACTGAGGGGTTAGCATGAGATACTTACTATGGGTGTCTAACTGCTCTGGGACTCCTGCCTAGCCTCCTATTGCTAGCACAGCATCCCAATTGCGGGAACCCCTTGGGATGGGTAGCTGTGGAGACAAGCACCCTTCTAAATGGTATTCTTCTGTGTTCTCCTTTAACAGCAGTGTTGACAGCCCAGCTCAAAAAATAGTTGAGCACATTTCCTCCCCTTAAACTGCATGGGTGAGTGTCTGCTGGTGGCGTGTGAGGGAGCATGTTATCTCCCATGCCGAAAGCATCTCTGTGTTGACTCATTGTTTCAAACACTTTGCTCTCTAGCTTTAAGGAGAAGGCAGCCTCGGTTATTTTGTTCAAAAATGCCCATCTTCCTACGCACAATTCCCTTTTTTATGATTAATGCCAAGTTTAGAAATGTGAAAGGACTGCAGCTGGTGCATAGGTGGCTTCTTTGTTGTTCTCAGATCTGAGCTGGCAGGTCTCTCCTCCCTTAGAGCAAGAAGGAAATTTGGGCTCCTGTTCATATCAATGGGGGGCTCTCTCTTATGGCTTCTCTCAAGGACTTTAACTCTCCTCTGAATGGCAGGACATTCAGCTGGCATGTTCATTCAGCTACGCATGTCCCCCATACTGCTCCAAACAATGAAGCTCAATTCTTTTCTAAAGGATTCCCACCCCCATTCCTGGGATGAAAGAGCAATTCATTTTCTAATTTTGTTCAACTGTTCTTCTCTCACACTGCTCAACTGTAGCAATAATTCTGAAGGGACTGGTGCCTCTACAGCTCAGGGGATCGGTAATGAGTTATGGAGCCTGTCACCTCGGTCAAACTCAGCAGAAGATGGTCATGACCAATGATTTTTTATCTGATGAGACCTGCAGTATCTGACATTACTTTGTGGGTCAAAGTCCAGCGGACAGCTGAGTGCATTACCCATAAATGGCTTCTCATTCAGAAGAGTGGCCTTTCTTTTCTTAGCGAGAGGCTCTCTCAGGACAGGGGTGAGCGACACTGGTAGGAAACAGCAAATTAAGCCCATTTCTGAAGAGAAATTCAGGTCTCTGGGCTGTCACACCAGCACTAATTCACACATGCACACACACACACATGCAAAATTAGGTTTAAAGAAAAGCATCCTTCTAAGAAATTTAGTCCATTTGTGACAACTGCTGAATAATCAGAACATGGGCCAAGCAGGTTTTAAATTGGACTGAAACTGAGATTACAGAAAAATCTGCATTGGTTAAATGAAAAAGAAACCACCAGTGTTCCTATGGCAACCAATGTAGTAAAAACCTCACATTGCAATCACACTTAACATGTTAAAAGCTGTAGAGAAATGAGTGAAACAAACTTCATTTTACCAAACTTAGCCAGAACAGCATAATCCCCAGATGGACACCAAGAGGCCTGGGCAAATCAGGGGCTCATAATCATTTGATGACCTCCCCAGACTTAAAGTCACTGTGGTCTACCACTCAGAGACCATAAGTGGCCCCATGGAAGCCAATGAGAGTTTTGACATTGACTTCAAGGAGTTAGGATGACTATTTATTACTGGAATTGTGGTAGCACCCATGAGTCTCAGCCATAGACCCACTGTGCTAGGCACGGTACAAACACAGAACCAAAAGAAGGTCCCTGGCCCAAGGAGTCAAAATTCTAAGTAGTTCATTCTTTGTTGGTAGCAAAGAGTTCTGTCGAAAACAGCCCTCTTGGATCTCTTACCTGTTAGCTAGGAAGGGTTTAGAGATATACCCTGGTTCCCAACCCCCCTCAAGGAGGAGTGAGAGAGAAAAGAAGAGTTGCCTTAAATAGAGGACTACACAAATTCTGGGTGAGATTCACCACGCTGCAGTGTAGCTGTGTAGGCCAGGTCCAGGCCTACGTACCATCTAAGTCCAGCTGAAGCCGGCCCACTCCCCAGGGGCGGCATTTCACCCTCTGAGCTGGGTGGCTGATAAGACACAAAATGTGAGCTGGCTTGGCGGGTGACGCAAGGCTCAGGCAAGGCTGAATACAGCTCTCAGTGGTGAGATGCGAGAGGCTGAGGAGCATGGAATAAGCCACCACATATGCTTTGGAGCTACTTTCTCCACAGAAGGCCTCCACTCTGTGATCAGAGGTAGCAGAAGGGGCAGGAGGGTTGACTGTGACTGAACTGCCTTGTCTTGTGTCCCATCAGCAGACAGACAGGGAATGGTGACAGAAATTGCTGGCTCTTGCTGGGGGGGCGACGGGCTGCTTGCTCCAGGAAATATTTGACTGAAAAGCGAGGAAGTGATTGGCAGAGCAGCTCAATTAACTCAACGCATGGCAGCAATGCGACCCAGAAACCCCTGCTCTCCTAGGTCCACGCCCAAACCGCACCATCTGCCTGAGATGCCGCTCCTCCCATGGCTGTCAGCGGATACACCCCACTCTATCTATTGGTTGGGCCTCATCCCTACGGCCCCATGATTTCTCCCCCTTTACAACAATACCCTGTTGAATTCTTTCCCATTCTCTTCTTGACCAGCTGCACACAGCATCTGAGGGTACAAGGGACCAGGGTCAATCATCTGTGCTTACTGGAGCCCAGGAGTTGCTCCCTCCATGTGCCCCAAGGGAACAGCATCCCCCCAAAGGGGGTAGAGACACAGGGGGCTACAGCCCTGCCCCTTGCTCCCGTATGAAGGATGGTGCAGACTACACACTTCTTGTGTGAGACGGTGCATGCAGGGAGAGATGGTGCCTCCCTGAGACTTGTCAGCCGGGGCAATACAGCTATGCACTGCCCTCTACACAGCACCACTGTCACAACATCTGCTGGGGACTCCGCATGCAGAGGTCCCCAGCATACAGCTCCCTTTGTCCCACCTGAACAGCTGAATCTTATCTGAAAACTTTCATAATGTCAAATTCACTGCTGGGCAGAGACAAGGGCTAAATGCCACCACCTAATCCATTATGTAGAGGAAGAGTTCCCACAGCGTTGTGATCCACTGAGCTTTCTGGCAAAGACTCCGCAGTCTTAACTTTAGCAGTTATTGGACCACCAATCCAATGCCGACCTGCCTTGTGCAGGCCGACCTGCCTTGTGCATTCTTTGCAACTGCCCCCCCCCCCTCAAAAAAAAACTGTTTCTCCATGTACTCCTCATGTTAAACCTCCCTCTAGCGCAGTCAATGCCAAACCCTCATCCCCACTGTCATCAGGAGCAGCTACTGACTCCATGTTCCTGCTCAGAGGTACCCACTAGGGACTTATTTCTCCTCCCAGTGTCCAGAGACTTGTAAAATCCCTCTGACCCCTTGTAAATCAGACTCTGGCTCTACTGGCCAGACCCCAGTGAAACGGCTCCTCAACCTGCTATAGATTTTAAAAGGCCAGCCCTGCTGCTAGGATACCCTGGTTGGCATCGTAAACCTCTTTAAACGCTGTAAACTTTGCCTGCTAAAAAGTTAAGCACTTAAAGGGGAGGAAAGTGATCAGGAACAGTCAGCATGGATTCACCAAGGGCAAGTCATGCATGACTAACCTAATTGTTTCTATGACGAGATAAATGGCTCTGTGGATGAGGGGAAAGCAGTGGACATGTTATTCCTTGAGTTTAGCAAAGTTTTTGATACGGTCTCCCGCAGTATTCTTGCCAGGAAGTTAAAGAAGTATGGGCTGGATGAATGGACTATAAGGTGAATAGAAAGCTGGCTAGATTGTAAGGCTCAACGGGTAGTGATCAATGGCTCCATGTCTAGTTGGCAGCCAGTATCAAGCGGAGTGCCCCACGGGTCTGTCATGGGGCCAGTTTTGTTCAATATCTTCATTAATGATCTGGAGGATGGCGTGGACTGCACTGTCAGCAAGTTTGAGATGACACTAAACTGGGAGTAGTGGTAGATGCACTGGAGGGTAGGGATGGGATACAGAGGGACCTAGACAAATTAGAGGATCGGGCCAAAAGAAATCTGATGAGGTTCAACAAGGACAAGTGCAGAGTCCTGCATTTAGGATGGAGGAGTTCCATGCACTGCTACAGACTAGGGACTGAGTGGCTAGGCAGCTCTGCAGAAAAAGACCTAGGGGTTACAGTGGACGAGAAGCTGGATATGAGTCAAGAGTGTGCCCCTGTTGCCAAGAAGGCTAACGGCATTTTGGGCTATATATGTAGGGGCATTGTCATCAGACCGAGGGCTGTCATCATGCCCCTCTATTCTGCATTGGTGAAGCCTCATTTTGAGTACTTTGTCCAGTTTTGGGTCCCACACTACAGAAAGGATGTGGACAAATTGGAGAGAGTCCAGCAGAGAGCAACAAAAATGATCAGGGGCTGGAGCACATGATATATGAGGAGAGGCTGAGAGAACTGGGATTGTTTAGTCTACAGAAGAGAAGACTGAGGGGAGATTTGATAGCTGCTTTCAACTACCTGAAAGGGGGTTCCAAAGAGGATGGATCTAGACTGTTCTCAGTGGTAGCAGAACAAGGAGTAATGGTCTCAAGTTCGAGAGGGGGAGTTTTAGGTTGGATATTAGGAAGAAATTTTTCATGAGGAGGGTGGTGAAGCACTGGAATGGGTTACCTAGGGAGGTGGTGGAATCTCCATCCTTAGAGGTTTTTAAGGCCTGGCTTGACAAAGCCTTGGCTGGGATGATTTAGTTGGGAATTGGCCCTGCCTTGAGGCCCTTCCACCCTGATATTTTATCATTTTATGATTCGATGTGTTAAGCTTAGTGGAAACACGGAGCAGAGACGGAGCACTCTGTCCATCAGAGCCCAAATGAACCCATGATTCCCATGGCTCACCCTTCCTCTGCTGTCAGCAGCAACCTGTGAAACCCACTGGAGGAGTGTCGCATTCTCCTCTAGTGCTGGACCACAGGGAAGATTACAAACTACTACTGCTGTCACTTACTCCTGTCACATGGCAGAGGCCTGTGCTTTGGAGCTAAAGGTTCTAACCCTGCTGATGAGCCATGTGGGTGTCATTATGATGCCACATGATGGAATTTCTGTTTGCTTTTTTTCATTTTGTTTTTTTAAAACCTAGGTAATTACACACAGAAACCACATTAAAATAACATGATTAAGGTTCCAAAGTGAAACACTCAAAAGCTAGGAAATGACAGAATTAAAGTTGCCTATGCAATCTTAATTCAAACCCCTTCTGTTTATGCATTATAATTAGGCTAAGGAGGATTAGATTTTTATTGGTCAATATCAATAAATGTTGATTTCACTGTGCACACACAAACCACTGAAAAAATATTTCCATCAATAATAATAAAATTCAGAGGAAAAGGAATAAAAATGGTGCTTGAAATCTTTTTACTTTGTATATTTTGACATATGATATTGACAGTTTGTGATTATTAAGGGTTATAAAGTTTAACTCTTTGCATCTCATCATCTATTGTCATTAGTTATTGTCTGACCCCTCTGTTTCCCACAACTGTGAAAATTGAAATCAATAGAAATTGAAAACAAATGTTAAAAAATAAACATCAGTATTATCCATTGAAATTACAACAAAATAAAAATTGACTTCTGCTGAGAGTAATAAGGATAGTCTTTATCTACATGGATCACATGCTATTTTTAACATGAGATCTCTGTGTGCAGAATGGATGGGGCTCAGTTAATGAACAGCGATTCGTTATTCTGTTTTCTATTCATTGTTCAAGTTTGTGGCCCCACACCTTACTTACTGCACCCTCTTCAAACCCTGCTATGAAAATAGAATTATTGATTTCCTGGCGGGCATGCCTATGCTCCATATCACTATAGTATCTGAGTGTTTTACACACATAACGTATCTCCCTGTGAGGCATGGGGGTGGGATTTGCCCCACTTTACACATGAGATGCAGAGGCAGAGAGAAATTAGGGTCAAAAGTATTCACTTTGGGTACACAATTTGAGATGCCCAGAACCCAATTTTCAGAATACTGAACTATATATAGCCTTTCCATGCTCAAAGCAAAGCTCCCGTTGGCTGTGAGTTCTTAGCACTTCTGCAAATCAGACCTCAAGGCCTCAGGTTGTGCATCCAGAAAATGAGAAACACACAATTAGTGACTGTCTGTGAAAAGTTCGGTTTAAGTGACTTGTCCAGCATCACACAGGAACTCCTTGTCAGAGACAAGATTAGAATCCAATTGTCCATGAGGCCATCCTTTCTCTTCCTGCAGATCCCTGACTCATTCACTGCACGCCTTCTGGCTTCTGCAACAAATGAAGCAGGGCTCCTACCGGCAGCAGTCTCCTTCACCACATGACCCTGATTCATCTCCAGAGCAGATCCATCCCATGCACTGAATGAGGGGTTAGTCTACAATCATGTAATTAAAGACAGTATCATAATGCATGTGCTCAAGGGAGCCCAACTAAGATTAGGCAAGAAGCCTTAATTCAGGCATTTCTGAACCTTGCAGTGCTTGATTTTGCAACCTCAATAATCTAGCTTTTTGTACTTACTGATACAACCCAACCAAGTCTGTGCTCAGCAGTGTACATACACATAGTGAGAGTCTACAGTGGAAACAGACAAGCGTCAGAAGAAAGGAAAATGTTATTAGCTCCCTTTTACAGCTGGGGAACAGGGAGATTTAGGCACATATATATTACACTCACAGGTTGTGATTACAGCTCACCTTTAATTGAGCTCCCCTGGGTCCTGGAGCAGTGAAGCCATGAAGGCACAGGCATCAGTGTGAGCCGTAGAAGCCCATCTGGAATATTATGCAATTGCAGGTAGGGCTAGTCTGTGCTGATGCATCTTCACTGCTCTGGGATCCGAGCTAGCTAGATTAAAGCTAGGTAAGGGATGTCTACACGAGCTGAAATTGCACCTTGTGATTACAGTATAGGTATATCTTCAGTGACTTGACCAAGGTCCCATAAGGAATTGCACCTTGTGATTACAGTATAGGTATATCTTCAGTGACTTGACCAAGGTCCCATAGGGAGTCTGTGACAGAGACTGGAACTGATCCAAGCTCTTCCAAGTCCCAGTCTATCACCTTACTCACAAGACTGTCCTTCCTCTCATGTTATCTTTCCCTTCCCATCTAACTCCTCATCCTTATATCAGGGTATGTCTTCACTACCCGCCGAATCGATGGCTACCCGAATCGGCGGGTAGCCATCGATCTTCTGGCGATTGATTTCTCACGTCTGATGAGGACACAAGAAATCGATCGCTCGCGGCTCCCCCGTCGACTGTGTAACTCCAGCTTGCCGGGAGGCGCAAGCTGGAGTTGACGGGGGAGCGCGCCGCCGCCCACCGCCGCCATGAGGACGGACGGTAAGTCGGCTGCAGATACGCAAACTTCAGCTACGTGATTCACATAGCTGAAGTTGCGTATCTGCAGTCGATCCCCCCCCCCCCGTAGTGGAGACCAGCCCTAACGGTCTTCCCTTCCCCTTCACAATGTATCCTACTCCTCTCTTTCTTCCCCAGTGCCCAGAACTTTGCCAATAAAGGGGGGGGGGGGGGAGGAAAGAGATTACAGTGTTAACTTAGCTTCACCCATCAGGGTATGAATGTCCCTGCTGAGTTATTCTCAGCCACTGCAGAAAACGTTAAATGTAGTACGTGTGTGCTGGTATTGTTGTTGTCTTTATTATAATGTCTGAATTATAGAAGGAATGCAAATGACTGTCCCTCACAGAAATACAGCAGTGTTGTTATGATGGAATGTGATGCTTTCAAGGGGTAAATACTCATTTCCAGATCCTTGAAAGTGCCAGGGTTTTAGAAGATAATAATTCAGCAATAAAACTTCACTTTAAGCTGAAACTGGCATAGAAAGTTCTTTAAAAGACAGGAAAAAGGTATAGAGGCCAGTACTGATGTAAGGCAAAACAAACAAAAACGGGCTTTAGTGCAACTATTGCAAGGCAAAACAAACAAAAACGGGCTTTAAAAAGTGCTTCCAAATGGTTTTTTTCTGAGCTAAAAAATGAGAGCTATATAAAAGTATAAGGCTTCAGTGTAGAAGATGAACAGGGATGAACCTCACCCAAGAATTATGTAGACCTGAGAACAGATAAGGAAGGATATGGTCATATCGCCAAGTATCAGCAGCTGAACTACATCAGGCTCACATCAGATATAAGAGGTGGGTGACTAAATTGTGCTCAGAAATAACCAAGCGCATCTACGATTCAAATCCCTAAGAGAAAGCTCCAGTCTGCCTAGATCTTACTCTCTACGGGAGTTATTCTGGAACTGCACTATGTTTATTTAGACTACAACTGTAATTGTAATGCCCTTAGCATGCTCTGCCTCTCAAAGATTCTTCTTAATTACTCATGGAGCACATAAATGCACATTCGCTTTACAACCCAAACCAAGACAGATTCCCTGCAATTTAGGACCCAGATCCTGCGCTCAGGAGAGGAAAGAGGAAGAGAGAACCACATCTGACAGATGCATGTGATGTTGCTTAAATCTCTGCAAGGGGCTCAGTTACCACAGTGATGGGCACAGAACATAATATAGGTGAGTGCCTGTTCAGAGGCAGGAACACAAGAGTCCAGACGTGTGGCTGTGACTGCAGGATCGAGGAGCAAGAACAAAGAAGAGGAGATGAGAATGCATATTCTATTCCAACAAGGAGAACCCAATTGTGTCAGATGCTGAAAACTCCCTGACAAGTCCATAGCACCCCCTGCTCATATTGACTCCAAGAAGTCGCTGGGCCAGATAGTGCATTGTCATAGAGACTGTATCTGGAGGAAAAAGTCAAACTGGACAGCAGTGATGCTGGCTATGTATCACAGCCAGGAAGCTGTACCTGTCAAATGCAGCTTTGTTTGTATGTGTAACACAAATCCCCAGACAATCGGCAAAGAATCTTACACAGGACAGCAGGATGCAAATTAACTGGCATCAAGTGTCTTATGATTGGTTAGGTCATGATCTGACATCACAGGTTCTCATAGCTGCCTGGAGGTGAAGCTAAGGATTCAGATCTCTGAGAAGTGGCTTAGAAGTCTGGAGGGTAGGAAAATACTGGCAAACTTGCAGGAATGCTTCTAATTTTGTTGGGGAGATAACTGAGTGGCATTCTCCCCCAATCCCTCCCATGGAAGGCCCCATCCGTGATTTTTGTGCATTTGAGGAGCTATGACCAGGGAACAGCTGCTCTGGGCAGAATCATACCCTGGCAATGTTGGGGATCTCCAAAAACACAGGCATATCACTCTTTCGGGATAGGGATATGGCCCAGGTTTATGTAGGAAACCAAGTCATGGCTCCTGAGGGAACCGTGTTACCAAGGGAAATGGAGGAGGTAAAGGAAGAACCATTGCAATACCAAGCCTCTGGGCACATGCCCTGACCCCTCTGCAACACGGGGACCACTGGATTAGCCCATTGATTATATGACTTCAATGGATGGAGAAGAGCATGCTCCCTGCCCTCTCTGAGGCAGGCAAACATCCCTTATTCCCCAGATGGGATGATCTGTAAGAACCTCTGGGAATCCCTTTGCCCTTCTATTGGGTTTTTCTGCAGGGTGGAGCTTGGAAGGGGGTCACGGTTGCATGATTTGAGCCCTACATTTAAGAATAATCTCCACTCTTTGCCTCCCACATTTCTGACAAGCAGTCTCACAAGAGCATGAAAAAGGCACGCTTTTCTTGTCTCAAAAACCATGCATGCCATGCAACACGCAATAGCAAATAACAAACACCGGAGGATGGTTAATAAAGCTACAAATGTAATTTAAAGTCCTCAGCCACAGGTGCTTCACTTTCCACACTACATCTAGCATGGGGTCATAACTCCATTGTGGATCGTCAAAGCTTCCAGAAACCTGTGTGAGATTTTGGCACCTAAATAAATGCTTTGATTTTCAAACGGGCTGAGCACCAGCACCTCCACTGACTTTTAAAAATTGTGCCAGCATATCTCTGTCCTGAAGCCATAAAATTGAGAGCTCCTGTAATTTAGGTTTCTAAATATGAAATTAGGAGCCTAATGTTAGGCATTTCTTTTTGCAAATCTTGGCAATAGACAGATCAAGGGAATGTAGATGAATGGATGAATTGAAGAAACATATATATATATATATATATATATATATATATATATATATATATATATATATATATATATATATATATATATATTGTGGCAAATTACTCCCACAATATTGATGGATCCTGCGCTTTCTCTTTTTGTGGGGGAATTCAGGGAGCCTTTTTCTTGCCTCTGAACAGGGTATTAACTGTCCCACAAGTATCCTAGAGGGGAGAAGGGGAGAGGGAGGGACCCGGGCCCGCCCTCTACTCCGGGTCCCAGCCCAGGGGCCCTGAGGATAGCGATAAACCACTGGGATTAGCTACTCCTTCCCCTGGACTACTTCCCTCTCCTACTCTTTAGCTTGTGGGGGGCTTCCTGCCCTCTCTCTACACAAGCCAGGTGTTCCTTTACTTAAGGTCTGGGTCTTTCTTAGCTCACCACAGCACTTCTTCAAACTCTCTCTGCTCCAACTTCTCCAAACTGCTCTCTGCTCCAACTTCTCCAAACTGCTCTCTGCTCCAACGCCTCCAAACTGCTCTCTGCTCCAACGCCTCCAAACTGCTCTCTGCTCCAACGCCTCCAAACTCCTTCCAAACACCCACACCTGAGGCAGGGGTTTTTATTAAGGCCTTAATTGACAGCAGGTGCTCCTAATTAACCTGCTGCCTGCTTCCCTAGTCTACAGGGAGTCACGCCCTAATGAACCTGGAGCTGATATATCTCCCCTCAAACACTCTGCCACAGCTCCCTGACTTTCCTCTATCACATATCCTCCCCCCTTGCTCAACACCATGGGGTTGAGCTACTTGGGACGAGAGACAGTGTTGTCGTGACAGGCCATCCGCATTGCCATGTTGGCTTCCGGCCCTATGTTGTATGCGGAAGTTAAAAGGTTGCAGGGAAAGAAACCATCTCGTCACTCTTGCGTTCTTCTCCTTGTTTCTGTGCATCCACTGGAGCGGGGCATGGTCTGTTACAAAGGTAAACCGCCGCCCCAGTAGGTAGTAGCGGAGCGTCTCCATAGCCCATTTTACCACTAGACATTCCTTTTCAATGACAGCGTACTTTTGTTCCCGGGGGAGTAGTTTCCGGCTGAGGTACAAGATTGGGTGTTCCTCCTCCCCTACCATCTGTGAAAGGACAGTTCCTAGCCCTATTTCTGAGGCATCTGTCTGTAGGACAAATTCCTTCTCGAAGTCTGGGGCAATGAGTACCGGATGACAGCAAAGGGCTGTCCTTAAATCTGTGAATGCTCCCTCTGCCGCATCAGTCCACTTTACTATCTCGGGTCCCTGAGTCTTTATCAGGTCCGTCAATGGACCTGCTCTTGTGGCGAAATGAGGGATGAATCTCCTATAGTATCCTACTAACCCCAGAAATGCTCTGACCTGCTTTTTGCGGACTGGCCGATGCCAATCTTGTATTGCCTCTACTTTGTTCATTTGGGGTTTTACCAAGCCTCTTCCTACTACATACCCGAGATATCTGGCCTCAGCTAGTCCTATCACGCACTTGAGGGGGTTGGCAGTGAGGACGGCCTTTCGCAGGGTGTCTAGTACCGCCTCTACTTTTCCGAGGTGCATTTCCCAGTCAGGGCTATGGATGACTATGTCATCTAAATAGGCGGCAGCATACCTGGCATGGGGTCGCAGCAATTTGTCCATAAGTCTCTGGAAAGTAGCCGGGGCCTCATGGAGTCCAAAAGGAAGGACAGTATATTGGAACAGACCATCAGGTGTAGAGAAAGCAGTCTTCTCCTTAGCGTTCTTGGCCAGGGGGATTTGCCAATATCCTTTAGTTAGGTTCAGAGTGGTTAGATATCGGGCTTTGCCTAACTGATCGACTAGCTCGTCAACACGTGGTATCGGATAGGCATCAAATTGGGATACTTCATTCAACTTCTGGAAGTTGTTGCAAAACCTCACGGTACCATCGGGCTTGGGTACTAAGACAATAGGGCTGGACCATTGGCTGTGGGATTCTTCAATAACCCCAAGTTCCAGCATCTTCTTCACTTCTGTCCTTATTTCTTCTCTTTTAGCTTCTCGTATCCGGTATGGTCCTATTGTCACCCTTGCTCCAGGTCTGGTAATGATATGATGTTGGACCAGTGTCGTACGGCCTGGCTTTGTACAGAACACGTCTTGGTTCCGTTGGATCATATCCATGACTTCTGTACGTTGTTCTGGGGCTAACTCCACCTCACCTGCCCCTGTGGGTCGTCCATGTGGGGTGGAGCTCTCTGAATTACCAGGCACGTCTCTCGGTCACGCCAGGGCTTCAGTAAGTTTACATGGTAGATCTGTTCTGGCCTTCGGCGATCTGGTTGTCTGACTTTATAGTTCACTTCTCCAATGGCTTCCACTATCTCATATGGCCCATGCCAGCTGGCCAGGAGTTTGCTTTCTGCTGTTGGCACTAGCACCATGACCCGTTCTCCTGGCTGAAACGTCTGTACTTTTGCTCAACGGTTGTAATATGTCCGCTGGGTCTCTTGTGCTTTTTCCAAATGTTCTCGTACTATAGGGGTTATTCGAGCTATTCGTTCTCTCATCTGTGTCACATGCTCAATGACATTCTTTCCAGGGTTGGGTTGTTCTTCCCAGTCCTCTTTGGCAATATCTAATATTCCACGTGGGTGGCGTCCGTATAGTAGCTCAAAAGGAGAGAAACCGGTGGACTCCTCGGGAACTTCTCGTATTGCAAACATCAGGTATGGTAGAAGGGTATCCCAATCTTTTCCGTCCTGTGCTACCACCTTCCGGATCATATTCTTAACGGTGCGGTTAAACCTCTCAACCAGGCCATCTGTTTGAGGATGGTAGACTGAGGTCCGTATGGCATGAATGCGAAGCAGGGTACATAAGTCCTTCATTAATTTCGACATGAAAGGGGTTCCTTGATCAGTCAGGATCTCCTTGGGGATGCCCACTCTGGCAAAAACCTGGAGTAGTTCTTTTGCTATTGCCTTGGATGTGGAGTTTCTTAAAGGAATGGCCTCTGGATACCATGTGGCATAGTCAAGGATGACTAGTACATGTCGGTGGCCCCGTGCTGATTTTTCCAGAGGGCCCACTAGGTCCATGGCTATCCTTTCAAAAGGGACTTCAATAATAGGCAAAGGTATTAATGGGGCCCGCAAGTGCGGTCGGGGACTATGCAACTGACATTCTGGGCAGGAGGTACAATAGTGTTGGACCTCTGCGCGTATTCCTGGCCAATAAAATCTTCTTAGGACTCTATCAAGTGTCTTGTCTACTCCTAGATGTCCCCCAAATAAATGACTGTGAGCTAACTCCAGTACTGCCCTTGTGTTTTTCCGCGGGACTAAGAGCTGCTCTACTTCTTCCCCTCGTATTTGCACTATACGGTACAAAAGATCACGTTTGATTACATAATATGGCCTCGGGCCTTTGGTCTTTCCTTCTACAGGCACACCATTTACTTCCACTACCTCCTCTCTCACATTTGCATACAGGGGGTCATCGGCTTGGTCCTGCCCGAAATTCTCCCGTGCGGTACCCATCTGACCTAACTCCATGGGACCTATTTCCACTCCATCCCTTTGGTTGTCCCTACTTGGGCTAGGAGCTGCCTCTGAGTCCTCTGTGGCCTGAACTGTCTCCTGGCCTTCTGAACGGGTTCGCTTACCCGCAAGGGAGGTTTTCTGGTTTTTCACTAGACTCCTGGTCCCTAGTCTTTTATCTGCCCTCTTTTCCCGCCTAGACTTTCGGGATTTCCCAGGGGATGAAAATAGCTCTGGGGCAAATTCAGCAAAAGTTGGGGTGAGGCTATCTGTAGGTGCCTCCGGCTCAACCTGGGGGGTGCTACCCTCCTCTGGCTCTACTGGGGGGAGTAAACTCTCAAATCCGGGGAAGTCCCTACCAATTAATACCGAGTAAGGGAGCTTGGGGACCACCCCTGCAGCTACCCTGGTAGTCTTCCCCTGGATCTCAATCCATACTGGGATTGTGGGGTAAAAATTTACAGTGCCATGGACGCACGTTACCCCTGTGTTTTTGGTCCGGGTTAGTTGGTCTTGTCCCACCAACTTCCCTGAGACCAGCGTAACAGCACTCCCGGAATCTACTAATGCTGTGGTCACAATCCCATTCATTTTTACCGACCTTGTATACCCATGTGGGGTCATTGCGACTCCTACCAGGCCTAGTAGGCCACATTGTTCCCCATGATCCCCCAGATTGCACTGAATAGGCTCTTCCCTGTTGGGGGCATTGGGCTGCTATGTGCCCCCATTCTCCACACTCATAACACCGACCCCTTATCCCAGTTGCTGCCTTCAGCCTGGGGCTATTTGGTCAGCCTCCCAAACCCCCTCTTTCCAAACCCCCAGGTCCTGTCTTGGCCTCGGCCCAGTCCTCGGTATCTTTCCTCCCGGTTATGGTTCTTCTATAGTTCTCAACAATCCGGGGCCTTGGTTTTGGGGCTGGTTTCCTGGTTTGTCGTGTCTCACTCCCTGGGGTTTGGAACAGTTCCCGGGATGCCAGCTGTCTTTCCACGAGAGAGACCAACTCATCATAGGTGGAGGGGTCGTTCTTGCCAACCCAAACCCGGAGGCCTGGTGGTAACCCTCTCATATACCGGTCCAGTACCAGCAGCTCCATCATTTTTTCAGAACTGAGAGCCTCAGGGCGTAGCCATTTCCGGGTCAGGTGGATCAGGTCAAACAATTGGGATCGCGGTGTCTTCTCCTCGGTATACTGCCATTCATGGAACCTCTGGGCTCGCAATGCCGTCGTTACTCCATATCTGGCCAGAATTTCTGCCTTCAGTTGGGGGTAATCTGCCGCAGTTTCTGCGGCCATATCATAGTATACCTTCTGGGCCTCTCCACACAGGAACGGGGCAAGGATACCAGACCACTGGTCTCGGGGCCAGGCCTCCCGCAGGGCTGCTCTCTCAAAAGCCAGGAGGTATGCTTCCACATCATCCTCCTTGGTCATTTTCTGCAGACAGTAGCTGGTCCGTATGGTCTGTGTCCCTTCATACCTGCGGCTCCTCTCTGTAAGGGCCTTTACCTGATTCATTAGTTCCTGCAGCAGGGCTCGGTCCTGGGCAGCCTGAGTCATCAATAGACGATTAGTCTCTTGCTGCACCCGAGTTGCCTCCTGTTGGGCAGTTGCTTGGACCTGGGTAGCCTCCTGCTGAGCCGCAGTAGCTTGTATTAGGGCCTTGACCACGTCATCCATCTTAGGGACAGGAAGGTTTTGGCTAACCCTGGTTTAAGTCCCCAGCGCGTTGATCCCACCTCTGACACCACGTGTGGCAAATTACTCCTACGATATTGATAGGTCCTGCGCTTTCTCTTCTTGTGGGGGAATTCAGGGAGCCTTTTTCTTGCCTCTGAACAGGGTATTAACTGTCCCACAAGTATCCTAGAGGGGAGGAGGGGAGAGGGAGGGACCCGGGCCCACCCTCTACTCCGGGTCCCAGCCCAGGGGCCCTGAGGATAGCGGTAAACCACTGGGATTAGCTACTCCTTCCCCTGGACTACTTCCCTCTCCTACTCATCAGCTTGTGGGGGGCTTCCTGCCCTCTCTCTACACAAGCCAGGTGTTCCTTTACTTAAGGTCTGGGTCTTTCTTAGCTCACCACAGCACTTCTTCAAACTCTCTCTGCTCCAACGCCTCCAAACTGCTCTCTGCTCCAACACCTCCAAACTGCTCTCTGCTCCAAACTCCTTCCAAACACCCACACCTGTCTGCCTGAGGCAGGGGTTTTTATTAAGGCCTTAATTGACCTCTCTCTAAAATTACAAAGTTTCAAAAAGTTCAATGAATAGAACAGTGGTCTTCAAAGTGGGGTGCACGAGACCCCAGTGTCCCCTCCAATCCCACCTGGGAGACCGCCGAACTCGGAAGCGGTCTTTTTTGTCCCACCAAAATGCCGCCGCAGAAAGCGGAAGCTTTCTATTTGGCGGCAGTTCGGCGGACATACCCCAGGGGCGTAGATAGTAGAGGCGGGATAGTGAAAAGGGATAACTTTGTGGAATGCTGGAATAGAAGATTGTTGGGGGCAGAACAGATCTGGACAAGGAGAAATCATCTGGAGATAAATGTGAGAAGGGAGGGACAGAAAGTGGAAACAAAAATGAAACTGTTTGAGCAGCATATTCCAGAAGTCTATAGGTCTTTCTAAATGTAGCCTTCATAGAGTGGTATGGTAGATCTCAAATCAATCACCAGAAGGAAAAATCTATAATGGCAGCATGCCTTAAAGGAGACTCAGTTTGGGAATATTTTAATGAAGTTCCTCTAACTGTGGGTAAGACAGCAAAATGCAAACAGTGCAATAGAAAAATGCAAGGCCTGGTGGCCCAAATGAAACAACATCATGAGAAGTGTTCCTTCTCAGAAGGAAGCTCCATTGAAGATGATGAATGGAACATGTCTGAACATGCAGGATCTTCAGGTTGGTAAACTCTTATGTCTTACTTCTTTCTTAAGGACTGCCTGTCTTCCTTCTGGGCTATTCTTGAATTCTCATGTTTAAGCAAAAAATATAGTTGCTACTCTATGGTACTATCCTTTCAGATGCAGTTTTGACAAAAAATAAATAGCTGAAATAGGCAGATTTTCCTTTTACAATTTCACCTTTAAAATAGTACTGACTGTGAGTGAATGCAATGAGTAATACTAAATGAGCAGTATGGTAATAATAATTAAATTGACTTATTTTGTTTAGGAGAATCCATCCTAAACATAAAGGATTCTGAAGGCTGTCCACCTTCAAGACCATCATCATTTTCTATAGTTTAAGAGTTATCTGCTAATGATAGTGTTTCACATCATGTATGTCACACAGCCACAGTATATCACTTGTAGCAAAAAGAAAAAAATATCTCCATCATCCAGAAACAACCACAGATAAGTTTGTGATAAGAACCAGAAAATTACAAGAAGAGGTAACTGATGAAAAAATTGCTTGGTTTGTTTATGCAACAAACTCTCTTTTCCATATGATTGAGACCACGCACTTCATTAACATGGTTCAACCATTAAAACCAGGATACAGTCCACCCAACAGAGCAGATGTCGCAGGCAAATTGCTGGATAAAGTGTATGAAAGAGAATTGAGCAGTGTGCAAAAGGTCTAGAGGGTAAAATTGTTAACCTGAGTCTTGATGGGTGGAGAATGTCCACAAAGATCCTGTTGAATGTGCTTGTGTGACAAGAGAAGAAGGGAATGTCTTCCTTGCAGAAACAATTGATACGTCAGGAAATACACACACAGCAGAATACTTACAAGAAGTAGCAGTAAAAGCCATAACAAACTGAAAAAAAAGCAAATGTCTAATATGCAGCTTGGTCACAGACAATTTTGCAAATGTATCCAAGATGAGAAGAAATTATTTAGAAGAGAGTGAAGAGAGCTCCAAGCTAATAACACACGGTCGCGGTACCCATTTGATTAATCTCCTAGCCAAAGATGTCAGTGTTCCATAAATAAAGGTGAATGTTGTTGAAATTGCAAAATACTTCCATAAGAACCAGTTTGCAGCAGCTGCTCTGAAAAAAAGTTGGAGGAACCAAGCTAACTCTCCCACAAGATGTGCGATGGAACTCAGTAGGTAACTATTTTGATCACTGTATCAAGAACTGGCCTAATCCGATGACAGTTTCTGAATAAAATCATGAAAAAATAGATGGCAATGTCACAGCCAAAGTTCTCAACATTGGGCTTAGGAGAAATGTTGAACACATGCTAAGTACCCCTGAAGCCTATTTCTGTAGCCTTAAACAAAATATAGGGAAATAGCTGTTTTATTGCTGATGCTGTTGAAATTTGGAAGGAACTGAGTGAGATCTTAAAAGGAGAAATATGCAATGACAGAGTTAAATTGCAAGCACTGAAAAAACAAATGGGACAAGCAGTCTCTCCAGCTCATTTTCTTGCAAATATTCTCAGTATATGGTACCAGGGTGAAACCTTAACTGCTGAAGAAGAGGAGTTGGCTATGACATGGACATCCAGCAATCATCCTTCCATAATGCCAACTATAATAAGTTTCATAGGTAAGGGTGAACCATTCAAGAAATACCGTATTTTTCGGCATATAAAACGCCCTTTTAACCCCCCAAAATAATCTCAAAATTAGGGGGGGCGTCTTATATGCCGAATATATGAAACACTTACCGGGCAGCTGGAGCTGGGGCGGCTGCAGGTGGCCCGGCGGGCGGGGCGGGGCGGCGCTTCCCCCACGAGCCCACCCGCATGTGTTCGGGGCCGGCGGGGAACGAGAGCAGCTGGGGCCCCTGGGAGCGCCCGCTCGCGCGGCGGGGACGGGAGAGCGGCGCGCTCCCAGCAGCCCGCCCGCGCGGTGGGGACGGGAGAGCGAGGCGCTTTTTTTTTTTTTGTCCGGCTTTTTTATTGAAAAACTCGGGGGCGTCTTAAAGGCCGGAGCGTCCTATAGGGCGAAAAATACGGTATATGTCTGCTGATGATGATTTAAAGAAAGTCACACCAATGAACTGGTGGAAGTCACTTAAACACTTGGATTTAGAGACTGTTGAAGTAATAATCTCACTTTTAGCAGCAGTAGCTTCTTCTGCCGGTGTAGAAAGAATATTTTCTTTCTTTGGAATAATTCATTCCAAACTGAGAAATCGTTTCGGACCTGAAAAAGCAGGAAACCTTGTTTTTCTTTTCAAGATTATGAACAAACAGGAAAATGAAGATGAAGACGACTGAGTTAGTTAGCTGCAGAAACCAATATTTTAAATTTCTCATGTTGACCTGACAGCCGATTTAATTTTTTGTTTTCAATATTTCATTTAACTATTTTAGTTAAAAACAATTTTAACAAAAACAAACCTGATTTTAAAGAACTTGAATGTTTAACTAAATTGAAAAATTCATATGCTTGTTTTGTTAAAATATTATATGTTTTCTGTTGAAGAAAAATATCCAGAATACATAACGTTATTGTTTTAGTTAAAAAAATTTAAATGTCTGTCTGGTGACATTCTCCGCCTACTAGAGCATGGCAAGAAAATCCTCCAAATATTAATGATTAACCTGTTGAATTGGAGATAGTTCACCTCTCAATTACTTCATAAATATCTGGTTCAATTACATTTGGTAAATGAAATAACCTAACAATCATTCATTTTCTGATATAGTTATAAAACTAATCTGAGAAGTTTTCAAAGAAATCGCTTTAAAAATGTATAGTGTGTACCTTCTAAAAATGAACCCTATGTTCTCTGAGTTGTGAAGAATATGTATTAAGGTTATAACGACTAACAAGAATGCACTTTTATGTAGAAATCCATGATTCAATCGAGTCTTCCTGACTAGTGATTTAAATCATGCTTTAAATCAATTTGATTTAAATCAAATATACCCAGATTGCAAACAATTCTTGCTGCTAGACACGCAATGATGAAGTCTGAAATTCTACTAGTACTCCAAAGGCATCTATTCTGATGCTACGAGTAATCAGAGAAGGCAGTGACAGAGGCTTGTTGTCTGGTGCTCACCACACATTTTGTACACAGCGCTGAAAAAGAGCCTTCTGGAGATGCTCTTTGGAAAGTAACCAGGAAAAATAAATAGCAGAACAACTCTATTTTAAAAGACATTTCTCCCCAAACCCATCCCCCTGAAGGAGAAAATTCCAGTGCTGTTCCCAAAAGTTGCAGCTCACTTCCTCAGCTTCCATCACGAGAAATACCTCAACACCCTATTTTTGCAGATTGAAAAAATTCAGAAGGTGACGAAAAACGCCAGAGCAGTGTTGACAACAGACTATGCGCACACAAATGAACACTCGACATCAGAGTGCTGCAGGGCCACAAGAATGGCTCCCTCCCAGTCAGGACCGGATGCTGTAAGTACCTCTCCAGTTTTTAAGAGAAGTCGCTCATATAGAGAGATCACATTGGCAAGGCTGCATTTCAAACAGGAAACCTTCACATTCTGCAGCTATGTAGGTACCTTTCTGTACTGAAAGACCTTGCATGTTTGGTCTAACAACCCACCTTCTGCAGAGGGGAGGGCTTCGGTTGTATTTCAGTCAGGTTGAAAATGGGTTAAGGGTTTATTCACTCTGTCTCATAGGAACAGCCATGCTGGATCAGAGCAATGGTCCAGCTAGACAGGAAATGCATTGTTCTGCCAACTGCCTACCCTATTGCTGATCTGGTGGTACATTAGGAGAGCCTTTGTCTGTGACTACTGATACCGTGGCTCCAAAGAGCCCTCTTTCCCCATTTTGCCCTCACAGGTGATGGCTTGTATCAGATGGAATGAGGAGGAAGCATTTGTGTCAAAATATCGGCAGTGGACGCTCCGCTCCAAGACCAGCCAGTTACAACATACAGCACTAGATTCTCCAGACCAACCACACTGTGTTCAGTACAATTCCAGAGCAACGAGTAGCCAAGGTGGGAAAGACCATCTTAGAAAATCCTTCCTCCCGAGGCCGCTGGACATCAGCCTGGTCCCTGACACCAGGAAGAGCAGCCTTGATTCTTCCTGACCTCATCTGGGGGGTTGCATATGCCCTGAAGCAAAGTGACTGACAGTGTTGTCCAAGGACGGTTAATTGCAGAAGCTATTCTTGTCCATTGACATGGCTAATCTTAGTGAGATCCAGTGTTTCTCTCAATAATACATTGCAACAGTGAATTTCCACTCAGGTACGTGCACTCTCTTTCAAACACACAGGCGACTGGCACTTACTTTGGTTGGTAAAAGTCCTTCTTGTCCGCTGACCCAAGGCTCTGTAAGACAAAAACAGACACGTTCCTTTTAGCCCCTTTCATTCACCTGCCTGCCAGGAACACCTATCCCATGCAGAGAGAGCAACAGAAAGCATTCATGTGTGCATGTAGGAATGGGACTAGCACATTGAGCCTTTCACACCCCTCCCCCCCGATCCTGGGTTGAAATCCAATCTCCGCCACGAGCCACTAAATATCATGGATGCCCAATGGCTTTCTCAGTAACCTGCATGAAGTAAATGGGTGGCAGGAATCACCACAGGCAGCTGCGTTCACTGCCTCCCATGCAGGCAATCTCAGTGGAGACCAAGGACTGAATCAGGGCCGGCGACAGAAATTTTGGGGCCCCCTACTCTGATCGTTGGGGGCCCCCCCAACCCCCCCAGCCTATTCTCCTTCCCCCCCTGCCTGACCCGGCCCACCCAACCTAATCAACTCCCCTAGACTAACCTCCTCCCCTCCCCACCCCCATTGGTTCCCCGCTGGCGCCGGACGGGCTGCGCGCACCCGGGTCTCCCCAGCCCCGCTCGCTGGCCCCCGCGGAGCGGCACGCCCGGCTAGTCCTCTGCAGCCACCGGGGCGGGGGAGGCAATGGAGCCGGCATCCTGTGGTGCCGGGGGGCTCCCCCCCCCGCCAAGGGCTGGCCCGGCTCTTGATGCAGGTGGGCAGGGGAAGCGCTGCAGCCGGGGGTGCCTCGGGAGCGGCGCACCCGGCCAGTCCTCTGAAGCCACCGACATCCTGTGGTGCCGGGGGGGCTCCCAGACAGCCAGGCGGTGCAGGGTGCGGGAGTCATGTCTCGTGCCAAGGGAAATCCCGATAAATCCGCGAGAAGGGAGAACGGGCAAATGTGTCAATTTCTTCCCAGCCCCGAGTTTCAAAGTATCTGGGCTGGGCAAGGGCGGGGAGGGGGGAAGAAACCTTTCCCCTTCGCAGGCAGGAGAAACGAACAACCCCGAACTCCTGCGTCCCAGGAGCGGCTGCCGGAGCCCCTGGGATCCCGGCTACATGCTGGTGGGGGAATCCCAGGCCCGGAGCAGGTGGCCGGTTTGGCTGCTGGTGAGGAGCGGGGCTTGTGCCAGGGCAGATCCTGGCCCGGCTCTTGATGCAGGTGGGCGGGGGAAGCGCTGCAGCCAGGGGTGCCTCGGGGCGGCTCCTGGGGCACGGGACGAGCCGCCGGCTGAAGGGCTCGGGATGCAGCCGGCCACGGACACAGCCGGGGAAAGAGCGGCCAGGGAGATGCAGTGCCCAGGGGGGACGACTACGGGTAGAGCTGTGTACCGGTCCCTAGACTTCAGGGCCCCCCCCCCCTTAAGTCCGGGGCCCGGTACAGCTCTACCCGTAGTACCCCCCCTGTTGCCGGCCCTGGACTGAATAGGTCATGCAGACATAATGATCCTCTCACTCCTAGGGCTGGACCCCACTAGGGCTTAACGTCGACTTTAGCGACATTAAGTCGATATAAACATGTACCCATCCTCACATGCATGCCATTAAAGTCAATTTAAAGGGACCTCAAAATCAACTTCTGTACTCCTCCCTAACGAGAGGAGTAGCACTGAAATGGACCTCTCTGGGTCGATTGTCAATTAGTGAGGATGCATGTGACATTAAGCCTCCGACCTTCCACAATGCCCATTAGCTCCCCAGGGGACCAGCCACCAGTCCGAGCAGCTCCGTGGACCCCCCGTGCCCACCTGAGCTGGTCTGCGGACCCCCCCCCCCCGCCCGCCCGAGCAGCCCCGCGCCGGCTCTCCCCGCCCGAGCAGCTCCGCGGACCCCCCGTGCCCGCCCGAGCAGCCCCGCGGACCCCCCCCCGCCCGCCCGAGCAGCCCCGCGGACCCCCCCGCCCACCCGAGGGGGTCCGCGGAGCTGCTCGGGCGGGCGGGGGGAGCTGGCCCGGGGCTGCTCGGGCAGGGGGAGGTCCGCGGAGCTGCTCGGGTGGGGGGAGCTGGCGCGGGGCTGCTCGGGTGGGCACGGGGGTCCGTGGACCTGCTCGGGCGAGCACGGGGGTCCGCGGAGCTGCTCGGACTGGTGGCTGGTCCCCTTGGGAGCGTGCCCGGCTGCCCCGAAAGTTGGTGCCTGCTGGGGGCTCCCGGCATGGTGGGATATCTACCCACAGTGCAATGCTCGCTATGTTGCCCCTTGCAAAAGTTGTAAGGACAGACACTGTCGACCTGCTGTGCTTTGTGGGGACGCACTAAGTTGACTTCATGCAGTCTGCTTTAGAAAATCGACTTAAGGGAAATCGACCTACTGCTGTAGTGAAGACGTACCCCTAGAGACCAGGTTACAAGCACTCTAGGGCAGGTCTCAAACATGCAGCCCGGGGGCCACATGCGGCCCGCAAAGCCCTTCCCTGCGGCCCGCCAAGCTTCCTGGCACCCCTTCCCCCCTCCCCCCGGTTCCCCCATAGCAGTTTGCAAGATGGAGGGGCCAGAAGTGGAGGCTGCTCTGCTGCCTGGCTGGGCCGCGCGTGTTTCTAGCTCTGGACTTCCTATATTGCTCTTGCTTTGTTTGCCAAACAGCTGTTGGTGGTGCCTAGCACTTTCCAGGAGGGAATGGGGAGCTGCGTGCTCAGAGGAGGAGGTGGGGCAGGGGTGGGACCTCTTGGAAGGGGTGGAGTGGGGGCAGAGCCGGGGCAGCGAGGGCAGGGTGTGTGTCAGTGGTGCGGCCCTCGGGCCAGTGAACTAGTCCTCATGCGGCCCTCATGGTCATTTGAGTTTGAGACCCCTGCTCTAGGGGGACAGCTTGCACAGCCATTGCCTCAGTAGTATCAGTCCTGGGGATAAACAAGAGGCTGTGATGTCCCTAGCTGGAGTGGCAACATTTCTCAGGAAACTCCACAAGTATGTTGTGCAGAAGGGCGGGAGGGGTTCACAGGTTCTGTATTCAGATAAGCAGAAATGCCACCAGGCCACAGTTCACAGATGCAGTTTGACTCACTGTGCATCCTAATCTCCCTCAGCCCCTATCTGACCACCTGAGCACATTGTGAACTGGTTACTGGATTTTATCCCCTGAGGCAGGGAAGTGCTCTTGTCCCCAGGCTACAAAAGGGGAAGTACGGCACAGATTAGTGATCGACTTGCCCAAGGTTACACAGCGTGTCTGAACTGAACGCGGGGCTCCCAAGTCTCAGTCTGAACCGCTCAGTACTTCACACTAGAACTCGATGAACGGTGGCAGACTCCAGGCATGCATCCACAAATGCCAGTAGAAGAGATGATCTGACATACAGAGAGATTCCCATGTGCTACTGTTTTCCAAGTCTAGATGGTTTAAGGTGCTTTCACCAACAACACCATAATTAAACGTTTGACAAAATCTCAAACCACCTGCTCTGAGACAGTCTAAGAACTTTGTATTTTCCGAAGTGTATCCCGCCCTGTCTCAGTCTTTCGGAAGGAAAACAGCACAGGATAGATTTCCAAAGGGGCTAGGATTTTCACACATTCAAAACCTGCACTGGCAAAGGCATGCATGTTTTGGCATGCATTCAGGTAGCTTCTGTGAATTCCTGTTTGCATGTGGAAGAGAGGGTGTGCCAGGGGCATGCAGGTGTGTAAGGGGGTGAGCAAAAGGGTGTGTCTGACAGGAGTGGCAGTGTGTGAGAGAAATGGCACATGTGGATGTGTGAGTGAGAGGAGGTAGGATTATGTGTATGGTGACTTTGTACACCATGTACATGGTCACATATCAGCTGATCTTTCCTGGCTACCCCAGCAGCTGATTCTGGGGGAAAATACATTCAGACACATCATTCTCACCCCCCCCCCCCCCCAGAGAAAGCAGCCAAGCTCCAGCTCTCCTTTGCTCTGGCACCCATTCCTGACAGACAAGACCTCAGGGCTGCAAACTAACTGGGGGCAAGTGCTTGGCCCCTGTGGGATATAAAGAGAGAGGGGCACCCTTAGCAAAAGCCAAACCTCAAGCACTTCTGGGCAGTGGCTGGGGCCAGACAAGGTGCTTCACTAGAAAATGGACATGAAAGGGAGAGCGAGGGGAACCAGCAGAGACATGTCTAACAAGCAGACTTTCAGCAACTGCAGTTATCCCCTTCATGCTGCGCTGGGGCAAGGGAGAGACAGCAAGACAGACAGACAGACCAAACCTTAGCTGCAGCAAGCCCCGCCCATCGTCCCAGTGCTAAGAACCCTTTCCTCCTCTTTGTATTGGGTGGTCTTTGCTCTCGCTGCTTGTTTTCCAACTCTCTCTCCTCTCCCCTTTCAATCTTCCTCCTTGCCGAGTTGAAGCTGAGGATGGTTTAGCAGGGAGGATACAGCCACCTCCTCCGGACCGGCAGTGGAGTGGGAAAGAATGTGTGTGCATGCGAGGAGCAGGCTTGAACTCTGGAGCTGGTGTTGTACTTTTACACTACGGTTGCCAGGCAATAGCTAAGGCTAACTCCAAAACAGTGTGAAGCAACCAGGCAGAATACTAATCAATGGAGCAGTAATCACCGCCCCCACTGCATTCACAACACCAGCCTCCTCGCCTCAATGGGACCTACTGGTTGTTTGCACTATGTGTTTGAAAAGCAAGTGGCTATGCTACCTCTTCATTGAGAATTTCTAAGCCTTTCAATGCCTGTCCAAGCACACTGGGTAGGAAGCAATATGCACCCAGCCTCTTATACTACTGCCTTATTTCCTATAGGCTTTCACTCAAAGCTTATAGAGTCATATAATGATAAAAGTTTAGGATGGGCAGAGACCTCAGGAGGTCATCTAGTTCAACCTTCTGCTCAAAGCAGGACCAACCCCAACTAAATCATCCCAGACAGGGTTTTGTCAAGCCGGGCCTTAAAAACCTCTAAGGATAGAGATTCCACCACCTCCCTAGGTAACCCATTCCAGTGCTTCACCACCTTCCTAGTGAAATAGTGTTTCCTAATATCCAATCTAGACCGCCCCCACTGCAATTTGAGACTATTACTCCTTGTTCTGCCATCTGCCACCACTGAGAACAGCCTAGCTCCATCCTTTTTGGAACCGCCCTTAAGATAGTTGAAGGCTGCTGTCAAATCCCCCCTCACTCTTCTCTTCTGCAGACTAAAAAAGCACAATTCCCTCAACCTCTCCTCATAAGTCATGTGCCTCAGCCCAGGCTGAGTGGATTTTCCTTGGGTAGGGCATGTCAGGGCACTGGTGCCTCCCAGTGGAGACAGAGAAGGCCTGACCGACCCTGTCAGGGGCTGTTAGTTACCTACTGGTAGAGAAGAGTCACATATAGGCAAATACCCCATCTAACCAATACTGGAAGAATATGCCCCACGTGACAGAGGTTAGTCACTCTGCTTAGTGCACAGCTGGAAGGTGCTCAGCACCTACGGTGACAAGAGTCTGAACATTACACAGTACAATACTGCTGTGACCCAGGCAGCCAAAGCAGCAGGCCAAAGCCCAAGAAGTCCGTGTACTGTATTACCTGAAATTAGCCCTCGGTGCTGGAAGCACATCTTACTATCCATTCTTAAGCCTTCTAAAGGGGAACCAGTCTTCACTCATAACCTCGTTTTACTAATCAGCACACTGCAGAACTCATTCTCCTTCTCAACAGCCTTCCCCATCAGCTTTAACTTCCAAACCCCGTTCTTCGCTCACAAAGTTGTTCTCCTAGCAAGCCTACTTCGCCTTCCCTATGGTTATCACTGGGAGATGGCCTCTTCCAAGAGCACTCCTACCTTACCCAACATCAGCCACAGTCACATCCCACTTCAATGGCTACATGGTCTTCAGCCACGGATCGCACCCCCTTGCAGTAAGATAAAGACATTCAGAGTGTGCACCAAGTTTTCACTTGTCCACGGTGTCCCCAGGAAAGACTCCCACTACTTCTTCAAATGACCGTTTCATAGGGACCTCACAACACCTCAGGAAGGCACTTCTGGAAATGCTTAATGCACAATAAGGGGCTCAATCCAATTCCCTGTGAAGTGATTGGAAAAACTTTTATTGACTTTACAGGGAATAGAACTGGGCCTTACCAGTCCAGCTGCCTTGTAGGTAACAGAGACTCACTTACCAGTTCTCTGGAATAGCAGTTCTTCCTAGTACATTAATAAAGAGAAACAAAAGTCCTAGTACTATCACCTATATAGCACTTTCACTTTTTCAGTGGTGGCAGATGGCAGAACAAGGAGTAATAGTCTCAAATTGCAGTGGGGGCGGTCTAGATTGGATATTAGGAAACACTATTTCACTAGGAAGGTGGTGAAGCACTGGAATGGGTTACCTAGGGAGGTGGTGGAATCTCTATCCTTAGAGGTTTTTAAGGCTGCGCACAAGGTAGCTCAATACATTTCTTGTAGAAGACAAGAGTTACTTCACCCAGGTACAGGAAACTGTGGATTTCTGAACTCTTGAGTGTGTCTAATCTCTCCTTCGAAGGGAGATGATTTTTCTGAAATGAAGATTCGTGGGTCCCATTTCTGCGTGATTTAAAATCCATCTTCAACAAGAAAAATAAGGATAAAGAAGTTTTAAAAATGAAGGAAAAAGGTAAATTTAGAGTCTAGATGATTTACACCTCAGGATGTTAAGGGAATCAGTTAGCATTAGCTTATCAAACAACTACTTATGAAGAGTCAGGGAGAGTGGAGGAAATACTAGATAGCCGGAGAAAAGCAAATGAGGGACTAATTTAAAAAAAAAACAAAAAAACCAGAGGCATGACCCTGCTAACTATCCAGAAAAACTATCTACAATCCCTGGTGAAAGAATAGCTGCTTGAAACGGAGGAACAGCAGCCCTGCCCATCTACCAATCCTGAGCGATTTTAAAAATCTCCTCCACTCTGGAGATTCTTCCAATATGTTTAATATGCAAAGCACCCACCAATGCTTCCCTATCGGTGCGCCAGCCCCAGAACACCCAGAGAGTTGGCACCTATGATGGCCAGCGCCGGAATGCCACCCCTGGAAATGTGGCGCCCCAAGCACATGCTTGCTTTGCTGGTGCCTAGAGCTGGCCCTGAAATTCTGTGACACCCAGCTTGTGTCTGGTGATTGAAGCAGGCAAAGAAGCTCTCTGGAATGAAGCTTCCCATTCATATCCCTGAGTTGGGCATGAAATGACCTGGGATTTAGAGCCTATACAGATCTCTCATTATATTACTGGGCCATCTGCTTTCTTCTTTTATGAAGACTGGTGTAAAATCACGGACAGGTGCTGCAGAGGGGTGATGCTAGAGGAAGCAGTTTGCCTCTCCTAAAATAACTCCAAAAGCCACTGAGGTTCTGGTTAACCTGTCGTTCCTGCAAAGCAAGCCGGAGCCAGGAGAGAAGGATACAAGGAATAGAGTGTGATGACTGAGTTAATCAACAGGGCCCTGATCCAAGCCCCACCTCAGGGCTCCTCACCACTCTGGATGAATCACCTGGAGCATAGTCTTATGCATTTCTCCTTGTTTGCTCATTTAATTGATGACTCAGAGTTTAGGAAGCACATTCTAAATCCCTTAATGAAATAATGGAGAGGAGTCAGTTTTAGCCTGCTGGGTGTATTTTTAAACATATATTTTTAGATGATGCTCAAGGGTGTCTCTAAAGCTCATCAGCCTCCAGAGGTAGGGAAGAGAATTCCTCACTATACAGAACCATTTCAGCGTGATGGAAGGGGCCTCTTGAGACAGAAGAACAGCAGCCCAGCCCATCTACCAAACCCACCAGCATGGAACGGAGAGAGCGAATGTGACAGAGTCGGGGGTGGACATACTGCAGCCAGTGACATTGCACATGCTCCATCAGGAGATGTACCCCAGCAGGACAATGCAGGTGGTGACGCTGTGCTGTTACAAGTGCTCTCCATAACCCGACCACAATCCATCTCCCAGTTCTCCAATAAGGTGCTAGGAACACTGTGTTGTTGGAAGGCCCATCCTTCCTAATGTGGATCGATTCTATCTTCCAGCCCTAGACAGCGCTCTGCCTCCACCTCAGCCTTACAGATCACCTTGGTGAACAGCTTGCCTAAAATCAATGAAGCAGCAAAGGAGGAGACTAAGGCCTGGTCTATACACAGTTTTGCACCAGTATAATCATGGTGTTGGAGGTGTAATTGTTTACCGATATACCGTATTTTTCGCCCTATAGGACGCTCCGGCCTATAAGACGCCCCCGAGTTTTTCAATAAAAAAGCCGGACCAAAAAAAAAAAAAAAAAAGCGCCTCGCTCTCCCGTCCCCGCCGCGCGGGCGGGCGCTCCCAGGGGCCCCGGGGCCCGAGCTGCTCTCGTTCCCCGCCGGCCCCGAACACATGCGGGTGGGCTCGGGGGAGAAGCACCGCCCCGCCCCGCCCGCCGGGCCACCTGCAGCCGCCCCAGCTCCAGCTGCCCGGTAAGTGGTTTCATATATTTGGCATATAAGACGCCCCCCCTAATTTTGAGATTATTTTGAGGGGTTAAAAGGGCGTCTTATATGCCGAAAAATACGGTAGTTATACTGGCATAGCCCCAAGTGTGGCACCCCATATGTGGCTGTAGTTATACTGCTATAAAGACCCCAGTATTGCTTATTCTCCTTCCCATACAGGAATAGCTATATCAGCAAAAGCACCTTTATACCCAGTACAACTGCATCCTTGTTAGGGGATTGTACAGCTTTTTCAGTATACAGTACCAACATAGTTAAAGAAGTACAACTTTCTAGTGTAGACAAGACATACAGTGACAGCAGGGGAAAGCTGGTTCCAAATGTGACCAATTGCAGCACAGACAGCATTGATGTTCCTATTCTGATGTGACTGTGGAAAGTAAAAAGAGTTGATTTTTCTCCTGCCACACTGCACCCATAATGTGTTGGATAAAGGGCATGTCTCTTACCCATTCAACTCCTGGTTCCACCTCTAAAGTCAAGGAACAAGATGTCACCCAAGAGATCTTCCAGAGAAACAAAAGAAAACTGAACTCACCATTCCTGATATTTCTAAGCTAAAACAACAAGAACTAAAATATTCAGGCTTCTATTTTATTCTCCATACAAGAGCAATAGCAAGGGAACAAACTCAACTTTTCAAAATCCTTCTAATCCCACTGCAGCTTTGATGCTGTTCAGACCAACTATGCAACACACAGTCACATTCAGAGCTGACAAACTTCCGAGCACCACCAACCCCCTTGCCCAGTAAGATAATCAAAAACAAAAGAACGTACATAAACCTAAGTCAAGGAAATTGTCTTTTTCTCATTTTCCTGAAGCCGTTTTCTGTGACTGGCACATCAGCTGCTGTTGCTAAACCCATTCTCTCCACGTCCCACCCAGTTTTGTAGAGTACACGGTGGAGAGAGGACCATACCCCAAGTTTTAAGGCTGAGCTTTTAAAAAATATATCCCAGAAAGCCTTTGCCAGGATTGGCGCATAAATTAAAGGATGTGATGGACCAATTCACCTCACTTGTACCTGATGAGAATCAGTGCAATGTGATGCACAGATGAAACAGCAAAACTTTTCAGCCATAGCTCTGAATTCCAAAATTAAGCACAGCTGGAAAGAAGATCTACAAGAGTTTCAAAATATATTGTGTGTCCTTGGGCCGAAGCAAAGATGGCCTGTTTTGTTTTTTGAAGCCTTGCTTCAAGGCAAACTGCAGATACCATAGACATCGAATTCATTGCGTTTTTCACTCAACTAAAGGCTCCCAAGTATAGTCTCAGCTCTCTTCCTCTGGGCAGTGGCCTCAGGAGGAGAATAAACTATGAATGAGCCTCAGAAAGCTTTGTACAATTTAAAAATGGCACCAAAATAATCCCCAAAAGACAAGCAGCTGCTGCAGGTGACAGTTTTCTAAATCATTGGATTAAAAATGGGCCCAGTAACTCATAGGGTAGTCACTGCCTGTGTAAAGAGAAGAGAGAGAGAAAGGGATGTTATTTTTCCAAGCTGTGAGGGGATCTCACAAGAGGCCCATCTAAAAAAAAACCCTCAAAAAACCCAACAACACTGAGTTATAAAACTGCCATCTACCCCTTGTCTCCTTTAGGGGTTTCTTTCTCATCTAGAGCTGCCACCCATTCTCCTGTGGCTGCTAAGGACTCAACACTAAGAGCTTTATCCTACAACATGCTGGACCCCTGTGACTCTCACTGACTTCAACAGCTGCAAAAGGTGTTCAGCCCACTGGAAGATCAGGCCCTAGGCACTGAGACAATATGTCCTGTCAGCCCTTGGCATCTCCCCCATGAACACTGGCAGTCTGCATTTAAAGCATGCCCATTAGGCAGCTCAGTATACCTGCAATACACTGCATCAGGAATTAATGCCTGACTCTCCTAAGGACAATCATACCCCCATGTCTCAGGGTGCAAACTGATGGTTTGCAGGGTTTAAAAAGGGATTTCCCCCTATTTAGCCCATATCAGGCACAGCACTTGGAAGGTTTTTAGCCCTCCTCTGACCAGGGAGGGATGGATCCTTGAGCAACACGGACCCACACATTACACACACTCCTCTCATGTGCTTAACCCTTTATGGGTCAGGCACAGCTCAGAGATTAAAGGACTGTAGCATTTCCACTATGCTCACACCTCACTTTACAGACCCAAGCTTTGATCCACTGGCTCTGCAGCTCCTAGTCCCAGCTCACTTCTTCTCCTCCCCATCCCAGCCATGCCTCCTCACTACCCCCATAGGGAGAAGGTCTGGACAGCATGCTCCTGCACCACCATCTCTGTCTGGCTCCCTAAGGCCTGCTGCTAAATTAAGGTGGCTTGCCTCCATTGCTTGGGGTAATCCTGCATGTGGACATCCTCACACTGCTACTATGCCTCTCCAAAACCATGCACAGAACTGGGCCTTGTGGGCCTACCGGTTAATAAGATTCTACCTCTGCAGCAAAAAGTATTGGCTGCTGTAGGAACTGGGAAACCAGGCTAGATGAGCCAGTAATCCCTTCTGATGAAGCAAATCTTCAACCACCTCATACCCTGAGTGTTTACTGTAATCCCACTGCACCATCTTTGGGAGTCAGTTCTGTCCCTGGAAGGAATCTGTGATCTGCTCTGTGCCTTGCAGCCTTGTATCTGCCAGGCCATCCCTTGTGAGACTGCAGGCCTCTCTTCAGGTGTCAGGAGAGCACTGCATAAGTATGGCCAACATTTTCCAGCACAGAATTGGGCAGTTGAGGCCCAAACAACAGAGGCTTGATTTTCAAAGGTGCCAAGTATCCCGAGCTCCCACTGCATTCAGAGGGGACCTGTGTGTGCTCAGCATTGTGTGTTACACTGAAGAAGCTCCTGTAGTCTCAGTGCCAGACATACACCCATGTGACTCCACTTGCCTTCTTCAGTGAAAGGATCATGAGAGATGGATGAGTCACCAGGCATTTGGCACAGCCAAAGACCGATGCCAATGCTCTTAACATTTTCATACTTCAGTGCCTAGCTCATCCCAGCACAGCGGTAAGAGAGGATCTCTCACTTGCCTGTGAATACTGACTGATGTTGCACATGGGTGGGTGTGCATGTGTTAGTATTATCCCACTTGATCTCTGCCGCAAGATGAAATGTGTTTTGAAAATTGAGAAAAATCCCTTTATCCATTTTTGAATTTTGGGAGTTGTGGCTACAGCAAAAATGACTGAAGTTTGTAACTTAGCCCGGAGATTGCGTTCAATAAGAATTAGGGCATTTGCATTATGGAAAAGTCCTATAGGAATGAAATATAGAATTATATCCCTGCTACAGAATCCTGTAGGTTGGGGCCAAAGAATCAATGGAACGAGCACCTCTTGCTATAACAGTTTATCGGACTGTAGATTAATTTCTATGGAATCTTATTAGTATCACCCCCATTCGTGATCTTATTAGTATCACCCCATGTTGCTACAGATCCTCCCTCTTGGCCAGAACCAAAAGCAGTTTTAGAACATGGACTCTCTCGGGGGGGAAGGGGGGTGAAGTTTGGAAGTGAATATGCTGCCTTGTGAAATACCCTTCTTCTCCCATCTTCTTGACTACAACTCTGATTTGAGTCTCACCTGATCTCACATTGAAAGGCCAGCCAGCTTGACCATCAAGTTAGGACAGTCAGAAGTGATGTTGGCCTCACCATTCCCTTGTATACTGGTGGCAATGAAATGGAAGTGCCTAACTGTGTCAGCCCGATGATCTCAAGGGAATTAATACAAAACAAAAACCCTAGAGCATTAGCCTGGTTTGTACTGTTAGTCCTGGGAGAGAGTATAAAACACTTTCATGCCACAGAAGTTCCTTTACAATCATGTTTCATCATTGGCCTATGGTAATAGAAGTGGGTGGCATACAGCCACCATGCTGCCACTACGCCATCTAAGGATGTGCCTCAAAATCAGGGTATCTGTCCTATTGTGTTAAGCTTCTTTGTCTACAGCTTGTCCAATCGACTCTTATGGGACATCTGTATATTATTAGTGGTTTATGAAAAATAAATAAATCTTTACTAAAAGAAAGGAATTAACTTTCTATGGGCACTTTCCATGGGATTTGCATGGCGTACATATGCAGTTTGGGAACCACGCAGACTTTGGATCAAGAAAGAATCTCTCTAGGTCAAGAAACTTGTAAACTCTGCTAGCAACCCCAGTGGAGCTTGTAAGCTCTATGGGCTCAACAGCATAGAGTGTGATTCTCACATACATACTTTTTTCCCATGTCAAGTTGTGCATGAAACTATTAATGCAACATGAAGATTGCACATTTGAAATGTAATAATCTTCGGGGGGGAGATAGCTCAGTGGTTTGAGTATTGGCCTGCTAAACCCAGGGTTGTGAGTTCAATCCTTGAGGGGGCCATTTAGGCAGCTGGGGCAAAAAAAAATATCTATCAGAGGACAGTACTTGGTCCTGCTAGTGTAGGCAGGGGACTGGACTCGATGACTTTTCAAGGTCCTTCCAGTTCTATGAGATAAATAAATATATGGAGATATACCTATTTACTTAAATAAGCAAGGAAATGGTACTGATGGTTCGTCGGTAACATTTATGAAGGTTGTCTTACACACATTCAATTTACTATATTAATCCTACAAACCACTAGGGTAACCACTAGAGTAACACGTTGGGAAAGTTATGCATGTGCTTAAGTGTTTGTACAGTCAGGCTTAATATCTTACTATTTGTGTTATAAACTGTTAGCCATAAAAGCATACGGGATGTACAAGATGGTTAAGTTAGCATTACAGTTGGAATCCGAAATTTTGTTTTCCCTGACTCTCTGTGATTTCAGCTGTGACACCTTAATGTTGCATTAACGCACTGCTTGGCATTTCACACATACATTTTTTTAATCTCTGGGCATATTGGCCCATACATGTTTATCTTGGTTCCAAGGTAACGATACATATTTCATCACTGAAGAAAGGTGGCAGGGGAGGGGAAAAAAGAAAAGAACGACAGAAAAGAGACTTGGAGCAGTGCAATCAGCTTTCAACTCCAAGGGCCTGTCGTTAATTACAATTACACTTACACAACTAGCTTTCACTGCACGGGAGAAGAGCACATCCCCCTCTCTGACATAAAGGAGGCACGGTCATCATTCCCCAGTGCCTGACTGCTGTACATAATTGTTACGGGGTCACAGACTCTGCCCTGGGGAATTGATGTCCCCCGCCGGACCAGTTTAGCCATCTAAGGTTGCAGAGTACAGCAGCACTACAGAACTATTATAGGCTCGGTGCCAGCATTTGAATCACTGGCCTTACTACTTCCATAACACAAGGCTAAAGGACAGAGGATGTCAGATTCCTCTTTGAACAATGATCTGACCGCACTGATGAGTGGCTCGCCCAGACATACTAACAGAGCTATGGGTGTGGGTTCCACTGGAAGCATGGAGCCATTTATAGGCCCAGCATAATGTTGCCTTCTTATAGCACATCTACTAACCATGGCCTGAAATACCACAAGATGACCACTCTCACATTATGGCCCTAAAAGTTATACAAAGCTGTGTAAAATGTAAATACAAACAAACATCCCTCCTTGGAACCGAAAACTAGCCAGAAGATCCTATGCATATCCCTCACAGTACGACACAGACTATTTTGATATGCTCTTTACTTACTGAGATATTGCAGCAAGACGACCAAAGCTTATCTTCAAACACAGTTGATTGAATGCTGTGCTTAAATCCCTAAAATAAAAGAATTTCTGCTAGATGCGCTCCTACAAGACAGCTCTTTAGAAAGTGCGCTATATTTGGAAATTCATTTTTTCCCCCTGGCTTAAAGAACTGGCTCAGAAAAGTGATAGTAAAAATGGGCCCCATAAACTCACATCAGCTTGGGATCAGAAAACTAATCTGTGTTCTTCCTGTTACTTTCAGCATGGCCAGTGATAAAGTTTATGTTATCACAATTTAACTGATTTTCGAAGGACACATGAAGCAACAGAGAATCCAATTCACTCGTCAACTACTGCATCAGCTTCGTAGTGTGCTAAGAGAGGTAAACACCTGTTTGGTCAATAAAGACAGCATGTGTGATGCTGACTCAGGGGCAGCAGAAACAGTGGGTAAGAAGATGCTATTTATACAGTCACTTTATGGATTATACCCACCTTTCAACAAAGAAACCTGCTCATGGCTTGCACCTTAGCATTCCATTCTAAGCAGCGTTTTTCATGTGCAGTCGCTTTGTAACGTCTCTTTTAGGCCTCAAATTTCTCATGTTTAGTCTCAGGCCAAAATTGAGTCTCTTTAGAACAGGGTCTGAAGTAAATCAGCCAAAGCATTTTGGAGTTATAGGGCTCTCAAAAATTAATATGTTGCAGACTTTTAGGAGTGGAATCTAACATATTTCATTCACTGAAAAAGCCACAAGTCTTTTATGAACTCCCAGTGCGTATAGACTTTCATTATTTATTATAATTATTATTTATTTATATTACTGTGGTGTCTACAAGTCCCTTCCTCCCCCTGGAGATCAGGGCCTCATTGTGGCAGGCGCTGTACATGAGAAATAGCACACAAACCGGTTCTGAAGAGAAAAAAATTGTTTAAAAATAAAAATGGTATTAAAAGCGTCATTGCCAAGTGATGCCTCAAGAGCTGTAGCAACTGGAGAGTAAAATCCTGATCTTATTGAGGTCAATGGTACAACTGCCATTGACTTCAATGGAACCTGGATTTCATCCTGTGTACATCAGTAAGTCCGTGGAGGAGAACTTGAAATTGCATCCGTAAATATTTCCTCACTGCCTTCAAAGAGTTCACAGTAATGGGCTATTATCTGCTTAGTCACACATTTTTAACAAATATAAACAATTATTTAAATCTAACAAGAAAAGTCCCATACCAAAAATGTTGTGACTGTATTGTTTTGAGTGAGGTTCTAACTATGTCAAGTCAGGAAGTTCTCAATTAAGTTTCTCATACTTTGCTAGAAGATTCCCTTGTAGCTATTCTGAGGGTTAAGGAATTCTGAATTATTCCAGACTCTAGAAGATTTAAATGTATAGGGAAGTGAAAGGAGAGAAACAAATCTTATTAAATCTGAAGTACACTACACCTCCCCAACAGGGTCTGAGCATCATGGGATGGAGGTGTGTTGATTGTACAGAATGTGAAGCTACTGCTACGCTCCTCCCCTTCCAAGATTACCAGCGCCAAAGATATTCCATTCTGTTATTCCAACCAATACCAGTGCACACACTGATTTTAATTTTTGCAAAATCATCAGGGACACCTGTCTGGATTAAAAGTAAACAGGTCAAAATAATGCATTTAGTCACAGAACAAGAGAAAGCCTTATTAAACTAGCTATTATATGGGCTCCAACCACCACTAAATATTTAGGCATGAAACGGTACAAAGGAAGCACAAGACATATTAGAGAATAATTGGAGTACATTATAAAAAGTCTGGAGGGGGAAACAGATTTTTGGAACATGTTCTCAATTTCATTAATAGGGAGGACAGCCTTGGAAAAAATATTCCTCCCCAAATCATTATCCATTTTTCAGAGTGGATCATATGAAAGCAGTTATACAAAAGAATAAATTGTATTTGGAATGGCAATAACCCCAGAATAAAGCTAGAAACTCTGATGTTCCCATATAAAGATAGGAGACAGCTATCTGTTCCAAATTTTCAAGTTTTCTACTCACTGCGCCAATTCAAATTCACTACATACCAAAATGGCCATATGAAAAGGACTCCACCCATTAATCTTAGAACAAGCAATAATCCCCCAAACTATTAATTTAATGTATGGGGAGACAAAATGAATCAAGAATGTACTTACAATACTAGCAACTCATTAACTACAGGGCGAAAAACATCAGAGAGAATACAGTGGAATCTCTCTTTAAAGTAACACTATCATAATAAAGATCAGATTTAAAAAAGAAGATTTCCACACACACAGCTCCCTAGATTATGAAAATGGAAATATTTTAAAATATATATATATCCCTCATTATTTACACTAATTATTTTGCATTTCTCAACTGGAAGGACAAAAAGAGCTTTTACTCCCTTTCATTTCTGTTTACGTCATTTTTCTAGTCACTTTCACATTCAGGTTCTCACGAACTAGCACAATACTAGGAAATTTAAATATTACTATTGATTAAATGTTGTGAATACACAAAACCTGTGTGGAATTTACATATTAGGCCAAATTTAACCTGACTGCGTATTTTTAATTCAGAAATGACCATAAGGGATAACCCCAACTCCAGCAAGAAATTTGTTGAGTGGGTGATAGAAATAATGGAATAGCATTTAGTGCATTTTTGTACAAAGTGTCAAACCGCCTGCATATACAGGCAGGTGATTCCCCTTAACTACAAATGAGGTAGGAGATGGATAATAGCCAGTTATACAGACCGCTCCAGATATGACACACACAAAAATATAAGATTCTACTAAACCATTTCTATTCCAATAATGAACCGTGTTGCTGCACATAAGGTAAGTGGGACTGGCACAGGACTAGCCACCACAACAGTGGTGAGGAGCAGACCACAGGACATATGGAGAAGGGAAAACTCCCAGTCCCTAGGTCTGATTGTGGCACTGCTTGCACAGGAGTACCTGTGAACAACGTGGTTCTGAAATTCTCTGATGAGCTGGTCTCTCAACCACACTGAAAAATTTAAAATACAGATTCAGTGAGGATCTTCCAACCATTCCCTCAGATTTAGAAATCATAGGCACGTATAGCTGTATGGCATATTTACAGTGTCTGGTATGTTTCTGCTCCAACAACATTCCAACTCATGCAGCCTGTCTGTCTCTCAGTCAATCACCTTTGTTCCCACATGCATGGCACAACCTCCCTGAGCTCATTTGCAAGGCCCCTATTGTGTCCGTGTTTAAGACCCACTTCTGCCCTGTTGCCATGTACATTATATCATGTTGCCTTCAGCAAATCTTGCTGATTTATATAGAAAATCCTTTTTGTTGTTTTCCTGCTCTGTCCTTTGCCTGCCTGTTCATCCTTACAATGTGAGCTCCAAGGGGCAGATACTCGCCCTCCTTATATGCCTGGAAAGCACCTGGCACGTTGTGAGCATTACTGAAAATAAACAACAACGTAGTTTGACAGATAGGATCTTCAACCAGTCAGCAAACTGGAATACAGACCTGCTCAAACAATCGTAACTGATATACCGGGTAAACTAGGTCAAGTGGCTAAAGGTCTCCATTCAAGCTAGACACTGACTAATCCACTATACGTCTCTTTTCACATACCAGTTTTGTTACTCAAATGACCCTAAACTTTTCAAACCAGAAAAAGCCAAGATGTTGTTCCAAGTTTAAAACTACTGCAGGGTATATTTTTTTCACTTTTCTCTGAATGCCCAAGAGTTCATCATTTCAGGGAGGATGAGACTGAAATGAGACATGTACAATGAAGGACAACAAATTCAACTTCTTGTACTGGTCCCAGCAGTAGGCAGTGCATGTTTGTACAGCATTTGGTAGCCCTGACATGCTACCTAAGCCCTACGTGTTGTTATTGCAACACATCAAGCTGCTGTGACTGGCAAAAAAGAATAAATGAGTTTGTCTGAGAGGAACTTCCACATTCCATCAACTTCTGGATTAAAGGCAACATTTTGAGGTTCAACCAAACAAACTATATTGAAGAAAAGGATAAATATGGATGCACTTGTAAGGGTTTTTCCAAACTGACAAGTACTGCAACCCTAATAAAGAAGGAATGCCAATTCTGACTGCCATCCATACTCCTATGTGGGATGGAAAACGTAAGGCTCCTGGAAGCATTTACGCCTCATCCGGGTGGTATAGTCGTACAGAGCTCCTGTGTGCCTGCTGTGCCCTCAAGAAGTGGTCTCCACAACAAGGCCGTCAGGCTGAGACATGGCAGAGGCAGTATGGCCAACTCACAGGGCTACAAAATTCTGAGTCAGGCCCCAGAAATCATGAGACTGGCTTAAAAATCAAGATGGGATTTTATTAAAAATAATAAACTTGTGCATATTCTATATTTGTCATGCGGATTTTTTTTGTTTGTTTAAGCCTCTAGGGGTCAAGTTTTCAAACTTTTCTCTGTAACCAGGAGGGACAGACACTGTTTTTTTTTTTTATTTTTATGAAGCAAACAATCTCATATTATCACATGACTCCAGGAGCTAGGGCATTAAGAAAAACATTAACTATCACAAGACACATAATACAATTGCAAGAGTTGGCAAAACTGCTAAGGAATGGCCATGGGAATCTAAATTTCCTGAAAACCTGTGACCCCAGCACCACATGCAACTGGCACATAGGGGCAGTGGCTGCTATTTCCACCCATAAATCTTGGTTTGGGAAAGAAATTTCATAGAGCCAAATTACTTTTTTCTATTCAGGTTCATACGCTGCACCTATTGCTGTGGTATCTGGCTCTAAGCAAGCGGAATTGGTAGTATTCTGAGCGCTTTGACCTTGAAAATGCTATGATACAGAACGGACAAAGTTTAATCATTGCGTACAAATGAATTTAAACTCTTTGTCCCTACTTTTAGTTTAGCTTTAGTCAAGCTTTCTTATTAAATACATTCAAATTCATGAATTAATATTATGATGTCAAAAGTATAAATATTCCAATAGATTAATGGATGACAATCTATAATACCCAACCTGTGCAGAGAGCTTTTCATCAGTAGATCTCAAAGCATTTTACAAAGAAGGTCAGTATCACACACATTTTGCTAACTATCATTCCCACAGATGGGGTAAACTGAGGCACAAATGACTTGCCTAAGGTCAGTCAGCAGCAGAGATGGGACAAGAACACAGAACTCCTGTATGCAACTCCAGTGCTCTATCCACCTTTTAATTCCTCTTGCTTCATTTAACATACATACACACCCACCTTTCCATGTAGCAGCAGAAAGCTGGATTTCGTTTATAAAGGAAGTAAGCAGTAAAATCACTCTCAATGCTCATGGATTGTAGTTTCTCTAAAAAGAGTCAGATGGGCATCTTTTGTGAATTGTGTGCTCGGGATTCTTTACACCCCCAAGAGATTGGTTGTGGAGAAGGAAAACAAGACCAGTGCACGTGAGGACAAAAATCAATAGGAAAATGTTTTTGTCAAATGAATAGCTGTGACTGCTCTCTTCCACTGCATGCCATTGGAGACTTAACAAGAAGAAACAACAGGTGAAATCCATACTCCACTGAAGTCAATCGCAACACTCCTATTGACATCAGGGGAGTTAGGGTTTCACGCAAGGACCTCAGTTTATATTCATTATCTGCATGCAAGTGCAATAATAAAAATACTCTCATGTCCATACATCGTCTTACTTGGCAAGTGACACATACAGAAGCACTCTGCTGACCCACAAACTGCCTCTGGGCTGGAAGGTGGTGTGACGGAGTAGGAATACTGGGTGTGTGCCTCAGTTTCCCCTATGCATTTCTTGTTGCAAAGCAGAGAGACAACATAAGCTGTCTTGGGGCCTGCCCTTCCCCCCTCACTGAAAGGCGTTGGCTGGAAGTGTTGAATAACAAAGAGGCCGGCTGAACCTGTTGGAGGGAGGTCAGGTGACCTGACCTGTCTGAGCCAGGGGGGAGGAGGGGCTGGAGAGAGGAGTTGGGAGTCTGAAGCTAGCTGGAGTCAGGCAGAGAAGAGGCAGGGAGCTCCAGGCAAGCTGGCCTAGCTCTCTGGCCCCAAAATGGATCCAGCTGAGGGGTCATGTTCGCTGTATGGTCTGTGTTAGACCAAGTACAGGTCATCTAATAAACCTCTGTTTTACTGGCTGGCTGAGAGTCGCGTCTGATGTGGAGTGGGGTGCAGAATCCACAGGCTCCCCCAGGACCCCGCCCGGGTGGGCTCGCTGGGGGAAGCGCACAGAGGGGCAGAAGGTGCTGAATGCTCCGAGGTCAGACCCAGGAAGGTTGAAGCGGGTACCTGTGAAGCTCCTAGCCTTGGAAACAGGCTGTGTACGGAGAGGGGACACTTCCCCCGGAATCCTAACTGGCTTCATAGGGAGCAAGTTCCAGACCCTCGCCCCAGGCACTCCATGACAGGTGGCACACACTGTACACAAACTCCATATGCAGTCTGTGCTGCTTATGCTTTCAGGGCTCTGCAGAACTCCACACACACCCTACCTACACATCTTCTCTCCTCTCGAGCACATGATGTCCCACACCCTGCACTCCCTTGACATTGCTCCCTTTGTCTCCTTCACCTGCTTCCAACTTCATCTCTGCCCATAGCTCTGCAGCCTCCGAACTAACACTGGCCATGAAACAAAGCAGAGCAATCATTTATTCAGTGGCTGTTTCAACACCCCATGTTGTGCTTGCCAGCTTGTGAAACATAGGCATTTCCAGAGGCAGTTATACCGATTCTCAAACAGATTTCCACGGAAGTTGGTTTCAGAGTAGTAGCCATGTTAGTCTGTATCTGCAAAAAGAATAAGGAATACTTGTGGCACCTTAGAGACTAGCCAATTTATTTGGGCATAAGCTTTCGTGGGCTAGAACCCACTTCATAAGAAGTATAGAGTGGAACATACTGTAGGAAGATATATATAGATATACACACGGCAACCTACACCTTTTCATGTTCTCTGTGTGTATATTATCTATCTATCTATCTTCCTACAGTATGTTCCACTCTATACATCTGATGAAGTGGGTTCTAGTCCAAGAAAGCTTATGCCCAAATAAACTGGTTCATCTCTAAAGTACCACAAGTACTCCTTGTTCTTTCCACGGAAATGGCATTTTTCACTCTTTCAGAATCCAAGGCATCGATTCTCTCTCCCCAACTTGCTACCAACATCCCCTGAAAGGTAATAGCTGCCCAGGGATGCAGGCTTCTGCTGAACTATGAGTTGGTTACCAAAACAGTCCACTGTGCATGGTGGGAAGTGGTCATGTTTGTTCCTCTTTATCATTCGGGCTGAGGGGCAGGTCTGTATCCAATTGAGTCTGAATCCTCAGAAGGTGAATCCCATTTCAACAGTATTGCAACCAACTCTATTAAGATCCTGTCAAAATAGGCCTAATCCAAATCCCACTGAAGTCACTAGAAAAACTCCCACTGATTTCAATGTACTTTGGATCAGATCTAGGGTGACCAGATAGCAAGGGTGAAAAATCTAGACATATTTTTTTCTGGAGAGGTCAGGTATAGTTGCGTATATAAGACAAAGTCCCTAATATTGCAATGTCTGGTTACCCTAATGAGAACCTAAGTGCTGCCGAACCCATGTGCTGGCCCTCTGCACAGGGTGAATTTCACTCTTTAGTCATGGCTCATTGTGCGTATGTGGACATATAATGGCACAGAGACCTATGTGTAATAGCAGTTTATTTACCACACCACATCCGTATTTCTGGAGGGTTGGTTTCTTTGTTGGCATAGAGGAATAGGATTTTAATGCTCTTTTAGGGTCTGATCCAAAGCCCATTGAAATCAGTGGAAAGACTCCCATTGACTTTGGATGAGAGCCATAGTGCAGATAAAGAGGAAAGAAATAACTATTACTTTTGGAATAAAACATCCAGCACCAGTGCTATGTCTAATGACAGAACCTGAGGGCAAGTTCAGATCATAGAACAAGATGAGAGGTCAGTGTTGGGAGAGGAGGGGATTATCAGATGGAAATCACTCTCCACATTATCTGCAGCTTCCACCTCCACTTTTCTAATGCTTATAACTGATCTAAACCAAATTTCTCTTAACTTGTCCCAACTGAGTGCATCCTCACTGAGGTCTAAGTCCAGAGGAAGTTTGACATTGTGAAAAGAAGCCATTTTTGCCTTATCTAAGGAATTTTTTAAGCATCTGAAAAAAAGACAATCGTGACTATGTTAAAACAAAAGAAAACAAAAGGTATCTGGGGGAGTTGTAATGGTAGGTGGTGAGCATGCTCCTCTCTAGACCTGTTTGACAGGTGACAACTGCTCTGTGACTGAAATCGTGAGCTGATGTGCATGAGGCATGGGTCCAGGGTCGTGCCCACACCCTTTACAGACACATGCCTTCTGGGACGGGAGCACTGGCCGGCTTCCTTGCTTGGGCTCCAGGAGCAGAGTTATCCAGATCATGTTGCCTTCTCTTTGGCTGCACTAAGGTGGGGGAGAGGCAACCAGCTCCCTCTTCGTCCTCCTAGTGAACTCACATAGGACAGCCATAATTTGGTCCTTAACTGAGAGTAGCCTGTAAACAAGCTGGCTTATGTGTATCTGCACTGCTGAGGCCTAAGACCAGTCAGCAGTGTGTTCTAGGGGAACCAAGGCACAGTGTCCAGTCTGTCCGACTCATGAAAGACACCCCCCCCCCCCCCGCCCCGACCCACCTGGCCTCTGCTTGAACCAAAACCAATCAGAAGAAAGACTTACAGAAAGCAATAAAAAGGTGGTGGGAGACACACCTAAAGCCCTGGTGACAAGATGAAGGCAACTCCAAGCCTCATTTGGATCAAAGATGGGACAGGGAGGCATCTCTATTAGCATACAGAATGAAGAACAGAAATTCCAAGGCAAGAACTGCATGGAACTGTGGACCAGAAAAGCAGGGGATCTCTGCTCCAGATGTTAATGAACCAACGCCTGCACACACGCAGCTCAGCAGTTATCAGACCAATTCTAGTAATGAATCCTTGATTGATATCCAAAATACTGAAGCTGCCTAATTGCATTGTGAGCTCCCTCTAAGGAACACGGCCCAAAGTCAGGAATGACCAGCTCCCATGTCTAGCCTGAACCAAACAACTTTGGTATTCTCCCTTGTTTACATGTCAACAAATCTGTGTTCTCTCTTGAACCACTGTTGTTTCTCTACAGTAACCTCAACCTATGTTCAAGTCAGTGTTCTGATGCATGGATCCAAACTCTGTATCTGTTCCACTGGGATTTCATCTTCTTCTGATCGTGCTGGAGGCTCTGCCTTTCTTCAGCACTCAAGACACTGAGCTACCACCATCACCTAGGAACCCCGACCAGCTCAAGCTTCACGGAGTGGTGAGCCCCCCACTCTCTCTCTGTTTTCTTTTCCACCTCAGTGTAGCGGGGTGACCACCCGCTCCCAGCCCTAAGGGCTTGGAACAGCCCAGGAAGGTGTTGTGGCTGGGAGCCAGCAAACTCCCAGCCTGATTGGGAAGTAGGTTCAGCTGAGTGGCCACGCCCCAAACACTAGCAGGCCTGTATAGAAAGGCTGAGAGGCAGGGGGCTAGACACACAGAGTGTCTCCTCTGTAGGCCGAGGCAGGCCTGGCTGCTGAGTGCTTGAGTCAGTACCTAGAGTGGTGCAGGGCTGGGGCTAGGCATGAGGAGCTGGGGAAGCTCTAGCCTGGGAGCCCCAGGCTGCAGAGCCTAGAAGAAGGCCCAACACAGGGGTACTGGGAAATTGCAGGGGGCAGCCCGTAGCTATTGGCAGAAGCAGCAGGCCAACCCCCCTTGCCAGTGATGAATGGCAATGATACTGCATCTGCCCCAGTGAACAGGGGCAAGTGGTGACTGGCAGTTGCCTATTCTGAGGTAAGGTGGGGTTAGGGGGTGGAGGGTTCCCCAGGAAGGGGAGACCCTAAGACTTGAGGGGGTACTGCAGGGATGCAGCACCCTTGGTAAGCGGGCACCGGGGTCCAGGTAGGGACTCTGGGCCAGAGCAGCAAGCGGGACATCGGCCTGCAGAGGGCGCTCCAGACGTTGGTGAGCTAATTCCCAGACGAACCAGCAGGAGGCGCCGTGGGGTGAGTCGCCGCCCTGCTACACTCAGGTATAACATTTTTAACACTGACTTGTTTGATCAGGTATAGTTTTCTATATATGACTTTTGTAATCTTTTATAATGTAACTGTTATGTCTGTTTAGGCTCTACTTGTGTGGTAATCATTATTCAATAAATAACGTTTAGGGTTAAGATGGTTTCTTCCCTCCATCTCTCTCTGAACTTTATTCTTTTGTGTTTCTGGCTTCCCCATTTATTCTGCAGCAACACTTCTCTTACCTAAGCTAAAGGTCCCAGCAGCGCCCAAAAATACTGAGGGGTTTGCTCATAAGTGGGTTACTACCAGTACAATTGTAATGTGAAAGTGGGCATAAGGACGTACTGAACCTATGACATACAAGGGTGGCAGCTTGGAAATACTGCCTGACCCAGCCTATTGAACACAGTCAGGATTGACGCAGTCGTGTGTGTGTGTGTGTGTGTGTGTGTGTGTGTGTGTGTGTGTGTGTGTGTGTGTGTGTGTGTGTGTGTGTGTGTGTGTGTGTGTGTGTGTGTGTGTGTGTGTGTGTGTGTGACAGAGAGAGAGAGAGAGAGATTCTGGGGAATCTACGTACTGCAGGAGATCTCCATTGGGAGGGGACTTGCAGAAGGGAAAAGTAGAGCTCCATATGAACACATAAGTGACACAAGCAGAACATTGATAGAATTACAGAACCTCTCCCCCCCAGGAGAGTTACCCTAATAAATGAGCATACCCCAAAGTAACAGGCAAATGTGGTAACAGGCCTGCAGGGCAGGATATCAGATCTGCTCAACAGTTGTCATATTCCAGCTCCTGGAACTGCCCCACTACATTGCTGCACTTCAGGGTCTGAACATCACCTGTTCTATTCCCCCCGGGCTGCCACCCTGCAGTGACAGTCATGGAAGCTATGCTCATTCCAGTGGGCTGGGCATCTCTTTGAAACCGACAGAGATGGAGAAACAGGTTTTTCTCTGCTGCCAAGACAGAGACCTGGTGTCAAAGCTGCTGCTGGCTGGCTGGCTGGAGAGCACACATTCATTAGGAGTGTTAGATAGCGGGGCTAGGTGGTTTCTTTTATAAATCAGCCTTTTGTCTTCAGAACGGAACGGGTTTCTCTGAAAACTACACTGAGCTGCAAATTTTGTACTGATCACCAAGGCAGGTAATGTGCTGCCCTCTGCATCAATTCCAAAACAGCAGGAACAAAAACCACTTTCTACCACACTTCTTTCTGCTGCCACCTCGGCCAGCTCTGGGTCATCTTTGCTCTACTGCACCTGCTATTTCAATGTGCAGCAGAAACCACACAGACAAGACAGGAAAGAAAGAATCCAGACTCCTTGGGAAATGGGATGGCTCACGAGATGGGTAATCAGGTGGAGAACCTTTTGTCTATACTCCAGTCCAGGTTAGTAGTAAATGAAAGCCAGTGACACCGACCTGTCTCGCCTGGATGCTGCCAGGCTGAATTCATTAATGTTTGTGATGCATTATGGGATCCCCACATGTGAAGCACTACAGAAATGTACAGTATTCCCATCTGCCAGCTGCTCACCGGGGACTGGCTCTTTAACAGCATCAGGCCCAGCTTACACCAAGACTGATCAGCCAAAGATCATGTGATTATAAAAGCTGCTGGTGGTAGCAGTGAGCGAAAGCTACATCAAGCAGACTGGCTCCGGTGGGTGGCCCTGGAGCAGGGTGATCCTCATACAAGCAGCTAGTAGAGCAGGAACCTGGGGGGAATAGACAGGCCCAGGTAGGGGGAAGGGATGAGTGATGTCTTGACTAGTTTTCTGCCGAAGTAAGCAAGCGGAAGCACTGGGAAAAAGGCTTGAACCAGATGTGGGATGTAGTGTTAATCACTCCTGGGCTGGGGAGACAGGTCAGCAGCAGACAGAGCTTTTTGCTGGCCTACATGAAATACGTTGGTGGTCAGTCCCAATCCTGCTTGCCATGAATCCACATAACTAACTAGCCTTCTTGCAGGCAATCTAAGCAGGAGGCCAAGGATTAAATGGATGATGGGACAGCTTCCATCTAACACCTCCAGGTGCCTCTTACATAACAAGGCTGAAACCATGGAGCAGCTGTGCCTGAAGATTGCTACTACTTGTATCTGTTCAGCGAACAGAGAACTTAATTCACTTTCCAGAGCTCTCAGATCTGGGATCTACCAGACCTGGGATCTGACACTCAATTCACTTTTAATGTGGGCCCGAGAACAAACATTTTACTTCTTGCAACTTTTCAGCCTGGCACTCCAAGGCAGGGAAGCAGCCAGGAGTCCCCTTCCAGGGCATTCAGAAAACTCTGCTATCAGGAGAAGAATGAAGATGTTACTGACAACTCCAGGGGAAGGTGTCCAGCTGTCTCCTTTTTCCAGCAGGGCCCAGCCACCTTGGTGTAACAAATAAGACCCAGCACAGCCTTAGCATCATTAGATGTGTATGCCTGGGAAGCACGGGAGCATTGGCTGAAAGGAAAAGAGCACCCCTAGTGGTTAGAGGAGGGGAGTGGGCCTATAGACGGCAGAGTTTCATTTGGGTTTCTGCCTTTGCAACACCATGTGACCTTGGTCACTTATTATTTGTTCATATTACATTCACACCTAGAACCAAGATCTGGGACCGAAAGAGCATAAAGTCTAACTACACAGAGCGTGTGAGTATCATTACCTGCATTGTACAATGGGGACTCGAGGCACAGAGATCCCAAGATCACCCTGGAGGTCAGCAGCAGAGCGAGGAACTGACCTCAGGCCATCTGGTCTGGCTGTATAGCAGACCCTGTGGCAGTGAGTCTCAGAGCCTGGATCTACAGACTCTGGCTTGTGTTACGGCGCTAAAAGTATTGGTATAGGTGCACCCCCATCCCCAGACTTCAATTGCTAGTTTTAGCACAATAGTGCAAGCCCCCCAAGCTGGAGTCTGTAGACCCAGGCTCTGAGGATGGCTGCCATGAGGTTTTGGTTTTGGTGGTTGTTGTTTTTTTGCCATGTAGACTGCCCTTAGTCCCAATCTAGAGCCTCAGCCACAAGCCCATCCTTACACTCAAAACATTAACATGTTGTTTCCTCAGTTTACCCATCTGTTACATGGAGGCATAATACTACCTATCTCATAGGTGTGCTGTGAGGCTAGTTAATGTCTGCAAACTCCCTCAGTACTGGAGAACATCCAGATCTAAACAGCTATTTAAATATACAGTATTGTTATAGGCAGTGCTGGTAGCACTCTCTGAGATTAAAATTGCCTGACAACTCCCGTTACAAACACCCTGTTTTTAACTGCTTATAACTGTCCCAAACTTTAATTGTTTGGGCCAAAATTTTCCATACTGGGTGTCTGCCTCAGACGGTATTGTGTTAGAAAAATTCAGCTGAAATGATTCAGTTGTTTCCAAGAATGAGACTTGAGAAAAAGATTGTTTTCCCCATGTTAAAATATGCCTTAGACCATTTCTCTGAGAGACTCTAGCATCCTTGTTCGAATCAAGAACTTGAAATCTGGCTGGGAGGAGGACGGTGGCGTTGGTGTCACAGAGCTGTGTTTTCAACATATAAAGTGCTCTGTAATGCTACGGAGTCTGAAAACTCACACCCCGGGTGTCTCCAACTCGGCATGCAAAACCACTGGACACCTTTGACCTCTTTCTCTGCATCTGGATAACAGCACCCCCTTGCCTCAGAGGGACCCGTGAAAACAGAACGTTTTTGAAGAACTCACACGCTATAGTGATGAGTGTCATAGCAGAGACCACGATGAAATTAATAATTCTGTACTCAGAGCAAGGATTGTATAATGCGCAGGAAATAAGGCTTTGGGCCATGCACTGACCAATGAGGAGAAAACAAAATATTAAATGGCTAATTATTCAGTGAACACTGTCCATCCTGAAAAAACAGTGTATGATCATGTAATTAAAATCTACCATAATGTATACGCACAAGGGTACCAATTAAGATTGCTCAGGCAACATGAATTCTTCCATTTCCTATTTTTTGAGTGCTTAACTTTGTAACCTTAATAATCTTCTTTTCATGTAGTTTTATGTGTGAGAGAGAATAGTTACAAATTTGCATCACCCCGTTTTCTTCCCACCCCATCCACTTCCTTGAGAAATCAAACCAACATATAGCACAAGGGATTCCTGCCAATATTTTTGACAGCAACTGGCAGAAAATTGGGCCCAGATGCCTATGATAAACCTGGATTCAACTTCTCCCCTGCCCCGCTTTCTTGGATTACTTTTTATTTTTTGGTGGTGTGAAGGAAGAAACTCAAGAAAAAAATAGTAGGGAATGGGAACAAGAAAGTTGCAACATAAGAGAGACAGAGAAAAAAAGTTGAAAATAAATCCCAGGAGAGTTGTGGAGAAGAAGAAAGAGCCCAGACGAGTCAGGCAAGACAGAGAGAGACAGAAAGCAGGAAAAGCCTAACTAGAATGGAGACAGAGATACTACAAAATCACAGTGACATCATGCGGGAGTCAGAGTGGTTTCCAAAACAACTCCAAACTTCAGAAGGGAGAGAAAATGCATGAGAAATAGAAATGAGATGAGCTCTATTCTTAGAGAAAGCTGGAACCAGAGCTTGACAAGTCTGCAGAGCCAACTAAACCAGCTCCAGTCGTCCTTTTTGGTTTTAATTGGCGGAGCGTGCTCTAGGAAGCGGGCGGACGGGGAGACAAAGGTTTCTGCATAGTTAGGCAACATCTGAAAGGAAATTCTTTATGGCGTTTTCCCAATCAACGTGTGCAATAAAATCACAATCCCCCAAAGTCCTTCCGCAGAGGCCAATACCGGACACCCCAAAAAACACAGCCTCAGTAAAACAATGAGCAGCGCCCGAGACAGACGCCCAGGGAAAGTAAATACTAAATAGATAGAAACCATACATGCAGAATAGTTCTGATACTTGTCATGCTTCTACCCCAGCCTGTTCAGATTAGTGGGTTTGCAGTTGGGTTTTTGAGGGGGATGGAAGCCATGGAGCACGGAGATGCTTATCAAGGGTGAAATTAAGTTCGTTTGGAGTTGGAGGGGGAGCAAAGTGAGACGAGTAAAGGAATGAGGGCCCAATCCTGAAGGGTCCTGAGCATCCTTTACTCCAGGAGCTCCTGGAAGAGCTCAGCACCTGGCAGAATTGGGCCATAAGTGACCAAAGCTAACACTGAGTTACCTGGTTTTCCCAGTCAAAGGACCCATCATCTCCTGCTTATTACCCCTACTCCACCAAACCAACACTCCCCCAAGCCTATTACCGCAATAGGGAGGCAAAGTCAGGCGTCCCACAAACTCTCCCGAAAAGGGAGGGCAATGCAACGCCAGCTGGACTGTTTGAAATGGAAGTTTTGTCACAGTGGCGTTGACCTGGTAGCTGAGCAACTCCTGTTGCCCTGGATGGGCCATTTTATCTTCCCACTGGCACAAAACGTGGGGACTGTGTCTCAAACAGAGCTGTGTGTTACAGACAGAGAGCTGTACTTCTCCTTTAGCTAGATCCGCAAAGAACGCCCCGTGGGGGAAAACCTGGCAGGCTGGGTTCTACTCCCCTCCCCCCATCCCACTGATCTGCCTTTTGAAATTCATTATATTGCCTTGTGTCCAGGGTGGAATCAAAATGGGGTGGAAGGTCTCATCCTCCCAGGAGACTGGCTTTCTGGACAAGCGCTGAGTCCCCCCATGAGCCACATTGCCGAGAGAGGACAATTCAAAGACAGTGGACAGCCATACCTGGGGGGCCAGCTGGTCTGCTGCAATGTGCTCCTGGAGACCAGCTGGCAAACTACTGATTATGCACATGAGTACCTGCTGCAGCAGCAGCAGCGGGTAGCATGCTGTGCTGTGCATGTGTGACAGAGAAGCTGCCAAAAATCCTCTAAACTTGCAGGAGGCAGTTGCAGCTGAGAGACTGACCAGCTCTTTTCTCTCTTGCCCATTTGCCTGCATGCATCATGTTGCACTCGCCTCAGGCTAACTGCAAGTAGTTCCTAGGAAAGAGGACATGGGCAAGATGCTCGCCATGCTAGATAATGCTCTGATCACTCCAGCTGGCCAAATCCTCTACCCTTGCCTCTAAATTAGGGCCATCAGGCAATGGGGCCAAGGTATTGCAGGCAGTGAAGGATGGCAGGTTTCCCCATGTAGCTGTTTTGCAGACTTCATTGCAATAATTATGCGGAGAGTTCTTGGGAATGGAAAAGCCAAACCCTAACCAGGAGGCAGATCACAGCCTGTAAACTCTGTGATTGCAGTCGCTGCTGGCACAAAGCATCCTGCAGGAGCTGCAGCCTGTGGCAATGTAGCAAAATTCCCTTTTGCATGCATGGGAATGACAGTCTGCACAGCAAGCCAAGCATTCAGCTCACAGGGCAAGGTGTGCATTAGTAAGGTGCCTGCACCTGTCATCCACAGAATGGCCCCATTATCAGATCCTGATTTAAAAGTCCCCGTGTTTGCTTTCCTGCCTGGGGGTGAGGAGGGCCTGAGTCATTCTCTAGAAGAAACTAATAACAGAGCATGGGAGATGGGCTCACCCCCATGTATCAGTCAGCATGAATCACTGGCTTTCCTGCCTGCACAATGTATTGTCACCGCACTGAGTCAGCACGACTGTGCAGGTTGATTAGAACAAAGGGGCAAATTCAAAGAAAATGCAATAGAAATTAAAAAAAAACGCCACTGGAGAGAACGGTGCTTTTTCTCACTCATCTCCTTGGGCATTCTGAGACCCTAGAAGAAAGATCACAAAGGCTTCCACCAAAATCATTGGCAAAAGACGTGCGCTGGCAACCCCACTGTTCACCAGACTTTCCACTCCAGCTGGATTCTCTCATGCGGACCAGAAAACAAAACCTTGGGCCCACCAAAATGCAGTCTGAGGAGGATTATTCCGGGTACCACTCATCTCCTGGGGATTGCATTTTCAAATGTCAATTTCCTCCTTTCTTAAACAATCCCAACAATTGATGTACTATTTTTAAAAGGTTCCCTTGACATTTGCATTTTAATTTTAATACATACACACAGCCACACCCTCCCCTACAGCCCTTCTCTCTTTCCCAAAACAAATCGCCATCCCAGCCTGCCATCAAAGAACCTTTTCAAAGCTGGCGGTTATTCCATTTCCACACCTGAAGCAGCTGGTCACTGGATTAAGGAACTAGGAGTTTAAGTCATTTCCCACCCACCACTAGAAGAGTCAAACAATCTCCATTGCTTGGGAAGGTGCAAACCACCCCCTACTCAGAGCCAAAAGCCTCCCCCCGTCTTCTGGCTGACAAAAACCTAACGTGTTCCCCTGCCTTTCCTCCCTATTCCTGGGTGCCAAAAGCCCCAGCTGTCCCCAGCCCAGCAGTCACAGCCTCCAGCTTCCTCTGGGATGGCTCCCACAGTCCACTCCTTAGCCACCAGGACAAAGACTCACTGCACAAAGGAAAGTTGAAGGCAGTGTCAAATTTCATTTCACACCAAAATAAAGACGACCGGATTCTGCATCGACGGTGTTGTTCATTCCACATTTAATTCAGCCACAGCCTCCATTTTAAAAGTGCCCGGAAGCCACCAGTTTCCTGAATTCAGCACCAGAATGCTGCAGAAAGCGTAAGGGTCTTCCCAGTATAATCTATCTCAGGCATTATCCTGCCCTCATCACCACAGCAGATGAGCACTTCACACCCTTTAATGTATTTATCCTGACAACCCCCGGTGAGGCAGACAGAACTGTTATCACCCTGGTGCAGAGGATAAACTGAGGCATGGAGCAGCTAAGTGATTTTCTTAAGGTCACATAGGAAAGCTGTGGCAGAGTAGGGGATTGAGGTCTCCCAAGTCCCAGGCTAGTGTCCTAACTACTGGACTATCTAAATAACGAAGCAATGCACACTGTCTAACTGCCATATCCTTCTGTGTAGATGGTAAATGGGGCTGTACTGTACAATGTGATTGTCTGAGCAGAACAGGCAGGGTATGTCTTATCCTTCCTGCATATCCAAATACCCCTCAATGATTCCACTGGTGGGGTGAAAAGGTGGAGCTCTGGCAGGCATAAGAAAGACAGCTGCTTCTCCAAAGTTAAGGTGTAGAAGGACCAGGTTAGAGAATAATGCAAAGAATATTATAATAGTATTCTCTGAATCGAGGGCATGCCCTCACCTAGAATACTGCATCCTATGCAGGTCCATGCATCTCAAAAGATTCCTGCAGAATTAGAGAGGGTTCAGAGAAGTGTGATGACAATGATTAGGGGCCTGGGGAAAGTCTCCTATGAAAAGAGATTGGAAAGATTGGGATTTGTACCTTAGAAAGGAGATGAATGAGAGGCAATACGATATAAGTGGTAAAATAACAAATGGACTAGAGAAGGAAGAGAGGGAGTTTCTGTTCTCCCTGTCTCATAACTCTAGAATGGAGGGAAATCAACACAACTGAAAAGGAGCAAATTCACAACCAATAATTAAATACTTTTTCAGTCAATTCATAATTAGTCTGTGGAACTCACTGCCACAGGATGCCATGGAGGCCAAACACTGAGCAATGTTCATGGGAAATTGGACATTTATATAGTTAACAAGACTATCCAGAGTTAGAACAGTTAATGCAAAACAAACAGTTTGGGAAGTGATAGAAATTGCATGCTTCAGGACTCAGAGCAATATTTAACTATTAGGGATTGGGATGAAACCTTTCGTGGGGGGAAAATTATCCCACGTCTTCTAACTGAGGGGTTCTTACATCTTTCTCTGATGCATCTGCTGCTGGACACTGTCACAGACAGGCTACTGGACTTGATGGCCCATGGGTCTGATCCAGTCTGGCCTCTCCTATGCAAAAAGGCAGGCACGGCGGAAATGTCCTTTTGAGTGTGGAGCAGACGTCAGCAGAGCTAGAGAATTTGTCAATGAAGGTATGATTGTGTGTGCACACCGCACAAGCCCTGAGTGCTGTTATGGGGGATGGGAAGGGACAATTAACCTCACATGCAGTCAGACATTGATAGGACCTAACTACAGAAGAAGCTCAGCTGTGAGGAGCTGGGACAGGATTAGGAAGTAAGGAAGTGAGAGCAGGAGGGGGCTAAAGGGAGGGCACCTGCAGTCACTCTCCAGAGGTAAAAGGAGAAGGACAGGCACAAGGAGGAAATGATTTAGAGGGAGAATAAGCCTTGAAATCCTACCCTGGACTAGGTAGTCTAGCAAAAAGCCAAGAGGGGTGAAGTAGTAAGGAGAGCAGAAGATGCGCCAGTTACAAACCCAGAGAGAGATCAGGAGATAGAAAAGTGGGGTAGGAAGGAACCCAGGGAAACAACGGGCATTGAGACTGAACAGCCCTGGATTGCTAGTCTTAGGGTCCCTGGGCTGGACTAAGGGGGTTCAGGTGGGCTCAGATTCCCCTACCAGCCACTGCGAAGTAGCACAGGACCCAGAGCAGGGACAGTGACCATCTGAGGTGCATCTAGAAAGCTTGTCCAGGGAGATTTTGATAGCCAAGAAAGGGGGACTGCATAGGGACCTGGCCAGAGGGCTGAGTCACAAAGAGAGAGAGGGACCACAGCATGAGCAACCAACAACAAGGGGCACCATACGGGGCAGGAGTTAATTTCCAGACCAAGCCAAACGGAGGCGCACCTGCGGTGAGTGAAGCTCTTCACAAAAGGCTATACAAATATTTTGTAGCATGGAGATCACATGTGCAATTGTACCAGCAAGCCAGTCTTCATGGTAGCACATTATACATCATATTCCTCACCTCCCATACAACCCTGTTATTCCAGTTTTATGCCCATACACAACAGACCTCATTGCCAGGGGACCTGAAACCTGACCTGTGGTTAACATCGGCGCTGCTATGCCAGTATGCCAGGCTAGGATGACAGCACCTAAAGGAGCCCCATTGTTTTAGCACTCAGCAATCAAGGAAAAGAGGCAACCCCTGCCTTGAAAGGCTGGTAGTCCACCTAGTTAATGATCCTGTCTTAACAACTGCCAGATGGCTCCAGAAAAGATGCAAGAAACCCTATAATGAAAAATTATGGAATAGCCTAGCCCAAGGTTTCTCAAACTGGGGGTCGCGACCCCCCGGGTCCCAGACCAGGGATGCTGGAACAAATTGTATTGTGGGGGTGCTGAGAGCCATTGAAACAAACTGAAAACTCTGTCATGATGGAAACCACTTCAAGCCAGGGAGAGCGGCCGGATCCCCAACGATCCTAATTCCAGCACCTACGGCCTACCCGGGGCAGAGAGGCTCAAGAGCAGCCACCAACCCATGTACCCACCCTCCAGGGCATGCCACCCTGGGCAGGTAGAGGATCTGGGGCTCCCCACAGTGGCCCAGGCTCCCTGCGCAGCTCTTATGATCGCCCGGCTCCAGCTTCCTGCCTGGCCAGGGGGTGGGGCCTCAGGAGAAAGAGGAGGATCAGGGGGCCCACCTTAGCCCCTGTCCCCACACACCGGGAAGAGGTTGGTGCTGCCCCTGCGCCTCAGGCAGGCACAGAGCAGTGCTCCAGGGAATCTGGGACAAACACTGCTCTGGAGTCATTCAGCCCGGGGCTAGGACTGGAACTCTGCCCAATTCGGGATGGGTGGTCACCCGATGTGCACACTCTGCCAATGCCCCTCCACCCTAGCCTGCAGCACCTCCTGCTATTCCAGTGCCAGCTACAGCCATCTCTCTCCAGCTCTCGCAATAAATGTGGGTTGTGACCTAGAAAGTCCTCTGATATTTCATTCCTAGGGCCCCTCTGAACAGACTGACAGTTGTGCCAGACTGTGGTGGTTCTGTCCTGTTGGGAAACCTTCCATAGGGAAGGCGACTACTGAACTTATTACCATGTGTTACCCAAACCAGGAATTTTGCCCTGGCCTCCAGAAATGCAACTAGCACACTAATCCCACTGAACCATTGAGTCTAAAAAATTAGGTCACCCAAGTTTTCTCAAATAAGGCTTTAATTTAGCTCTAATAGCATAGTAACTATATGTTAAATAAACACCAATTGATTATTAAGAACATATTTATTGAGACTTGGCAGACATGTAATAAGATATGCACGTATTACATAGCTGTGAAGCCATATTAAATATGCTCCTAATGACCAACTGGTATTTATTTAACATTCAATAACCATTGCAATGCGATGTCTCTCTAGATTTAATAAGACAGTTATTGTATGCTAATTAAATTCCCGTTGATTATCAAAAACATATTGAACTGAGGTTGAAAACCAGTAAGAACTATATGTTATTACACAGCTGCTAAACCTCAAATATCTTCTTAATATTTAATTGGTATTTATTTAACATACAATCGTTGTCCTTGTTAGTTTGCAGCTCAGTATTTCTAGAGACCAAAGCTTGTTGCTTCTACAAATGATTTCATTGTTAAGATAGTTTGACCAATAAAAATAAATGAGGGCAGTGGGAGGCTTACTCCTGTGTAACCTGACCTATGAGAGCTCAACGTCCAGTACACCCACTTCTAGAGCGCCTGCTGGGTGCTGGGAACGCTACTGGCATGCCTGCACAGGAAGCGAGGAAGCTGGAAGGCTGCCCTCATGTGGTTAAAAATCTAGGCACTCAGGGTGGATTCCTGCAGGCCGCAGAGCATTCATAACGCAACGGGCAGACGAAGCTTGGCTTTGCATCGGAGATGGTGGTGGGGCCTTACTGCTGAGGAGCCATGAAGGGAGACTCCCCAAGTGGCAATTCCAGTTGAAAAAATTCAATGGCTTCTTACTGGTTGCACTTGGCAGGTAGGCTTTGTAACACAGACGTGGTCCTCATCTACTGGTTCCTCCAACTGAACCCAATGGAGGCCAGGAGAAGACTGTGATGGGGTCTACTGGAATTTATCACTACGTTCCAAAGCCCCTGTGTGCTGTGAAGCATGGATGTGGAAGAGACAGTAATGGCAGGCCAGGGATGTGGCCAGTGTGTCTACAAGCTACTTAGATCCACTGGCCCAAAAGCAGAAGCTCAGGAGGAGCAGGAGCCTGAGGGCGCTACACAGGCCCTTACCCCGCTGTAGCACCCATCTGGCGCATATTGTGCCAGCTGCAGCATGGGACTAAAGACTTCAATCCTCAGGCCTAAAGTCACATGGGCGAGGGGCACAGAGCAGTAACTCAGGATGGGCACTCTTTGAAAGCTTCACCACTGGGCAGCTGATCTTTCCAGTGTCGCTGGAGGGACGGGGACGGGCAGAAATGAATCAATATTGTGGGGAAAGCAATGAGTCAGCAGCATGTTGGCACCTGGGACATGACCCTTCCATCTTAACACCACCTCTGGATGCTTTTTTGCAAATACCTCTGAGGCAAACCTTATTGCTAGCAAAATATTATAATTACATATGCCTGTGCACAGGCAGACTGCGGAAGAAACCTACTTAAAAATAGAAATGATGAAGAGAATGAACAAAGACAAAAATATTGAGAGAAGAAATCCAAAGCATCTTTTCCTCCCTTCACTCCTCTCCTGGCCTCAGTCATGTTGGGGTAACTAGGTTTAGACCGTGAGCGGCATACTCAGATCCTGGAAGGTGAGTCAAGGGTTTGGAACTTGATTTTGGCATCAGGAAAACCCGGTGGCAATTGTATTCTGAGCTCATCTATCTCGTTCTGAGGAACTTCAAAGTGTCAGTTCCTGATTTTGCAGGGTTGTAATGGGATTTACATCTGAAAGTGATCCTCTTGCTGGTTCTGCGGCTGGATATTGCTTGGAGAAACCAGAGGTTTACCCAAAGTTATGTCCCAGGATGTAAAAGGGGAGTGAATCATTCTCCTGACATGAATGGCATACCAGAGCAGTAAGAAAGCATTCCCACCATCTGACAAGGCTTTTCAGTATGTGTGGGGTTTCTAAATATCCCTCTTGAACATGCATCTTTGGAGGAAAACCTCTGTGTTACTCAACATTACTGAAAACAAAGAGATCCTTGGAGTCACATCGTTTTAATCAAAGGAAAATGTTACAAGGAAAGCTTGGCTGGACGCCTTTTCAACTTGTGGGCAGGCTACTTCCCAGTTTCATTCTGCACATGCTCGGGGCAGGAGGGACATCTCCTTTTTGGGGAAGAGAGATGGAATAATCCCCAAAACATAAAGCTGTAAGCAAGCATGTTTCCCAAATACACCTTTCTTTAGATACAGACTATGTAAAGTCCCAAATCACTCTTGCCCCTTGGTTTGGCTTTATTAACACAGTAATTAACAATAATCAAAGCAAAAGTTCATCTCAAACTTTCCCCCTAGGCGTGGCTGCTCCTAGGACTCCTCCTTCAGGAATGCTCAGCCCAAACCCTAGATCCTTTCTCCTCAGAGAACTTCTCCCACCTCCCTTACTTCTGTGTGGGATAAGGAGGCTCCTGCTTCAGTGACTCAGGAAAACTCCCTTAACTTTTTCCCAGCAGGATTACACTAGGGTGTTTCAGGCAAACATTGCTACCATAAAAAAGCACACCTTAAAAACAAATGGGAGGCCTTTGATGAACCAGAGCTGCTACTCACCAAAGTCTTGATTTTCATCAATGGTGAGCACCATGCACTCAGCTGACATCAGTCAGAGCTGGGGGGTGTACAGCAGCTATGAAACCCAAGCCAGGAGATTTCAGACATTTAGAAGGAGACCCACTAGAGTCTATATGCCAAGCAGGCAACATCATGGCTGGCAGCACAGGAGACTGGATTCTGGAGAACAGGGCAGGACATTTTCCTTCACTGGGCGGATGGTGCTCCCTCAGGTATGCTTCTGAGATCACTAACCTGTCTGCCTAGTATCTCTCTCACTGTCCTTTTGTCAGTGAGTTTATGGGAGAGGGAGGGTGTTGGAGAAGAGGAATCTAATCTTTCTGCTTAAAGGCATTGCACTGCTCATTTTCACCATAGTGAAAAAGGGTGCCAACCTGAGAAGGATCCATTCACCTGCCATGCTGGATAGGGGATATTTTGGATAGTAGCTGTCTTGCATGGGAGAATAGAAGGAATGACGATAGCAGAGCTGCTGGCGTGATCTTCAAGTCCTGGCTGGACTGGCACTGGCGAGGGCAGAGCAGATCTCTTTCACCCATACCCAATCTAAGGTGGGAAAGCCTGAAACTCCCCAGGGGCTGTCCTGGCTGAGTCAATCACCACCCCTTAGATTTTAAAACCAAGACAAAAGACAATAAAAGAATCTTGAAATTAGATTTCGCTCCAGTTCTAATGATCTTATTTATTCTGACGGCAGTTCACATTAAATCCACAAATAGTAGCGCTGATAAAGAGTAGTAACCAGTACTACTAGCAAAACAAACGATAAAATGGGAATACTGGGGGCCTGGCCCTGCATGTCCCTGCAATGCCCTTGGCCCTTCAGTTGGAGGGTTCTCATTTCTCAGTATGTTTGATGGCATCCTTCTAAGAAGTCTCTCACCAGAGTAATTTGGCTATGGGATCATGCTCGCTACATGGGATATAAGGTGGGAGGCTTCAAAGGACCCCAGTGGAGCTGGACAGCAATCTCCCATTGGAATTGAATGGAAAGTGTGTGTCTAACCCCTTAACTCCCCTTTGAAAATCCACTGCATGATAAGCAAAGGTCTCTATGGACCAGCAGACTCGAATATCAGAACTACCAACATATGTGATCCGATAATAAAATAAAATCATCATAACAATAATGCTAATAGGCGAATGGCAGAGTTTTATCTACTGAAAGTCAATTTCGGCTGCTTATATTTGAATTCTTAGGTGCCCTCTACTTTCACCCCTAGCTCTTCCCTTCCCCATCAGAGGGTCTAGAATACTGCTGATCAGCACATGCTAAGGTCAGGGAAGGGGGTCTCTGGAGATGCTCCCTCCACTGCTGGAAGGGGAGGAACAAGCAAGCTCAACTACATAAACATTCAGTGTAATTATGCTGTGGTTTCTCTTTCTTCTTAGGCTCAATAAAAAACATTCAACATTCTCAGTCCTTATGCAAGCAAACACCCCACTACAATCAATGGGCCAAGTTCTGAGTGGTGCAGAGCATCTGTATTTTCCATTGACTTTAATAGGGGAATAACTGTCCTCCGGATCTGGCTATTGAAACTACGCTTTGTTCGTTTTACCTATGTTTACCATCAAGCTTCCATCTGGCCTTACTAATAAATGACACAGAAGCATCTCCCACCGAGACTAATGGTATACCCTGTGCACGTTTTCTCGTGGTTTCTTTCTCTGCATGTTCTTGTCGCTGAGTTTGTGGAGGGAGGGATAGCTCAGTGGTTTGAGCATTGGCCCCCTAAACCCAGGGTTGTGAGTTCAATCCTGGAGGGGACCATTTAGGGATATGGGGCAAAAATAGGGATTGGTCCTGCTTTGAGGAGGAGGTTGGACTAGATGATATCCTGAGGTCCCTTCCAACTCTGAGATTCTATGATCTGTTTTAGACAAAACACCTTGGAACATGGCATGGGGAAAGAGGGTACAGTGTATCCTGAAGGGATGGCTTCCTGAATTTACTAATGGCAACAAACATCAGAAACCTGTGGAGGTACAGATTCAAGGTGGGGCACAATGGTTATCATTGAGGCAGGAGCATCAGGTGGTTAAGGGACAAGCATGGGATCTGGAAGATCAAAGTTCTATGCCCACCTCTGCTACAGATCTCCTGTGTCACCTTGGGCAAGCTACTTCATGTCTGTGTGCCTCTGTTTCCCCAACTGAAAACACAGGAAGAAGAATATGTTGCCAACCAAACTCACAAGGGTGTAGCAAGGCTTAACTCATTAATGTCTGTAAGTCACCTTGAGATCCTCCAATGGAAGGTGCTATCTAAATCCAATGTTGTTATTATTTTAACGTGCTGATCAGACGGAGACCAGCAATCAAAGCCACAGCTGAATAGGCTGGTCAGAGTCTAACCCGACTCCACAAGGGGTAGCAGATGTATCAACTGCTGAAAAACAACAACTTCCTTTTTTCTTGCGTTTCCCCCCGAGTTAACTGGGGTTTAGTCTGGGATTCCTATTACGTTTGTGGCCAGCCCTTCTGGAGACAACTACATCCTTGATGCTGGTTGACTATGAAATGTATAAAACCACTGGTGATTTTGTTTATTTTTATTCCAATCTTTCAATCATTCAAAATTCTGGGAAGATGAAAATATGTTACTGGGATGAAGTTTTCAATCAAAAACAAACTCCAATCTGTGTGATGATTGGTTGTAAAACCAGCCAATTGAAAGGAAAGGATTCCTTCCTGCATTTATATCCTACCTTGGAGTTGGCATTGACTACCTCTCTTGTCATGTATTTAACAGGAGCTCCCAAGGAAGATAATAATGCACACATACAATTCCTGCGATATTTGCAGGGAAAATAAAGCCACATGCATGCACACAGTCGGCCCAGCCCGCAACACAAACTTGATACTGCTCTGGAATGTAGAAAATTGCAAACGATACTTTAATGCCACAATCATTCAACCTTAACTTCAGCCCTGGGAACTACTAGGATATACAGAGAGAGAGCATATCCAACAAGTCATGCGATTAGAAACCATGTTATATATATGAAAACTTCAAGTCAGATAGAGTCATCCCTCACTTGTCTCCACCAAATGAGGCAAGGAATGCCATTAGAATCTATAAGCTCATAGTCGCAAGGTCAGCAGGAAGTTTACAGCCCCACTTCAGGGACTGATATACTATAGAGACAGCAGAGAGACAGTGGAACATGTAGTCTCATGGGGGTGAGTTTATGGGAGAGGGAAGGTGTTGGAGAAGAGGAATCTAATCTCTCTGGTTAAAGGCATTCCACTGCTCATTTCAGTGCACTACTCCCCCTGCTCTTGGGCAAGGCACAAGTTAACGAGTTTGCAGATTGGAGAGGAACCAATTTAGGTCAAGCCAAGAGACTGTTCTTGAAGTACCACTGAGGAGCACAATGCCCGTGAGAAGGAGCTCCATGCCAGTTTTGTAATCGATGAGCCCATGCAAAGTGGTTTCAGAGGTTCCCTAGCAGGAAGGGGCTTTTTGCTGAACACCAGCCTGCTATTTTTCCTTCTAACACATCCCAGTAAAATCCTTATCGCAACACCATCCACATTCAGCTGCTCTGACTTCAATTACAGGACCAGGACCTTGATAGCTCAAGATCTTTTAAAACACCTTTACACCTTCCTCCAGAGTTGCACTGTGCACCAATCAGCTGCAGACAGGACTACAGTCAGTTGCTATCTGATGTGTAGCAATTCCACCCAACACAGGAGACACAATACAGGAGAGACAATACAGGAGACACAAGGGGACAAAATAGACCCAAACAAAATAAACCTCTTAGCACACTAAAAATATCACAGAGTTGTGACAAACCCACAGATTCAATATCCCACCCATAAGGAGACTGGCTCTTGCAGCTATTGAAGCCATTGCCTAAGGAGCTAGGCTTTAAACCCAAGCTCTCTGAAGGAATTCTGGAGTCAGGTTTAATACAACTTTGTGCTGCTTTCTCTTCTGCTGAGCCAAAGGGTTAAGATCTGAGAGAGTCAGCAATGGCAGAATGAGGGCTGGTCAGGTTTCAGGAGCTTCCTGCTCTGGTTTCAAGTCTTGTCTTCCTTCCTTCCTTGCTGTCTCCCTGTGTAGTCAGTATTTCCGGAGGCCAAGGAGTGAAGCAATTTGCCTCATCATCATTGCCAGGGAGGAAGTCTCAGGCTTTAGCCATCATTCTCCAAAAGGAAAAGGTGCTGTGCTAGACGGGTGCCAGCCAAAGGCAGATACTGTCATTCTGCTTCTTCGAAAGCTGCGGTACTCCTGACTCCACCCCCCCACCCTCCCCCCAAATGGTTTGAAGTTCCCCCTGTGCTGAAAAGCCAAAGCTCCAAGAGATCTGGAGCTTGTACATTTCCTTATAGCCCCTCCCCCAACTCCACCCAAAGCCTGAGAACAGACAGACCAGGGAGGAAAGGGCAAGAGGAAAAGAGACACTAACATGGAGGAACTGCCAGGACTCTCCTTTATATTTGTGCCATTATTCATGCTGCCACCCTCCCCCGAGGCTTAGAACAGCATCTGAGTCCATGTCCACCAAGTGACTCCTCTTTCTTTCAAACCCACTTGTTCAAGGAATCCTTCTCATCTCCTTATCCTTGTGCATCATCTCTCCAAATCCCCTCTTCCCTAAAGTGTTGGGCTTTGGCTATCTCAGGGTACGCCAGACAATCCCAGCTTAGCTATGGTGCTGGTATAACCCATAGTGTAGCTGCAGCAACAGAAGGGATTTTCCGTCAGTGTAGGAACACCACTGTCCTGAACGATGGTAGCTACATTGGTGGAAGCATTCTTCTGTCGACATAGCCCTACCTACCTTGGGAGCTAAGTGGCATAGCGACATTGGACAGGGGTATGGATATTCCACATCCTGACCACCGAAGCGATGTTGTCCTAACTTTTAAGCATAGCTCAAGCACCAGACTAAACTCTTTGAGGCAGGGAATGTGCCTTTTACTCTATGTTTGTTAAGTGCCATATAATTTTGACGCTATAAATAGCATATCTCTGTTGTGCTGTCTAACACTTGGAGGGAGCAATGAAATGGGACAGAAGCATGTAGCTCACTTTAGTGTGTGAATAAGACACCAGGGGCAATGGTCAAAGGGAGAATCTATTCAACTCTATGGGGAAGAAAATTGGCAGCATGTGATCTCCAGAAGAAGAAAGAGGAGAACCCATGTACCCCCAATGCAGACAGAGGTAAGAAAGTATTTTCTGGTTAGCTCAGTGGTTTGAACATTGGCCCCCTAAACCCAGGGTTATAAGATCAATCCTTGAGGGGGCCATTTAGGGATATGGGGCAAAAATGGGATTGGTCCTGCTTTGAGCAGGCGGTTGGAATAGATGATCTCCTGAGATCCCTTCCAACCCTGATATTCTATGATACACAGGTACTAGGGCAGAAAATGTTTTGGAAGAGTCATCTGAGGGAAGGCATCAGAAGGAGAGCCCATTGACTTGAAGGCATGAGATGTATTGTCTTAGGGATGAGAGTTTCATGATCATCATTCCCAAGAGGTGGAGATGGGTGGTGGTAGTCGGGGACTCCCCCTAAGGGGCATGGAGTCATCCAGACCAGGAAACTCGAGAAGTGTGCTGCTTGCCTGGAGCTAGAGTTTAGGATGTAGTAGAGTGTCTGCCAAGACTGATCAAGCCCTGGGACTTCTACCTCTTCTTACTTCTCCATAGGGGCACCAATGATACTGCCAATAATGACCTTGAGCGGGTCACTGAAGACTATGTGGCTCTAGGAAGAAGGATAAAGGCCCTCCAGCCGTAGTTTTCCCATCCCGAGCTAGATTATGCTAAGTGAACTTGTTCAAATGCTAGTGATACATGTTGGATTGCCAGCCCTGGAGACTGGAACCCTCTATCTACCATGGATCCATGACAGCAGAAGTGAAAAGTTTCTTCCATAGCCCTTGCCAATGCACATTATCTTGATCTCAGAGAAAAATACTCGATGCCCATTGTGACAGAGTGGGAATGTTCTTAATGTTCTCTGTGGATACTGTGTGGGTGCCTCAGTTTCCCCTGTGCACTTCTTGAGTGTCTGTGTGGAGGGATAAGGGTGTGTAATTGGTGCAGAGCAGAGGGCCAGTGTAAATAAGTAGCTGACGCCCTGTCTTGGACCTGGGCCCTTCCCCCCATCAAGGTGTTAGCTGGAAGGTGTAAACAAAGGGGTCAGGTGATCTCCTGGCCCAGGAAGGAGACAAAGGAAAAGAAAGAGGAGGGGCTGGAGAGAGAGTTAGTCGGAAGCTGGTTGAGAACAAGGAGTGAAGTGCAGATGGCTGTCTGACTCACTGCCCCCTAAAATGGATCCGGCTGAGGGGTCGCGTTCGCTGTGCTCTGTTTTAGATCTGTTTCTGTCGTCGAATAAATCTCTGTTTTACTGGCTGGCTGAGAGTCACGTCTGACTGTGGAGTTGGGGTGCAGAGCCCATGGGCTCCCCCAGGACCCCGCCTGGCGGGCTCGCTGGGGGAAGTGCACGGAGGGGCAGAAGGTGCCGAATGCTCCGAGGTCAGACCCAGGAGGGTGGAAGCTGTAAGCTGTGAAGCTCCTAGCCCTGGAGACAGGCTGTTCACAGAGAGGAAGCTTCCCCCCAAAGTCCTGACTGGCTTCATAGGAAGCAGTTCCAGAGCATCGCCCCGGGGACTCCATGACACCCATTCATACCCTTGGGTTTTCATGTCTCATCTTCAACCATGTCTCATCTTCAACCTCGCTAAACTATCCGGTACTCTCGTTGCTTTTATTTTAACAGTAGGTTTCACACCCACTAGATTCATTGGAATCAATGTGATGTAGGGTCGTTATTAACCAGCAATGTTGTTTGGTGTGGACTGGGGAAAGAATGGACAGCACTGCACACCAATCCTACTCTTGCCAGTCTCCATTATCAGACATTGCCTGTCTACTGCCCAGAGCTAATAGCTTTGCTACCTTAATCCCGCAAAGCCAGGCATAGCTTTCCTGTGGGTTGCCACTTTTCAACAGAAATACCTCTCTCAGCAGAGTTCCTGTGGGCTGGTTTGGTTTTTTTATGCTCTTTATTGTGGGGGAAGAGAAAGCAGCCCCCTCCACTGACCAGAGTTGAGTATCACGTCTTGTAATGAAAACGGGTAATCCAAGCTGCGGTTCACCCTTCATTCCTCGCGGCTCCAGCTCCCCAGCCAAAACAAAACCAATATTTTCTTTTTTTCCCCCTTGAGACTAAAGAGAGAGAGACGCAGAGAGAGAAAGCTACAGTACTTAGCGGTAGTCAAGCTGGCTGAGAATCAGCTAAAACTAATCCAGCTCCTGACACTGGATTCCGGAGTCCGCTACAGGCAGTCAATGCTGGAGGGCTGTCACTCCATTGCAAATAACACCCACACAAACAGGGTATACTCAGAAGGGAGTGCTACAGGGAGAGCACAACCCAAACCTCAGGTCAGCTACAGTCAATTACTGCCTTGAACAGAAGCAGGCACTACCGACCTCTGAGAAACAGGAGACCACGGGGTGAGTTCTGGATGTATACGCTGTTCACAATCACATGTAAATCTAAATCTGATCCTCACAGGTGTAAACGATTTAATCCTCGGCTGGTGTAAACTTCCAGGAAGCACTGGTGGTTTATATCAATTGGGGATCTGACTCCATCTTCTTCAATGGAGGGAGGTTGATTTACACCAGCAGGGGATCTGGCCCATTGATGTCACTGGAGCATGCCTGATGTACGCCATCTGGGGAGCTCATCCTCATAGTCTAGGTTTCTGAAAGTTCCCACAGAGCAGCAAGCAACATAAAAAGTGATACCGCTACTGCGATAACATCTGTCACATGAACATCACTCTGTGGACACTTCAATAGCCATGCGGCTTTCTGAGGAATATGGAATGTAAACTGAAAACTTTCTCAAACACAAACCATACATCATATTTTCAAACTCAACAAATGGGCCACAGTACAAGAAAAGGAAATTCCACCCTGAGGTTAGGGGGAAAGCTCAGCACTGGCAGCTTATGTTCCCAGGCCGAGGGAATTACGGTGAAGCCCTGTTTGACACGAATGCTAATCTGTTATCTTTGGACATCTTTACATTGTTTATAAGTTTTGTAATGAGAACCAGCTGATTGCCTGGCAAATGCCCTGGCTGGGCAGGTAATTGCTATAACCACATGGGTTATGATCCCTTTAACCTGTTCTCAGAAAACCCTAGAGCGTGATCCCTGCAAGTGCCGTTCTCTTGCTGCCCACAATTACAGCAGGGAATCCAGAATGGGACTTCACAAGGGGAGCTGGGAGGCTGGGTCACTTACCAAGAGTCTACTCCGGGCAGAAGTGATGAAAATCCCAGCACCGAGTAAAGGTAAAGCAACAGTGGCAGGGCAGCAGCTGTGAGCCTGGAAGAATGAACACAATGAAGGAAAGCTGAAAGGGGCAGAATGTTGGGAATCCAAGTGTGTAGGCCGGGAGGGCCTGGCTTGCAGGCCGAGACTCTCAAATCCTGAACAAATAAAAGCTGTCAAAGATTTCAGAGAGGGGTGTTCCTCTCTCTGCGAGGAGGAGGGGTGGTTTAGCTAAATAGCAAGGTTTAAAGTAATAAGTATTTGCTAGTTTCTTAAGTACTTTATCAAAGCGACAGCCTTAGCCGAGGGCGTGCAGCATGTCCAGGAGAGAGGTGAAGTCCCAAGAGCCTGGGTCACATCTCAGGCCCAGTCTGAGTTAAAGGGCTGTGCGTGTGACTGACAGAAGTGGAACCAGGAGGCTGCTACAGGAATGAACCCAAAAGTTAACCCAATTTTCCAGGCCTCCACATTATAACCCAGCTGGCAGAGCTCCAGTTATAGCCCTCCCTGGAGGTTCACAACAATCTTGTCAAGAAGTCCAGAGTTCCTCTAACAGCCTGAAAATTTCATGCTGTTCTTGGATTGTTAATGACTGAGCTGTGATGCTGCTCTCGTATTGCACGGACATAGGGAGACAATCCCTGCGCTAAGGTGCGTACACTAGAGACAGACGATGCAGTGATGCCTGAAAGAAGCACACCTATGAGGAGCCAACCAGCAAGCAAAGCAGAGTTTTTTAGGAATGTGTGGGCATCCTACAGCTGTCCCTCCTACAACCCTCTTTCCCAGGCCCGGCACGGAGGCTGCCGCGGTGGGGGAGAGATAGACAGAACCCCCTTCCTTCCCAGTCCCAGCTTGGGGGCTGCTGCAGCGGGGAAGAGAGGGAGAGACCCTCCACTCCACCCCAGCCCCAACTGGGGGCAGCCGTGGCGGGGGAGAGAGGGCGCGTCCATCGCATTAGAAAGGTCAAGACTACTGATATTAAAATATGAGTTGTGTGCTTTTCTTTGTAGAACCAAAAAAATGTTATTTTTTTATATATATAGCACTTTTATCCAAAGCACTTTACAATAGTTAGCTAATGGTACAAACAACATTTGGAAAGATCATTAAGTTGTCCGCCGAGACCCTCAGCAATCTTCAAGTGATCCGTGAAAAAAAAAGTTTGAGAACCACTGCTAGGCCTTTCTCTGAACCCTGGTGAAATAGGAGCGTCGCTGGGAGCACCTAATGTGAACAAGGCTCTCCCGGCCACCCGCCCCAGTTCACCCTGCTCAAAGTGCTGAAGAGCCCTGGTGGTAGCAGCCAGGCCACCACTAGTGCTCCTGGACTGCTGAGAGCTGCAGCAGGGCTAGCAACAATGGGAGATCTCTCAGACCAGAAGACAGGCTTCAAAAGGCTAATTAGACAAATTAGAGGATTGGGCCAAAAGAAATCTGATGAGGTTCAACAAGTGCAAGTACAGAGTCCCGCACTTAGGATGGAAGAATCCCATGCACTTCTACATACTAGGGACCGGATGGCTAGGCAGCAGTTCTGCAGAAAAGGACCTGGGGGTTATAGTGGATGAGAAGCTGGATATGAGTCAACAGTGCCAAGAAGCTGGATATGAGTCTTGTTGCCAAGAAGGCTAACGGCATTTTGGGCTGTATAAGTAGGGGCATTTCCAGCAGATCAAGGGACGTGTTCATTCTCCTCTATTTGGCATTGGTGAGGCCTCATCTGGAGTACTGTGTCCACTTTTGGGCCCCACAGTACAACAAGGATGTGGATAAACTGGAAATAGTCCAGCGGAACGCAACAAAAATGATTAGGGAGCTGGAGCACATGACTTATGAGGAGAGGCTGAGGGAACTGGGATTGTTTAGTCTACAGAAAAGAAGACTGAGGGGGGATTTGATAGCAGCTTTCAACTACGTGAAAGGGAGTTCCAAAGAGGATGAATCTAGACTATTCTTAGTGCTGGCAGATGACAGAACAAGGAGTAATGGTCTCAAGTTGCAGTGGGGGAGGTTTAGGTTGGATATTAGGAAAAACTATTTCACTGGGAGGGTGGTGAAGCGCTGGAATGGGTTACCTAGGGAGGTGGTGGAATGTCCTTCCTTAGAGGTTTTTAAGGTCAGGCTTGACAAAGCCCTGGCAGGGATGATTTAGTTGGGATTGGTCCTGCTTTGAGCAGGGGGTTGGACTAGATGATCTCCTGAGGTCCCTTCCAACTCTGATAGTCTATGATTCTATGATACATATGCAGTCCTGTCATTAACCAGGAAACATCAGAGAAACCACCTACAAGTCAGGCTTCTCAGATTGGTCCTCAGCTTCTGCTCCCCACCCGGCTTCCCTAGGCCAGGTACCACCTGGCAGATCTAAAGGGCTGTGGCCAAGAGGTGACTTGGAATAACCTAAATCACCTCAGCATTTTGGCGGCAAGAGAGTAGCTGTTCACTACTCCTTCAATATCCTTCTGCAACAGGGTGACCAGACAGCAAGTGTGAAAAATCAGGACGGGGTGGGAGGTAATAGGATCCTATATAAGAAAAAGACCAAAAATGGGAACTGTCCCTATAAAATCAGGACATCTGGTCACCCTATTCTGCAAAGCCCAGTGCATAATAGTCCACGGTCCATAAAACGTACTGCAGGAAGCAATCCTGCATTGGCAGTGGGGTGGATTCAATGACCTCATCTATCTTTTCCAGCTCTGATTTCCTGGATTCTAGCTAAGCGCCATGGGGCAGCTGTTTGCATGACTCCAGCGCAACAGCAAGTCTAACCACCAGCTACAAAACACTAACATCAGACTTTTCACGGAAATCTGCCTCCTCTCCAAAAACAACCCTCATCCCCCAAAACAGCACCTCTCTGGGGAGTTTGAATCCAGAGGCAGAAAAAAATACAAGCTGCTCTGAAGTAAGGGTGGAAAGGCAGGCTCCCAAGTAACGGCCTAATCCCCTGCGACACTGCCTGAGTTAGAAATCCCAGGACATTACAGCATTTGTTTCCCTTCAAAGCTTCCTCAGAAGCATGGTGGGCTTTACAAGCCATCCTCAGCCACAGTTGTCAGCTCCAACGGAATTTGCAGATTGCCACTGGTCTATTCCTGACTGCTTTAGTGTCGCCGCTTACAGGCCGAAGTTACTCAGAGCAAAGCTTTAGAGGGGGACTCTCACCAGTGCTCCAAAGATCACATCCACTTTCCCACCCCCAACTGTCTCAAAGTTTGGGACAGCCTCTGCAGGAGTAAGATGATTTATTTCAGCACAGTGTCTAGCTTACAAAATTACTGCAAGAGGATTGCATCCATGCAAATACAAATGCACTGCAGAGCTTACCACAGCTACTTAGCATATGTCGCTCTGGTAGGTCAAAAGGGAATGGTGAGATACTGACAGGCTAGAGGGAGGCTAGGCAGAAGCAAACGGGCAGGTTCGGAGAGCAGGATTTGATTATTTTCTAGAGGGAGAGTTTGCACTTACAAACCAGGGAGAAGACAAATCGTGAAACCCTCCTGGCTTACATCAGTTTTACCTCAATATGACTCCCATTGACTTTAATAGAGCTGCTACCAATTTACACGGGAGACAGTGAGGGGAGAACTAGCTCAGGGGAACTGACTGCGGTGCCCAGAAGCAGGCTCCAAGATGGTGAGGGCAGCCTATGGGAATAAAGAGACCTGATTCTCCTCAGACACGGCCCTGAATCTGGAGTAACTCCACCCGTGCGTGGCCTGAATAAGCAAGAGGAGACGCAGGCCAAGGGAGAGTCTCAAGAGGAGACAGGCAGTGCCACCTGCAAACCTATGAGGGGTCCATTCACAGAATGAGGGAGAGAAGGCCCCAAGCATATCCGGCAAAGGAGCTCCCCAAGCGAGTGTGTCCCACAACCATATTTCAGTGTAGCTCCTAATGGGTGAAATGTGTCCTCAATTTGTTTTAAAAGACAAAACGAGAGAGCTGGATTCTCACACCCATAACGAAGACAACACGCAAAGCCCTTTAAAAGCAGGCGCCACACATACTACGAGCTGCCTTTTTCTAATTAGAGATGTCTTCTAGTTAACTGGGACTGCTGGGGGCGGGGGAGGGAGGGGCTCTCTATGGGAGCTCCAAGTGCGACCACTTCACCTATCGGTGAGCTCCAGCTCTACCATTCCCTGCCCAGCACCCTGGTGTCTTTCACTGGCACCTCTTTCCTCAAGGGTTTCACCATTCATTTGGATATGTGCGCGTGGTGCTGGGGCAGAGTGGGCAGGCATAGGAATCATACCCAAGTCATTCCCAGACAATTAACCCCCAGAGGGCTGTTCTGGCTCATCTTGCATTTGGGAAAGAGGGGGCTTCATCTGTTTCTAATCTCACCCCTCGCGGTAGCTGTCACCATGGGTTTGCTGTCAGGATAAAGATGCCTTTATGCAGCCTCCAGCCGAAGCAGCAAACTTTTTATTTTAGCAGCACTTAAAAACAAGACTAAAGGGAAGCTGGAGCAGCCTATGCCGCTGCAGCTATCGCACCTCTGCCAGTGTATGGACACACACAGAGCCAGGTGGCAAAGGCACCCTTGGGATGCTCGCTACCCCATCCCTCTAGTCTGCTTGCCACCCCATCCCACTAGTCTGCTTGCCAGCAATAAGAAAATGCATTAGCTGAGAAACATCTTGTCATAGGCTATAAGCATGCGGTTCAAGACAGCAGCCAAAGGTGTCTCCGCAGAGAAGGGGTACAAAGGACTCCACCCTACCCTGCATCTTCCCACCAAAAACAGAGAGGAAAGTGGTGCAGACACGGCAGGGGTGGCTATCAGCGCTTTCACCAGCTAAGGCAAGTCCACTGGTCTGTGAGCAGCATGCCACAGCTCAGAGCGCTAGGACAGAGCTGCAAGCCAACCCAATGTAAACATCCTACATACAGCATGTTTAAGCCATGGTCGCCCTTCCCCATCCCCTCCCCCCCAAACCACACAGCACCACAAGAACCACAAAAATGCATCTTCTCCACATTGCAGTCTCTTTCTCTCTGACAGGCATGGGGCACTGCCAGAGGGTGGGAGGGATAGCTCAGGGGTTTGAGCATTGGCCTGTTAAATCCAGGGTTATGAGTTCAATCCTTGAGGGGGCTATTTAGGGATATGGGGCAAAAATCTGTTGGATGATTTAGTTGGGGATTGGTCCTGCTTTCAGCAGGGGGTTGGACCAGATGATCTCCTGAGGTCCCTTCTAACCCTAATATTCCATGACCAGTTACTCTGCTGACTACTCTCACTGTCTGGAGACCAGCCAGCATAAAAGCAACCACTGAAACCCATTATATCTACAGCAGTTTATCTTTAGTGCAGTCTACATTTCTGACTTTGCTCCATTATGATTCAGTTTAATAGTTTCTCGTTGAAGCCGGCGCTGCCATTCCTCTGGCCTAATGCTCACTCCTGGAAGGCAGCTCCTCCTCCAAACTTCCAGAGCAGTGACATTGTCGCGTTCTGCTGTTGCACCAACAGCTGTGAGGTCATAAAGGACCGTGCAGCTAGGCTGGAGAGTCTAACAAGTCACAGGATTTGGGAAAGATGTGTGGAGAGAGGACACTGATGCTACAGAGAAGATGCCACTGATTGGAGCATGCATACGCTCCTGTGTGATACACCTTAGGGGCAGGAACCTGCTATCTCATTAGGACAGTCCTGCTAAGGGCAGATCTGCACCAGGATGGGAGACGTTAAACTCCACTTTTCCAGGATCAACTGCAAACCCCTTGGAAATAAGGTCAGTCCCTCACGGTTCACAGACCAAGAAAGAAAAAGTTTTCAGTGCTCCCTTCCCCTCCGCCAAGCGGACCAGCACAGCATTGCAGAGCCCACCAGATGCTGATTTAACAACCCCCAGGGTAACTGCCCTGATTGTCCATCCTTGCCTGGGGAATCGTTAGGTGGCTTAATGACATGGTTAAAGCACTGGACTGGGATTTGGGAGACCTGGGCTCTATTCCTGACTCTGCTATTGGTTTGCTGGATGACCTTGAACAACTCACTTCCTCGCTCTGTGCCTCAGTTTCCCAAAGACTGGAAGTTGAAGCTAGACAAATTCAGATAGGAAATAAGGCAAGTTTTAAAGCGTGAGTAATAGCCATTAGAATAATTTACCAAGGTCCATGGTGGATTCTCCATCACTGAGATTTTTAAATAAAGGATTGGCTGTTTTTCTAAAACATCTGCTCTAGGGATGATTTGTGGCAGGTCTCCCAGGCGGTCAAACTAGCTGATCACAGTAGGCCCTTCTGGCCGGGGACTCTGTGCATTTGCAAAATGGGGAGAATGATACCTCCTTTGAAAAGCACTTTAAGAGCTACCGAAGCAAAGAGCTATACAAGAGCCGGGTATTATCAGTATCCTGGTGCTGCCAAGATACAAATAACGATGTCAGAGGTCTACACCTGCTTGCCTCTGCTCAAGCCAATGGCACCCTGCATTTAACTCACACGCCAACCATTACAACTCTAACTAGCATGAATGTTCCCTTCCATCGCCATTCCCACCCAAGCCTCTAGCTCCTTCTTACATGTGCTTATGCAGAGTCCAGCCAGTGGCAAATCCACCTGTTCCAGCTGACAAAGGGACTGAAACATCTTACAGCTGCTGGACTCTCGCCTTTCCCCCGCTCCCCTCCTAAGCATTACGGCACAGGGTGATGTCAGGGAATTGGGGAAATTATCAGTGTTTGCATGGGTCTGCGTGTGGGGGTCTGTTTATCCTTGAAGAGAAGCAAGCTGGGATATCTGACAGGCTCCAGGCACTGGGGAGCGGGGGAGGGGGAGCAGCCACTCAACCTAGCTACAGATTCTTTTTCCAACCTCCCCTGCATTCTCTCCTACCAACTGAACATACACACACAGAAAGGCTGCAGTGTGTTTCACCAAGCCATCCGAGCGCTCGCAGCTGAACAAGCCTTTGCCCTGTAAGACTGAATCAGAACAGTAGCAGTTTTGTTGGGCCCGGGTATCTTTATACGGGTTCCCCGCCACCATCAAGGCTGTGGGTTGTTTTTAAAACATACTTGTTTTCTCAGTCTCAGTGCAGTGATTTAGGGTTCACTTGTGCCAAGTGCTCCAGCAAATTGCACTTCAATGCTAGATCACAGGGAAACGGCTTGGACTGTCTCCCTCCCATCTCTGGGTATGTCTACACTGCAATCAAGGGAACGGGTGATTGTGTCGCATGTAAACATACCCGAGCTAGCTTAAATCACAAGTAGCAACAGCAGTGAAACAGGAGCAGCATGGGTTTCGGTGTAGGGTGCCTGGGTAGTTACTCAGGCAGATAGGTAGCAATGAAATGAATTTACTGCTAGCAGGACATGAGCTAGCTAGTGCATGTCTATGTGCACTGCAATCACCAGCCACAGTGCAGACATACCCTCTGCCTAGAAAGAGGGCACCCCCACACGACAGTGATGTACCCATAACTAACTCTCGGCTCTTACATCACCCCAGCCACGTGGATCTCAATGCATTCCACACACGGGGGAGGAGGGGTAAGAGTAGCATTATCATCCCCAAGTTACAGATGGCAACGAAAGGTTCAACCTTTTGCCCCAGAACATAAAGTGAGACAGTAGCTGAGCTGGAGAAGGGAAGCCCCAGCCCATGCCCGTACCTCACAGAACGTATGCTGATTGAAATTGAGGATCAGGGTAGGTGTGTGCAGACTACATCACCTCAAGCCATGACTTCCTCTGCACTCTCAAGCCAGAGACCCAGGCTAGGAGATCAACAAAACATCTGTTAGGAGCATCCAAGTGTTGCTGGATGCAGTGTGGATGATTCAATGGGGACACACTTTCGTCCAGATCTGCTCTGAACTAATAATGTCTTTGCCTTGAGTGAAGGGGTGCTTGACTGCATAAGGTGCCACCTTCAATAGAAGGTCTAAAGCTCTCAACCACAGCATCAAAACACAGTGGCACCTATTGCAAGAGTGGAATTGCTGGCCCGTGTCCCTAAATTTCAGGTAGTAATTACTTTGTCTACCTACATCTCCCCTCTAAGTTTCACACAGAGACAATGGTGATGGGGGGGTGGGGGGAAGGGTTGGCATTCCCTTGGATTCACACAAATTATGAGAGGACCCAATTCCGCCAGAGATGGTAGCACTACAATCCCTTGAGTCTTTACAAAATCTGAAGAACAAAAGAGGGGCAATGGAATGAGCAGGGGCGGGGTCTCAGAGAGAGGGCGGGGCCTTGGGGCAGAGTGGGGCAAGGGTGTTTGGTTTTGTGCAATTAGAAAGTTGGTCACCCTAATTAGGCCAAATATTACAACACTGGTGAGTTGCCTACATCAGCACTTCTGCTGTTGTTACCAGGAGCATCAGTGCAATGGCAGGAGATTTAAAGAAACACCGTGGCTGGGGAGTGGTGCACAAGATGTGTGTTATAAATTCTCCCTCCAGAAGCACCAATTGCAGGGTTGTGATGGCTGTGCTGCTCTAACTCCTGTGGCAACCAGCCATTGAAATGGAGGGGTCAGATGTGGCAACTTCCTCTAAACAAACGCCCTTTGCTGTATTACCAGCTTTCTTATTCGCTTCTGATCCCACTCCCTTCTCCATGTAGCTGCAGCTATGCGGACAGAAGAGTGCTTCTAGCAGCACAGCTAACCTCACTCAGGAAGGTGGTGTTCCTAAACTGGCTGAAAAACTCCTACAGCTACACTCCAGCACTATGTCAGAATAGCCATGGCGAAATAGGCTGAGTTTACACTGCAGAGCCTAAGTAAAGAAATGGCACATGCTGCCCAGGGAGGTAAGAAAAAAGCTTCTCGATAAGAAAAGAAGGCAGGCTCCAGATACCATGGTGCTCTAGGAACACTAGAGAGAGCACAGATGTATGTGTGCTGTGGGACACACAAGGGATATACAGAATGGGCACCTACTACTACTACTAGGGGAAAAAAAGTAGGGGCTTACCATGTGGTAGCTAACACATGGAAATGTCCACACTGCACCAACAGACCCACAGCAGGGCCATGGCTCACTCAGGGCCATGAGGGGGAGAGTCTCAGAGCCCGAGCTCCAGCCCCAGTGGGAATGTCTACACTGTTATTTTGAGCCCCACAGCCTGAGCCTCGCAAGCCTGAGTCAGCTGACCAGGGCTAGAGACTCGTTTAATTGCAGTGTAGCCAGCCCCTAATTGCCTTCTCCCTGTTAGCTTCCATGTGGTGAGAAAGCAGCTTTTTTCCCTTTGCCGAGGGACTTTCACCCTCTAAAGATCTTCGGGGCAAGGGACAAACTTTAATTGTGGGTACTGTGCAGAGCTGAGCATATTGCCAGTGCTGAACAAATCAATATGTACTCAGACTACACCGGTCCATTATGGGAGGTGTTGCCAACTCTCAGGGTTTCATCCTGTCTTGCAATATACTCTTACACCCCCCTTCCTGCAGTCAGATTATTATGTAGGAATGTCATCATCTGATTAAAAAAGAGGTTTCTAGCCCTCATGTTTGCAGAGAAAAACTTGAAAATGCTCCCCAAGTTCAGACTAAAGCCTCAAACCTCTGAAGGCAAAAGGAACCCAAAATGTATTTAGTTTTCAAAAATGTCTTGATTTTTTTAGTCAATCGCATGGTTTGGAGAGCCTGTCTCATGAGATCTGAACACCAGAGTTTGTCAAAACTGCATGGGTCATCATGTCATTTGTATGGCGGGACAAGTGTATATTGCATATGCATGCACTGCACACATGTTACAAATCAGGAGGAAAGCATGATAGGGAGGGTGGATACTGGACACTGCCACTCACACCTCGGCTGTTTCTACACTACAGGCTTTTGCTGTGTGTACACTACAACTATGTCGCTTCAGATGTGACCCTGAGAGAGCTGCGATGGCAGAAGCCCCAATGGAGACACAGTTATAATGGCAACACTACTGCACTTTTACCAAGATAGCTCATTGCGCTCCTGGGGGTGCTATTCCTATACTGGTACAGAGGGCAGCTTCGCCTATATAAGTGTCCACAATATAGTGGTATTCCTATACTGGTAAAGAACGCTTAGAATAGACACCTGTTTACACATAACCTTTGGGCTCTGGCCATTTATTTGACTCTAATTACAAAATGGCTCAGTTAAAAACAAAACTGAGGAAGGTGAAAAACGTGTTCTTGGTTCTCCATTCCGACAGGAGAAAGGCAGCCATCAGAGAAGGAAAAAAGATCTCTTGGGTCATTAAACTCCCCAGGCAGGTTTGCTCCTTACCCCATAACCTCCTGTATGGTGACTGCATTCTCCAATGTTCAGCTTCATTACAACTGACTCAAGTGATGGGGCTTCCACAATTTCCCTTGGAAATTACTCCACAGTTCTCACCCCGGCTTCACTCTCTTTTTGCTCAATTTCACCCCATTATTCCTATCCATTATACCCCAATTCATCGCCCTAAACTCATATGCTTTGTGTCTACCAGTACAATATCTAAGCACCTCACTTACGCAGCTGTCTTTTTACCAGTACTGTACATACAGGCGAATGCCTGCCCTGAGCACTGTACATAGAGGTGAAGGAACCATTGCAGGGAGTTACTGCTGGTAACAACTCACAGCTGTGGGGATCTGCATTTCTGAGGGTATGTCTACACTACAGAAACTATGCCAGATAGCCCTGTAGTATAGTTTACGACAGAAGGGGGTTTTCTGTTGGTGAAGGAAAACCGCCTCCCAGATGGACATTAGCTAGATTGACTGAAGCACTCCTTCCATCAACATAGCTAAATCTATGCAGGAGGTTATGCTGGCATAGTTATGTCAGTCAGGGGTATGGGTTTTTCCACATCCCTATCCAATGTAGCTATGCCAATATAACTTTCAAATGTAGACCTAAATCTTAGGTTGGCCTAGCTACAGTGCTCAAGGCTGTGAAAAATTTCATGCCCTATGAGATCCAGTTAGGTTAACCTAACCCCCACTGCAGCTAGAGGTACGTCTACACTACCCGTTGGATCGCCACCATGCGGACACCCAGGTTAGTCGACCTAAGATACGTTGACTTCAGCTATCCTGTTCACATAGCTGAAGCAGCATATCTTAGGTTGACCCTGCTTCCCCACCCCCCAGCGTAGACCTGGCCTAGGTCGATGGAATAATTCTTCCATCAACCTAGCCAGCGACTCTGGGAGAGGTGGAATAACTATGTCAATGGAACATCCCCTTCTCTCAATGTGGGAAGCATCTACATTACAACAGCACAGCTGCAGTGCCGTAGTGCATGCAGGGTATGTAGTTTAGATCACGGGTGGGCAATCTATAGCCTGTGGGTCATATGCGGCCTGCCAGCCATTTTTATCCGGCTTGCGAGCTGGGGCTGGGGGAGCTGTGCCAGTGGCCCCGTGCTCCTGGCCCGGGGTGCCAGGAGGAGGGTGGTGAGTCGTGGGGCCCACGCTCCCAGGCCAGGGTGCCAGGCCGAGCGCTGCAAGCCATGGGACCGCACACAGGCCAAGCCATGAGGCCCCACGCTCAGGCTGGAGCACCTGGCTGAGCATGATAAGCAAGGGCGGGGGGGGGGGGGGCTTAGGTGGTGGGGTCCGGGGGGGGGGGTTAGGGTGGGTTGGTCTTGGGAGGGTGCAGTCAGGGAACAAAGAGCAGGGAGGCTTAGATAGGGGGTGGGATCCTGGAGGGGGCAGTTAGAGTGGGGGGGTCTCCGGAGGGGACGATCAGGGGACAAGGAGTGCGGGGGGGTTGGATGGGTTCTGAGGGGGCAGGAAGTGGGTAGGGGGCAGTGCCAGGCTGTTTGGGGAAGCACAGCCTTCCCTACTCAGCCCTCCGCACAATTTTGAACCCCAATGTGGACCTCGGGCCAAAAAGTTTGCCCAGCCCTGGTTTAGACATATCCTGTGTTACTGGGAGTTTTGCTGCTGATTTCAACGAGTGCAGGATTGAGCCCTTTATTTCAAAACATGGAATGGTTGTGGCAACAGAACAACGAACTGTGATCAGCGAGCACTCTGACATGCAAAGGCTTTCTAAAATACTGCTGTGGGCTGCAAGCAAACCAGAACTAAAGGGTAGGCTAAACCAAGGCTGTGAACATGCAGATTTGGAGCGTGGGGCCATGAATGCACCCTTGGAATTTCCCAGTGGATTAAGTTGTCTTTTCCCCAGGAAGAAAAATAACTGTATAGCCCCACTAGCTGGGACTAAAGTGCCCTTGAGCTGTTGTCTTGAGTCTGGAGACAAACAATAATACAAAGAGGTGTGAACTACTCTGTTCAGCTTCATAAAGGTGTTAATTTCCAAGCCTAATTGTGACCACTTAATATGTCAACACACTTTAATAAGGCAAAGTTCTGAACCGGCATATTTTTGCACACACAGTAGGATGCATTTGATCCTTTTGCACACACTGTAGCACGTTTTGTTTTTGTTCCTTTTAGTTGGTTGTTAGATCACATAGAGCAGTTACAGACAGCGTTTTGAATGTAAAGCTTTATCAACATTGTACAAATGATACCTCCTTTTTAACCCATGTCTAAATGCAAGCAACTTTACGAACAACAGGTTATGGTTGCACAAGCAAAATAATGTCAGGAAAGGGCAAAAGGTTCGGTGGCATTAATGCAGCCATGACAGATGTCCAGCACAGTTTATAGTAATATATCCATGTATGCATTGAACCAGAAAACTAAGACTTGAAATTACTGCAAATGCACAATGTGGCCAAGTTTACCTTGGCCTAGGAAGTTGGGCCAGATATTTAACTGGTGTAAATGGATGGATCTACACTTTTTTAGATCAGCTGTGGATCTGTTCCTTCCATTTTTGCATTTCCTGACTCTTTTAAAAAAACATGTAGTTGATGTGTGTTGTTGAATTGTGTCATTGGGGATTAGATTAGATGATGCTTGCAGTCCCTTCTAACCCTATGGCTCTATGCTCGGTAAAGATTTATTTTCATAGAGAACTGCTTTGTTTCAAAAGGGAAAAAATCCCTTTAGCCATTTAGTGCAAATATCCCTGTAGCCGGTTAGTGTCCTGCCCAATAGAATTTCCGATGGTGTCTGACAGACTTTCCAGAACTCACAAATGTTAATGAGATTCAGAATTGTCTGTATCACAACATGTGCCAACAGTAGAGCAAAGCTCTAAGAAAGAGCTGCACCATATTTTTTTTTGCTTCTAAAAGGTTTGTTCTTAAACCATCCCAGCAGAACACATTTTAACCAATGATTGCTTCATTTTATACAAGAACCTTGTGTTTTTGTTTTTCCATTGGCAGAACGCAAGAGTATGTAACTGCATCTCTGCACGTAGGTCACGAATGGGCCTGAAAATCAACAGATAAGGGCCTTGATTTCTGCAACCCTTGCTCACACGGGTGAGCACTTGCACAAGCCATTCCACTTGTGTCAGTAACTGCTGACCAATATGTGTAAGAGTCTCGCAATCTAACCCAAGTTACTTAGTTACTATAGCTTTGTTCTAACAGTAGCCATGTCAGCACTAGATTACTCCCTCGGTAACCATGTCAGCACTTTAACTAGACTTTCTTTACAATGGAAATTCACATAAACTATACACACTACTTAAAAGTCTCCACATTTGCTATTAAATGTTCCCCCGAGGGAAACTGGGTGGCCTCAGAGAATTGGCAATGAGCGGGAAAGATGAAATTTGCGCATTAAGCTGATTTAGGATTTCTCTGTGGATTTCCCATATGTTTCTGCATAGTTTAAGCATTCATTTTAAAGAATGTAAGTTTCTAGCTTTACTGGCTGTTGAATGGAACCTTCCAAACACACCCCAATGGTAAAGCCTTCCTGAGCCAGCAGGCTGACACACACTGACAGCAGCCAATTACTGTCATGTCTCTAAGCATCGCCCTTTGGGGAGAATCACTTTGGAGATTATATATCAAGGCAGCAATGGCCAGACTTGTGGTCCTTAGCCATCTTTGATCCCTGTCAGACCAGCGGATGATAAAGAGACTGCCCTGGTCTTGCTTGACAATGGAGCCCGGAATGCAATATTGCCATGCAGTGCAAGATGGGAGCATGTTGTGTAGAAACTGAAGCTAATTCCCCCTAACTCCCCCGCAAGGCCAGTAATGAGGTGACCGCAACTGCACATCCCTAATGCACCATGCAGTTTGCATGTGGGTGATCGCTCTCTTTGGGAAACAGGATCCTGCCTTTTGCCATAGGTGAAGTCACTGTAAAAGCAACAGCAAGACAAGGCCACCACCTCCAGAGCACATCTTCTTGCCATTAGGTCAGTCCCCAAGACCACTCCCAAAGCCTGGCCTTCCACCTGGCAGAGCGCTCCATTGCTCCTAAAGCACTCAGCTAAGGGGCATGTGCTCCTGGAGCAGGGGAGTCATTCACATTCATGGAGTGAAAGGGAGCTCCAGGTGGGGCAGCAACTGGGACGCACGGATGCAAGGTTGTCTGACTTCGTTCTTTGAAAGCAGGAGCATGCTCCGCCTGATTCTAGCTGAGATTTTCCTGGTGCAAGTGCAGGCAATCCCATAGTGGAGATGAATTTCTGTAGGCTGAGGGTATGGTTCTCTGTTCAGGAGAGGTACCCGTCAATGGCAGGTGAGATTTCAACATTGGGGAAGGGATGTGTTTCTTTCTGGCTTTCATGGGGCAACTCATACATATGATAAATAAGTGCTCTTAGAGAAAAGGAAGAAAGAGCTTTTGCCAGCACATCCATTCAGCAGAACAAGGTCGGGGGCAGGGGTGGGGGGCAGGGAGAGAGAGAAGAGAACTGAAAAGGTGGGGAGAAAGGTCTGGGAAAGCAGATGACAAACAGCCAAGTGATTTCACTTCACTTGGCCAGTCTGGGGAGCAATCGATGGGGGTGTGAAAGGAGAAACCCAATCGGCTGTTAACCCTGGAATGCGTGGAAATGACAACTGTGCATAACTGCTAGGGAATCTACACCCGGTGTTCAGCAATCACCCGGAATTGCACAAATAATTGGAATGTTTTGTGCATGAGCTCACTCACGGGATAATACCCTCACATGATCCCACCCTGCAGGAATTCACTGCGCGCTCAGTAGACTCAAGGAAAAACCTATTCTTCCCTGGCTCCCTTCCCTCCCTCCCTTTGCAAACCCCCGGCACACACTTTGCTTCAACATGTGCATTATGTGCTTGGAGCACTCAGGTCAGGCTCCAGAAACACAGCAAATCCAGGACAAAATCCCATGTGTTCCCATCTCGCAACAGATAAGGAGGTCAATAACTTCCCACCATAGGGCAGCACTGAGTGCAGAGTGGGTGAGGAGATTGGCTTGAGGCAGGAAGACACTACATTTGGGGGGAGGGGGGGCAAATCCACTAGGAATGCAGAGGGGGTTATCGAACTCCCACATCTCCAACAGTAGAAACTGCTTGTTTCAGCTCCTTGGATTTGCAACAAAACCTTTCCGAAGGCAAACAGTGAGGACACAGGGACATCGTTTCTAATTAGTCAACAGAGTGGTGGCTATTAAAGAGGAAACATCAGTTTTACCAGCTTGTCTATATCTGCACATTGCAATGTTCCATGCCAATGAGAGAAAGCTGTCCTAACTCCCTCTCTGTGCCGGTCTCCCCTCTCACTTGAACAGCCTTTCCTGTTTACACTGTAAGCTCACTGGAACAGGGACTGTCTCTCACTGCGTGTGCAGGCCCCGCACAATGGATGCTTACAATTTTAACTCTGTAGGATATTTTGGGTTATAGTGTGCACAGAAGACAATAAAAAAAAAAACACCAATTGTAGCACCACATGACTGAAGAGGGAGTTCAGAAGAGCCATTTGGTCATTTTGCCCCTCTCTTAAATGAACCAGGCCCTGTAGCCACTGAAACTGATGGTAAAAATCCCATGGAACAGAGCAAGACTTAACCTAATGGCCAAGGGTTAGCGGTGGGCCTAGGAGTCAGGCCTGTCACAATGATGGAGCGTAGGTCAGTCTTCAGGCAGGGATGTTCCCTGCTGATTGTAGCTTAGGGAAACAGGAAAGCAAACTAAACCCATCTTCCCCCTGAATGTCTGTCTCTGGCATAAATTTAAGTGCAATGAAACCACCAAACCTGAAGGAGACGCTAATTCCTAGAAGGGCAGATCCAACTTGCAAAGGGACACACAGAGACCAGAGTGCTGGGGACTGCTAGTGAGGAGGAGCAATAAAGCCCTAATGCAAGTCATGTCCTGCTAGGGGTGACCAGATGTCCTGATTTTCTTTACAGATACAGACTAACACGACTGCTATTCTTAAAACTGATTTTATAGGGACAGTCCTGATTTGTGGGTTTTTTTCTTATATAGGCGCTTATTACTCCCCGCCTCCGTCCCAATTTTTCACACTTGCTGTCTGGTCACCCTATGTCCTGCACCCAGGGAGACAGTGATAAAGAGCACAGGTATGGCATGAGCGGAACATAGCTGAGTAGCTGTGCTTATTGCACTTGAAGATATTCATTTTTAGCTTGTGAAGAAGTCAGGATGGGCAGAAGTGATGTCCCTGGCCTCTGTTTTCCAGGACCTTGGAATGGGCAACAGGGGATGGATCACTTGATGCTTAGCTGTTCTGTTCATACCCTCTGGGGCACCTGGCATTGGCCACTGTCTGCAGACAGGATACTGGGCTAGATGGACCATTGGTCTGACCTAGTATGGCCGTTCTTATGTTCCATAGTAAAGCGCTAATTGATTTCCATATAACAAAATCTAAAAGCAGCAGTAGGGCAGGGGTGGGCTCAGGAGGCTGGAAGGAGAGGTGGCAACAGCAAGATTATATTTAAGGCAATCCAGCCCCTATGCAACATGGGGCAGCCCTGGCCACACCCCCACACAACTGCAAGGGGGCACTCTCCCTCTGAGCCAGAAAGGCAGGTGCCACTCAGCCTTTAGGGCGTATCTGCTTATGTGGGAGAGCCAGGACTGCTGAGCTCTTCTCCTCCTGCCACAGACACAGTCTCTGCTTGGCAGTGGGTTTTGGATTGGGGGGTGTCATGCAGTTCTCCCCTCCCAGAGCTATCACTGCAGGCTACCTGCGCTCTAAGCTGTCTGCACTATTTACACCTGTGTCACATTTTCACACTGTTCTTTGCGGCCATGAGGGCTAGAACCTTTCTTTTGTTTTTTACAAGACTGCTGATGTTCTGATGTGAGCCCAGAAGATGAGGCGCGGGGGCCCATAGGCCCAAACCTGTGGTGCCTCCGCCTGAATCTAGCTCTGAGTCAGCAATATGGAAACAATGGACCCACATTAGGAGAAATAACTGCATCTCACCCCATGGCATACCCCCAAAGAAAGTCATGCACAAAAGGGCTACAGCCCAGGTCACTTGGGTCTATAATAAAAAAAAATGAAAATTTACCATCATGCTGCAGAGACTAGAAGTTATTGAAGGACACATCCAATGCGACACAGGGGACCAGAAGATCTCTGAGATGGTGCAAGAGAAAACCCAAGTAATAAAAGAGCCTTGGGGGAATGTTGGTGCTCACAAAGCTAACCACTGACAGAATCAGCTACAATCCCTCACTTCTCAGCTTTGCCAATGCACTCTTCTCCAATCCCGATCTGCACAGCATGCCCTGCATTGCTGTCCTAGGCTCCCTCACAGCTCTGCCAATGCCCCTCAATCTGGACATGCAACATTCCCTGCTCCTCCAGTCCTGAGCTCCCCACATATAGTTAAGCCAGTGTCCCACAGTGCTGCCATGCACCACCTCCTGCTATACCCGTCTGTGGTGCTTCCTTAGCAGACACTAATAATCCCACCAAAATGCGCCAAACTGCTTGGCAGGTTTGTGGTGTGGATGATCACCCTGTGTGAAAGCACAGCTGATGGGGAAGTACAACTTGATGGCAGCTTGCCTGACAGGGGGCAGAGCATTTATTAGAAAGGTCAGATATTTCTGATTTTGGGATGCAATTCTGAGCTTTTTTGAATTGCATCCAAAAGAATGAGAAATCTCTTACCTTTGAACTAAATGATCCGTCCTTTCTGCAAGGCAATCCACAGCTGAATCCCTCCTCTCCAACGGCTCAGCTTCGGAGCCTCTGATGACACTCACTGAGTGCCTGGAAATGCCAGGGTAGGAACAAAATGAGACAGCCAGCCCTAAGTCATATACGAGGTATTTTGTAAGGCAATACCTACTGCCAAGGTACATTCTGGAAATGTAATGCCAGGTCTATCATCTGCCTGGGACTGACTGAGTGGATCTGGTAAAAATGCGGAAGTTGTAACATAGATGAGATCTTAACTGGGCTCATCGGTGTCCATTATATTGGACACTTACGTAGCTCTTCTGTTCTCAGAAGCACAGAATGGTAGGCCAGGGATCCCCCATTATCAACCCAGTAGAGGAGTGGGGTCGAGGGAGCTCCTGGTTCCTCTTCCACTCTCTGTTGCTGCCAGTGTGGTGTTCAACCCCTCTGCTAGGAAACATGACAGTGTGCTGCTCCCTGCAGGCTGACTGCTGCTTTGCGTAGAGAGGGTCGCTAAGGGGAGAGGGACAGAACACACCAGGGCAGGCGCGAGGGTCTGGGGGAAGGAATGGGAGGGGAGAAGAGGGGGAAGAGAAATATCCAGGGGGCAGAATGAAGCCAAGGATGGGAAACTAAAAGCAAAGCAAAGAGAGAAGGGGAGAAGCGATAGCAAAGAGACAGAAAACGGGTAGGCCAGTCAGAGCTGGAGGGGGCAGGTGCCAATCCATGCAGAGTGGGGGTACTCTAAACAAAACAGACTTCTCAACACTGTGCCCAACATTAGTTTATTATAAATTATTCTAGTCCCCCTCACCTGCACGCCTGGGATGGGGGGCAGCGGGCCAGAGGCTTTGATTTCAGCATATTACTGTTGTTCGTGGTGGAAACCCCAGTGTGGGTTTTGCATTTGTTCAGGTCTGGCTCCCTAAAACATGCCTGTTCAGATCAGTTCCTGTCTGCATTCTGTAAAACTTGTCCGTACCAAATTGCCCTGGCCTCTCTCTTTGTCATTCAGTTTCGCGCGCATTCTAAAACAATGTGCATTGCCCTCACCTTTGGGGCAAAGCCAGACTTTGAGGCACCTGCTCCCCATCTTGGTGTAAACATTGCTCGTGCCAATCAGAAACGAACACAAACAGGTTTGGGGCCCCCTCCCCTATGACACTTCTGTGATGTCATAGTTCATACTTATTGCCCTGTCTGCCATGTGCAGAGAGAGAAAGAAAGAAAACCAAATCCTGTGTATCCCTGTAACCGAGCTTGATCACCTCGAAGTCTCTCTCTGCTCACGTGTTTTCAAACAGAGCTTCTACATTTGTGGGTCGTTATGCGTTGGTTTGTATTTGTAAGTATCAGTTATTACTAAGAATCAGAGAGGTAGCCGTGTTAGTCTGGAATAGCAGAGGTAACAAAGTCCTGTGGCACCTTAAAGACTAACTATAAAGTATTGAAGCATAAGCTTTCGTGGGCTAATACCCACTTCGTTGGATGCAAGCAATTAGCCCACGAAAGCTTATGCTTCAAAACTTTATAGTTATTACTAAATGCTGCATCTTTATAAATATTGATAGTAGGTATTTTAGTCATTGTGTATTTTAAGTTTTATTAAGTCTATTAGTTAATCAAACGCTGCTCCCTTACCCCTTGTAATTATCCCCAGTAAAACTTTAAATTGATTAATTTTAGGTGTGTGTGTGTGTGTGTGTGTGTGTGTGTGTGTGTGTGTGTGTGTGTGTGTGTGTGTGTGTGTGTGTGTGTGTGTGTGTGTGTGTGTAGTTCACGTTGTGACCCATACTCTCCTTGCATCCCTTACCATATAGTCTATTGCCACGTGCAGCCTGGTAAATAACAGGCCTGCATTTTTTTCACCCCTGCGAGTCCGTGACAATCCACAATGCCTTTTTGTTAAACCCAGGGTTCCCAGCCTGTGCGGTGAGGCCTTACAAGGAAAGCGCCACCCTGAGCAAAACAAACCAGTCAGGATCCCTTCACAAACTGTAAAGCGTGTGAGGCAAGGCAAAGAACACAATAAAGATGCTTCAGAGCACTGGGGTAACCTGACACCAGACTGGCTAATGAAGGGCCAGAGATTTTCGTATGGGGGAGGGGACAAAGGGTGAGGGATAAGATCCCAGAGAGCTAGTGTAGGCAAACAGAGCAGCACCTCTGGAGAGAGCAGCAGGTAAGCTCTTCAAATCCTCAAAGCTGTTTTCAGCCCAACACATTCCGTTGAATGAAACTCATGCCAGCTTTTTCTTAACATGCCATTGCTCGGATTCCAGCCACATGCCAGGAGATGCTGCAGTCACGGCTTTCCATGACTCTCCCAAAGCCAGACGCAAGGAGACAGAGTTACCAAAGTCTCCATAAGGCCAGACAGGTGGGGAGAAGGGAGGAGGGGAGAGTGGACACAGTCTGAACACAGCAGGACTTTCTGCTGCAGTGCGACACCTAAAGGACTCAGTCCATGACTGTGGCTGGACAGACTTTTAGTAGTATTTCCCAACCATCAATACAGCCCTGGGCACAGGCATTTTAGGCACGGTGACAGATAGCCCTGCTCAGAGAAGGCTTGAAGTGGCTACAGACGCCTCATGTGGCTGAACTGGCTGGCAAAACCTGAGACACACAGACAGAGAAAAACAGCTCAAAAGAGAGAGGTTAGATCAGGGGTCTCCAAACTACGGCCCGCGGGCCGGATGCGGCCCGCGAGGCCCTCTCATCCGGCCCGCGGAGATCTTTTTGTCTACGGCAGGCATGTCCAAAGTCCGGCCCAGGGGCCAATTGAGGCCCGTGTTCTAATTTTCAGCCAAAGGAGAGGGGCGGGGTCAGTAAGAGGCGAGCGGCGGGGGGGGGGGGGGAGAGCGGAGGCGGAGCCGGGGGAGAAGAGTGGAGGCGGAGCCGGGGCCGGGTCACGAGGCGAGGCGGAGCCGGCAGAAAAGAGTGGAGGCGGAGCCGGGGCCGGGGCACGAGGCAAAGCCGGCGGAGAAGAGTGGAGTCGGGGCCGGGGCCCGAGGCAAGGCAAGAAGAGCGAGAGCGCGGGGGGGGGAGGCAAGAAGAGCGAGAGCGCGGGGGGGGAGGCAAGAAGAGCGAGAGCGCGGGGGGGGGGAGGCAAGAAGAGCGAGAGCGCGGGGGGGGGAGGCAAGAAGAGCGAGAGCGCGGGGGGGGAGGCAAGAAGAGCGAGAGCGCGGGGGGGGGAGGCAAGAAGAGCGAGAGCGCGGGGGGGGAGGCAAGAAGAGCGAGAGCGCGGGGGGGAGGCAAGAAGAGCGAGAGCGCGGGGGGGGAGGCAAGAAGAGCGAGAGCGCGGGGGGGGAGGCAAGAAGAGCGAGAGCGCGGCCGGAGGAGGGGGGGGGGGAAGAAGAGCGAGAGCGCGGCCGGAGGGGGGGGGAGGGAAGAAGAGCGAGAGCGCGGCCGGAGGGGGGGGGAGGGAAGAAGAGCGAGAGCGTGGCCGGGGGGGGGGGCGCGGGAGGTAGGAGACCGGCGGGGGGGCCCTCGGGCGGCGGGAGATCGGCGGGGGGGGGGGGGCGCGGGAGGCGGGGGGGGGAGCGCAGGTGGCGGGAGACTGGCTGGGGGCGGGGGGGCCCCGTGGGCGGTGGGAGACTGGCGGGGGGGCCCCGCGGGCGGCGGGAGACTGGCGGGGGGGGGCCCCCCGCGGGCGGCGGGAGACTGGCGGGGGGGGGCCCCCCGCGGGCGGCGGGAGACTGGCGGGGGGGGGCCCCCCGCGGGCGGCGGGAGACTGGCGGGGGGGGGCCCCCGCGGGCGGCGGGAGACTGGCGGGGGGGGCCCCCCGCGGGCGGCGGGAGACCGGGGGAGGGGGGCCGTACGGTCTGCCGTACGGGGCCCCAAAATTCCTGTCGCCGGCCATGCCCCCCCCCAGCCCTCTTACACCCGCCTCCCCCCCCCGCCCCCGCCCTCTTATCTTGTCGGCCCCCGAACTCCTATTTGATAGTTAATGCGGCCCTCGGGTTGAAAAGTTTGGAGACCCCTGGGTTAGATGGTGAATGGTGTCTGGTGATCCTGGGCACATGGTCAGAATGGCAGCACCCGAGATTATAAGTCTCACATGGTGGGAAGCCAGAACAGAGTCAGGTCTGGTGCTGCTTTAGCCGCTCCTGAGGGAATACAAGGTGGGTTGCAGGAGAGAATAGCATGCTAACTAGACTATGCACAGAGATGCACACATCAGCACTTCACAGAGGGCACGTGTGTAGACTGGGTGAGCAGATGCCTACTCCATTCAAACACATACTCACTCCTAATAGTTTAGGGGAAAACAGCATCATAACAGCATCTTTTGGCGTCTGCGGCTTACATGTTCCGGCTCTGCCACTGATCTGCAGTGTAACCTTGGGAAAGCCACTTACAGCCTGATTTTCAGAGGTGCTTGAATATCCCCGAATCCCACTGACGTCAATGGGAGCTGTAGGAGCTGAGCCCTTTTGAAAAAAATCTAACCACAATTAACCTCTCTGTACTTCAGGTTCCCCCGCTTTAAATAGGGATAACAACAATCACCCTTGTGCAAGTGCTTTGGACATACCAGTAAGTGTCAAGTATTAAGAGGCAAAATAATTCCAACATAGCCTGTTTACACACTATACCCTGTGACAAAGTGAGGTGCTCCTCTCAAAAAGTTCATCGCTTGAGGTCTGTAGTGAGGTGACTGCCCCACTCCAGTGGAGAAGGTTTAAAACAGCCCTGGGAAGGGCTATGGCTGGGGGTAGGCAGCTCCCAGGCTGAGTATGGAAAGCTTGGCTGATTGGGAAGCAGGCTCAGCTGGGTGGCCACGCCCCAAACAGACCAGGCCCTTATAAAAGGGCTGAGAGGCAAGGCCTGAGTGAGAGCCTCCTTCTCTAACTGAGGAGGCAGACAGGCCTGGCTGCTGGGGAAGCCCAGAGTACCTAGAGGGAAGCAGGGCTGGGGCAAGGCAGAAGGAGCTTGGGGAAGCTCTGGCCTGGAAACCCCCAGGCTGCAGGGCCTAGGAGAAGGCCCCAAAAAGGGTACTGGGGTTGCAGGGGGCAGCCCAGGGCTCCAGAGGCAGAGCAGCAGGCCAGCCCCCCTTGCCGGTGATGAGTGGCAACTATACTGCAGTCTGCCTCAGTGAATGGGGGCAAATGGTGACTGGCAGATGCCTAGACTGAGGCAAGGTGGGGATAGAGGGTGGGGGTTCCCTAGGGAGGGGAGACCCTAAGACCTGAAGGGGTACTGCAGGGGTGCAGCACCCTCAGTAAGAGGGCACTGGGGTCCAGGGAGGGACTCTGGGCCAGAGCAGCGAGCGGGACATCAGCCTGCAGAGGGCGCTCCAGATGCTGGGGAGCTAATTCCCGGAAGAACCAGCAGGAGGTGCCGCAGGGGTGAGTCACCGCCCTGCTACAGGGTCTATACTCAAGCATTTTGCATATTCATCAGAGCCCTGAGGGGCCATTCATGCAGGCAGAAAATCTCAGGATAATGTCTTCTCCCAGGCTTTTGGCACTTCCACTCTGGCAAAACCTTGGAAAGGGAGGGATGGCTAAAGGTAGAGAGAGGGGGATGGCATTGTAGCATAGGCACTGGCCAGGGAATCAAGAAATCAGGATTTTGTTTTCGGCTCTGCTACAGACTGTGTGTGTGACTTAACCTTGGCTGGGATGATTTAGTTGGGTTGGTCCTGCTTTGAGCAGGGGCTTGGACTAGATGACCTCCTGAGGTCTCTTCCAACCCTAATCTTCTATGATTCTATGGGCTTGTCTTCATTACGGCAGGGAAGGATCGATCTTTTGGGGATCGACTTATCGTGTCTCGTTAAGACGCGATAAATCGATCGCCAGCAGCTCCCCTGTCAACTCTGGAAGTCCAGCTCGCCAAAAGGTGCAAGCTGGAGTCGACGGGGGACCTGCCGCCGACTGCCGCCGCCATGAGGACAGCAGATAAGTTGGCTGTAGAGACGCCGATTATTAACATAGCTGAAATTGCGTATCTACAGTCTATCTCCCCCCCTAGTGGAGACCAGCCCTATGACTTTGGGCAAGTGTCTTCCTCTCTCTGTGCCCTCTCCTAGTTTCCCATCAGTAAAATGGGAATAACAACAGTTCCTGTCTGTCAGTCTTGACTATTTAGATTGCAGGCTTTTCAGGGCATGGTCTGTCTCACTATGAGCACACGCAGCACCCTGCATAATGGGGTCCTGATCTCAGCAGGAGCCCCTACATACTATTGTAATGCAAATGATTAGTAATAATCATGAAATAAAGGGACAGAGGGAAGAAGTTACCCAAAGCTTCAGACCTTCAAGAAAGAGTGTGCAGTTTCTGGGGGAACAATGTAGGCTAGAGAGAGTGTTTTTTAAAAAATGCTTTATTTTACATTAAGTAATTTGTCAGCACCACACTCCTGCATATTTTACCTTAAACTAAAAAAACCCATTAATGTATGTTGCACAATGAAAATAGATAGGACACGAAAGCTAAGGCTTGATCCTACAAGCAGATGGATCTATGAAGCCAGTCCCCTTGCTACTATGCAAAGCTCCACAGCTGTCTGAGAGAGACAGGAAAGGGCAAGGTCCACTACTGGACCTGAAACTAAGCCTCCTATAGCAAGTAACTCCCAAACATTGCACACATGGAGTATTTTCTAGTCCTTCTTCCCTTGTTCAATATGTTGCTAGAAGCATTTCTTTTTATGCTGTTAAATCCTGTATGGCAAAGTCCTATAGAACTTAACAGGGGTGAAATTAATAGGGTGGTATAGAAATTATTTTAATAACCTCTAGTATTTAATTAGGGAATCTTTCCCACAACGTTTTTAACTCTTACCAAATTCCATTACATAGGTGTATTTCTCTATTCAGTTCCAGCGGATGGTTCAAAACAATCTTTAGAAAGGTTATAGGGCCAGATCCCCAGCTGGTGGAAATCCACTGACCTCAAAGAAGCTACACTGATTTATTCCAGCTAAGGATATGAATAATCATTTTCTTTTACATTCTATGGACTTTTCTATACCGTCTGTAGCTTGTACAATGAACCTCCGCTTGTACATTTTACAGTACACAATAATGAATACAGTAGACTCTTGATTATCCAGGATGATAGGGAAAAAATTAATCCTGGTTAATAAAATCCTGGATAATCACCATCCATAGGGAATATGGGGAGCGGGGATTGGTTCACCAGCCACCCTGCGCTGGGGGAGGGGGGGAGGTGTTGGTTCACTGGCTGCCCTGTGCCTTGGTGGGGTTTTTTGTGTGTGCACTTGGGGCGGCAACAAAGCCAGAGCTGATCCTACGAGTTACGCATATTTTTTTGACACCCTGGTTAATCCACATTCTGGTTAACCCAATACTGGATAATCGAGAGTCTACTGTACAAGGGGCCTTACAGATACAGATATAATTCTGAACATCTTTCATAGAAAAGATCCAAGTGTTTCACAGCCAGTGATGGTCTAGACATAAACTATTTGTGGCGTACACCTCAGTATATCTACCTGCAGACCACACACTCTTTACTCTCCACCCATCTCTTCCGTTACCTGCTTCAACCCAGGGATTGGGTCTTACAAGATGCTAAAAGGGCAATCACAGAACATGGTCTGACACAAATCCCTACTTTGGATTCACTTGCACCTGGAAGCCCAAGAGGGGATACTTGGAGTACAGGGGCATTCGGATTGAAATACAGCCCCACCGCATGTACTCGCTTCGCCTTCCCAGGGATCACCACCACATGGCACAAACATCCCAGATATAGGGATGACAGGGGGAGCCACGTTGTTTCCTGGATAATCCCCTTTGCTGACCCAAATGTCCAAGAGCACTGATGGCGGCCTGGAATTAAGCTGAGCACGGCCACCCACTGGGAGGAAATCAGAAAGCCACGCTAATCACTGCTAAGTGGGGGAACAGCCAAATGATCAGTTGGAGAAGTGAGGAGGTCTCAGAATGAATGGGAGGGCGCAACCAATGTTTAAATGCCACAAAAGAGTTTTAACAATATACACAACCAAGTCGCTTGCTCATGGGCAGAGCTAAAACGTAGCCTTGCAAAACTTCACTTGCCAAGAGTAAGGGATTTTTTTTTGGGGGGGGGAGAGGGAGTAAAATATTATGAATATACTCCATTATCATTATCATAATGGGGGGGGGGGGAGGAAGAGTAGATTCTGGCCCTGGCCTTGTAAATTATTGTGCTTCCTACGCTGATCTTTGATTTCACAAAGTTAGGAACAGGTGTTACAAAGAGTAGAAGGAGGATGTGCAATCCTCCTTTCTCATGCAAGCCAATGGACACTGCTTGTAAGAAGTTCCAGACATAGGTGCATAGCATGTATGCGTATCCTTGTGCGGAGTACACATAGGGACCATCACTCAAAAAAGACCTGACCCTTGCATATACATTTCTAGAATTAGAATAAAGAACGAGGAGTACGTGTGGCACCTTAGAGACTAACAAATTTATTTGGGTACAAGATTTCGTGGGCTAAAACCCACCTCATCAGATGCATGGAGTGAAAAATACAGTAGGAAGATACACACACAACATGAAAAGATTGGGGTTACCTTATCAACCTTAATGAGACAAATCAATCAAAGTGGGCTATTATCAGCAGGAGAAAAAAAATCACTTTTGTAGTGGTAATCAGGATGAATTAGAATGAGTTCCATACACTAAACATCGTGCACACAGAGTACATATAATACACGCAAAAACAGAGTATGTAGTAGCTGTATAAAATGCTCACACTCGCTCTCTATATATGTATGTGTGTATGTATAAAGCATACATAAAGAATTCCATAGGTGAGTTACTAAAGGGAAAGGTGATCAAAAGACCTTGCCTACAAACTGTGTGGATTGTCCCTCTGCTATCAAAGCCTACATTTCATCAAGCGTGCTGTGTGTGCAATCTGAGTTGGAGGAGCGGAGAAAGCATTACATAGTTCATGTGCATCACGGGAAAGGCAAGAAAAAGCACATGCAATCCCAAGTGAAATGTATGTTGAGGCAGCAGAGAGAGAGAGACAGAAAGTAGGGGAGACATTGTTGGGTTACAAATGGGGGAGGGAGGGAATCTTAGCTTCCTTCCCCAGCTAGCAGTCCCCCATTTCTAACACCTCACTTTCGTCTGACTAGGTTGCATCAGCTCCTGTGCTGGTATTTATAACTGTTTTTAAAACCTGATATTCCATTTCCAGTAGCTCCGTGGGGGTGAGCTGAACTTGCAAGGCCCCTAGCCAAGCAGCTGCTGCCAGTGTGATCCCTCTTTCCCTTCACATCCTGCTCAGAAAAGCTCCCCACAGTCAACCTGGTGCCACGGCTTACTGGCATGGTCTCTTTAATTAGCTGGCCAAGGCACGAGGCAGACCTTCATTAAAGAGATAGCTGATTGAAGTCTGGGGGCAGGGAAGGGGGGGTTGTTTGTGTTTTAAACTGTGCTTAATTCAATTGTCTCTGTTTTAAGGCAGCTTCCTTATTTGCTTCTCCCCTCAAATCCCTCTCGACACCAGCCGGAGCATTTCCAAATGTAAAAAAAAGAAAAAAGCCAAAGTAGCTATTTTTAAACTGACAAATATGGGAGAGGGAGTGGCCACGGGGGGGGAGGGGGGAGTCCTTTTCAGACACTGAGTACTCTCATAAGCGCTATTGCCTTTAGCTGCAATATTACTAATGCAATTCCAGCACACACACTATTCCCTGCAATAGAATCATGAGCCAAGGGTGTTTGAACTCCATCCCCCATAATGATTCCTGAAGGGCCCGAATTAGCTCTGAGCTCCCCTGCAACCAACATATGGAAGCAGATCTCCATAACTTCACCTGCTAGGTCTGGAGCGGATGTGGTCTCCCCCACAGCCTGCCCACTTAAGCGGCAAGTAGCAGACACTGAGTTAGCTGCGTGCTCACCTTCCAGCCAGTGCACCATCTCATGTTCCCCAAATGTTGGGTTTTCCTGCACAAGTCCTCTAATGGGAAAGGGATCTTGTAGCTGGGAATGCCACATTCCCAAGTGGATGGGTGTTGGGGATGCGATGCTCCATGGAGGGACCTGTTATGATCGGCCATGACTCTTACTGTGGAACTCCAGAGGCTTCTGCTGTGGCTCTTGCCAGAAGACAAATTCCAATTGCCCGGGGTTATAAATACAAACGATCTGATGAAAAGAGTGAACCTTCTGGGCAGTAGCATCAATCACGCATCTACTAAATCTACAAAGCTATCTCTTGAAATAACAATTTATAAACTCTGACATCACAGGCAGTTTTGAAGCTTGGCTTTAGCACATCACAGTGCTATATCTCCACATGACAACAGCCCTCCATTCTCACTACAACAATCCCACCTCCAAAACCCCATTCCTCAGTGTGTTTCCAACAGTAACTCTCTGTCTCTTCCTAATATAAATCGCCTGACTCTCAGGCAGTAGGGAGAGGAGAACCATAATTACTGCTTGCGAGCCTTATAGAAAACTAACTCCACCAAAAAAGAGGTTTCCAGAAACTGCATTTTCTTTTCCAATCTTTTTGCCTTCCCTAGAAAGTCTGGAGAATCATATCCCAAAACTAAGTGAAGCAGCATAGCCTAGGGTTAGGAGGAGGAATTGGGAGCCAGGACTCTTGGGGTATATTCCAGACTCTACTAGACTCAATGAGTTTCCTTGGGCAACTTCTCCATGCTCCCACTTGAAAAAGGGGAAAACAGTATTTGCCTACCTCACGGTGGTTTATGTACTAATGCATGCAGTATTATTTTGAAAGTGTTTGGAGATCCTCAGATGAAAAGTGCACTATTAATAGGCCTGTAATTCTGGAAGCTCCTACCAGACCAATTCCAAATCCATGCACTTCATCTTGACAAAGTCCCACAGAGAAATCTCTTTTTCAGTAATGAAATATAATAAATTGTGTCATCTACAATGCATTCTCCTGGTTAGAAATATTTACCTCCCCTGTCTCTTCTATTCTGACATATATTAACATGGCCCATAATATACTTGGCAAACACTTAGAATTCAAAATCAATAAAGAATTGTGATAGAAAAAAATCTAAATCAGATTCTGATCTATTTAACCAAGTCTCTGCTACTGTAATTCCATTGTCTTTAGAGGAGTTGCTCCTGATTTGCACTGGTGTGACTGAGATAAAAATGAGGCCCACTATTCTGTGGCATGGTTCCATCTCCTGATGATACAATCACACCCGTGATTGACAGACGGCAGTTTAAATGGGAGACAGAACTAAATAGTTCACTCCCCACAACACCTGATGTGCTCCTTATGTCCACCCTCAATCATAAATTTTCTATTCCTCACACAAGCCCTAAGGACACCCCCACCTCACACCATAAACCACCAGGGGTGGGGTGGGGGATCGGGAAGGAAAGTTACAAGTATAATACTTTCTAATGAAGGGATAATCTCTGTTGCTTTGTAGTATATGAAACAATAAATAGCAGCTGAGATTGATTAAATGCAGAAGCAAAGCTGAGGCCTTCCATCAATCACAAAGGAGCATTTATTTTGAATACCCTACAAAGCAAGAGGGATAATAGCTATTATTCAAGAAACCCATAACATGGAAAAAGAACAGTTTGTTTCCCATCTGACAGCGATGGACTGCCTGTTTCTCAGACTGCCTAATGACATGCACATTGAAGACTAGGCTGACTGACTGCAGCAAGCTCTTGGAAAGAAGGTCTACAACATGAAGACTAGTAGGAGTGGCTTGAAATGGCAAAGCATGATTGGTCAGTTCAAAGTTCTAGTGTTCTTTGCCAGGGTGGGGCTGGCATTCAATCTCTCTTGTTTACGACTGGCTGAAATGCCTCTTTTGGGGTATATTTTCTTTTTAGTTATATTTACACTGGGAAGGGTCGCCGAGAAAAGAACACTTTGGCTGGATGGTGTTGCCCGGGCTCCAATGGACACTTGACTAAAACTTTGCTAGGCACAACAGGTTCTCAGCTATTCAATTCAGAAACTCTTATCCTTCTCATCAGCATCTTGCTACAAAACATACTATGCCAGTCAGTTAACGTACTCACTGCCAAGGACATACCAGATGCGGGAGAGCGGGGGGTGTACAGATTTACAAAAGCGGGACCTAATACATTCTAATATTTCACTAATTTCAAGCCTTCTCCCATTTTACAAAAAGGGATTGGGTCTCAGAGAGCGTAAGGCCAGAACACACACATTACAGCAGCTACAGTGGATTTTAATGCTCATGAAGATGCACAGGAACACGAGGAACTAAATCCTCTATTTGGCCCCAGCAAAGGTATCTCATCTGCAGCAGCAGTGCAATCATTCACCTCACCTCTTTAGAGGCGAGATCAGACTTGTTAGCCCATTTAGTTCTTGGCTCCTCTACTGTGACAATGAACAATAGTGCTAATTGTGGCTGAAATATCTAGTCACATATGAACTGGACCAAAACCACCCTTTAATTTCATGTGCACCCAACTGCTGATAAATGAAAATGACTTTCATTTCCCCACCAACCTGGGACAGGTTTCAAACCTGCTACCTACAGGAAATAATCAACTATCTCCTGAGTCATCTAGTACCAGTCTTGTTTTTTGGACTCTTGACAATTCGTGCCTTGGCTCCTGTCCGTTCCTGTCCCTTGTGGATCTGGGCTGGAACCGACAGACTTCCTCTCTGTGACATTCAAGACCTGTGAGCTAATAATAGCTTAGGGAACTTTACTGTCATCATCTTGTGAGCCTATGTGAGAATATGGGCAGATGTTCAGGAAAGATGAAAAAGAAAGGCAAAGCTCACTAATGTTTCAAAATATTGCATGAGGTTATTCAGAATAAATGTTAGTGATATTTCTGATCAGGAAGTGGTTTTGCAGTAAAATCTCCACTGCTATCATACAAGAGACAGCTTCTGAGTAAGTGCGGGCATCATCTTCCATCTAAGACACTAATTGCTCCACACCTTAGTTCCTTTTTCTCAATGAAGCAGAAAGGTTATGCCGTTCAGTGTCCTGTCCTCCCCCTAAGACTTGCAAGTAGATTTGGTTATGGTTCTTTGCACAGAGCCCCACATGATTCTCCAGAAGTAGTGCCAGTCATACTGTAGCAGCCCATTTAAGAGGCATGGATGATGAATTCACCGGCCACGAGGTTACAAGCTATAGGGCAGGGTTCTCAGACTTTTGTACTGGTGGCCCCCTTCACATACCAAGCTTCTGAGTGTGACCTCCCCCCTATACATTAAAAACACTTTTATATATTTAACACCATTATAAATGCTGGAGGCAAAGCAGGGTTTGGGATGGAGGCTGAGAGCTCATGACCCCCCTCGTAATAACCTTGTGACCCGCTGAGGAGTCCCGAACCCCAGTTTGACAACCCTTGCATACAGCAGGAACTCACTCAGGAACAGACTGAAAAATTCTCAAGACCTCATCTTGACCAGCCTTAGTTTGACTACCCAAAGGTACAAAGACCCAATGAACAAAATCCAAAAAAAATTTGAATATAATTTTCACTTGTCTGGGAAATTATCTTCTCTGCTCACTGCCTCGGATTCCCTCATGCTAAAGTGAGGTCTAGTGGGTAAAGCCCAGGACTAGGAATCAGGAAACAGTTTCTGACAATGACTTGATGACCTTAGACCTCTCAGTGCCTCCATCTGCCTACCTGCAGCCTGGTGATATCCCCACCTACCTCAGGGATGCTGAGAAGTTTAATAAATTAATTTTTTTCTGCAGCACTTTGAACTCCTTGTCACTACTGAACTGCAAAATAGAATTATATTATTCATAAGGGGGATTTAAGGACATTGATTGTTATCAATTTCAAAATTCACCTAAGCAGTGTAAATTGCAGTTATGTTCTAAGGCCGAGAGGTGCACTCCCAGATATCTATGTAGGGAAACGGTGTGTGAACGTATGTATTTACCAACAGTGACCTTTGCTATTTACCAGACTGCTAGGTAGCAGGTAGTTGAGTTTTGTTTGTACAAGAATAATATCTAAGCAATTATTTTATGCCCCTCCATTACAGGCATCATCAAAACAATACTTTGCCTACAGTTGAAGATGCAAGGCAAAAATAAGCAGCTTGCTTATAAACAAATAGCAACTAGGGCAGAGCTGTGCTCATGTGACGCCTAATCCATTGCTTTAAAATGTGAGCTTTACAAGTTTGGATAAATTTGGTCCTTCATCTTTACAGCAAGGTGGAGGACAAACTTTGGGCATCACTAAGAAATCATAGAAGATTAGGATTGGAAGAGACCTCAGGATGTCATCTAGTCCAAACCTCTGCTCAATGAAGGACCAACCCCAACTAAATCATCCCAGACAGGGCTTTGTCAAATTGGGCCTTATAAACCTCTAAGGATAGAGATTCCATCACCTCCCTAAGGAACCCATTCCAGTGCTTCATCACCCTCCTAATAAAATAGTTTTCCTAATATCCAACGTAGATCTCCTGCACTGCAACTTGAGACCATTACTTCTTGTTCTGTCATCTGCCACCACTGAGAACAGCCTAGCTCCATCCTCTTTGGAACCCCCCTTCAGGTAGCTGAAGGCTGTTATCAAATCCCTCCCCCCACTCTTCTCTTCTGCAGACTAAATAACCCAGTTCCCTCAGCCTCTTCTTGTAAGTCCTATACCCCAGCCCCCTGATCATTGCACTCCGCTATGTGTAAGGTGGGAGTTGAAACATCCTAAGCAGAGAAATCTTTATTTGTTTTATTGTCACACTTAATCTTATAAACCCACTTGCTTACAAAAAACAAAACCAAGAAACCCCTCACAAACCCTCATGTTATCAACAAGCTCTTGAGAATGAAAGACAAATTTTAAATACTTGGGGGGGGGAGGAGTTGGAGTGAACCATCTCTTGCTGGCAACAAGTGGCTGGATCTAAAAGGTAAAGTCTCTAATGGGAGGGAGAGACTGTGCTGTGCTTACAAGAGATAATGTGAGTTTCCTCCAGCCGAACATCTAAAGGCCAGAAAGCCCAATGTGAAAATGTCAGAATAAAATGGGGCCGAGCAGCTGCTAAAGACATAAATACAGATCTAAAACCTGCAGGTTTAAGAGGACTGCACACAGAATTAGCACATGATTGCAGACAGCACCGGCAGACAGGGGGAGCGACAGCCCACCCTGCTCAGCACACTGCTGCCAAACATGCTAATGCCAGCAAAATGTCTTGGCAAACATGCTAATGACGCCATGGTGGAGGTGGGACTTACAAAACAACCTCTGCAGCACAGGAGTCAAGGAAGGTCATTCATTAACAATGACATACCAGAGAAAGAGGGCAGCACAATACCTCTTAAAGTTAAATATTCAAAAGCATTTCCTCAGCTTCCCACAGCTATAGACAATTAGTTTAAAAAGGCCTCTCTGCTTCTGGCATCCCAGGAATGGTACTCTCTGGTCCCAACACACCGGAGTTTGGAAGAAGGCTAGGATATCTCTCTCCCTTCTTCATACAGCAATGATTTGAAAGATCTCTGAGCGGGAAGAGAACCCCCGATGGATCACGCCTTCCCTCTTCTCAGCAGGTCAAGCTGCCACCTGCACATTCAAGGTCCCAAAACATCCAAGAAACACAAACTTAATACCCACACACAGTTCAATAAATGAACCAGATGGCTTTGGGACAGAAAGTAGCCTAAAGGGTAACGATGGCAAGGGATGCTCACTAGGCCGGGTTCAAATGCACAAGAAATCAGCTAACTCCAGCTACATAGCTAGTGCAGGTTTGATACTTTATATTGAAGAAAACTTGGGCAACCCAAGGTCAGACACATTCCTCTATTGCTTTGGAGGCCACAAGTACATGGTTCGCCATTCTGGATTTCCACAAAGCCTACTGGCAACTTTCTACACCAGCTTTCTTGCTCCTTACCCTGAAACATCGGATACTGGCTGCTGTCAGACAGGACACTGGGCTAGATGGACACTGGGCTAGGGGCACAGCTTTTCTTGACCTGCTGCTCATAAACCATGAATAATTAGTAGGGGATGCAAAAGTGGACGGGAACCTGGGAGGCAGTGACCATGAGATGGTCGAGTTCAGGATCCTGACACAGGGAAAAAAGGAGAGCAGCTGAATACGGACCTTGGACTTCAGAAAAGCAGACTGACTCCCTCAGGGAACTCATGGGCAGGATCCCCTGGGAGATGAACATGAAGGGGAAAGGAGTCCAGGAGAGCTGGCTGTGTTTTAAAGAAAACTAGCAGGCTCTGAATTTCAGTCACACAGCTCCCTCCATAAACATTTGCATTGCTTATCTGCTGAGTTAAGAGAGAAACTCTGAAAATGTACTTCTGCATTCCTCCAGCCGAGTTCAAAACAAAGGGAAGAGATGTCAATTGCCTTAAATGGCTCGGGGCATCTCCAGAGATCACTTAAAATGCTTGAAGTGTTAATACCCATACACACTGGAGATAATACGGAACAGTCAATACGCAATAGCTGTTAATCCTCGGGGAAGGGATTAACTGTGGGTTTATAGCACAATATGTGCCTTGCCAGTGTGGATGGGTAGGGAGTTATAGTGCTCCTGGAGGCTTTGTAGCGCTATAACGTGTCAGTGCCAGTGTAACCAAGGCCTGAAACACATTTTAAAGCAGGTGGCCTGAACTTCTTGAGAGCAGCTGCTGTACAAATTACCAACAATTGTTTTTGGTGCCCTCTGCTGTCCCCTTCTTCTCAGACATTTTGCTGCCCATTCATACACCCAGAGCTCTGTCCAAATAACCCACACTCATATACAGAGAGGGCCCATTTGTGCACCTGACGTGTACTGGTGAGCACCTACTCACCTAAGTAGGCTTATTTACTTCAATGAGACTACCCAGGTGGGAATTTACTAATGTAGGTAAAGGGGGAAAATTATCGGGCCCATATAATTAGCACGTTACCAAAGAGTTTAAATTGTGGCCATCTTCACCATGTTTACCGTAACCCCCCTGGGAGCACTCCTGCAGTGCAGGCTATGGAAATGCATTTGACTGTTGTGGCTAATTTTAGGTCTAAGGAGCGTGGATTCAAATTCAGAAATCAAGAGACTACAAAGCTTAACCTATACCAAGGGCCTGATCCAACGGAAAGACTTGCACTGATTTCAACAGGCTTTGGATCAAAATCTAACACACCCAGAGTGAAATCCTGGCCCTGCTGACATCAATAGGAACACTCCCCATGGGGTCAGGATTTGATTCCCAGGCTATTTCCATGGGGTTATCCAGAACTGGCTTGCACACATGGGCTGGGGAAATCATATCACCCATGCGACTTGCCAACAGGACTCTCTAAATGAGGGCATTCAAATAGCAGAGGGAGGGATGCAGGAAGAGAAGAGAAGGCATCTGCAGAAAGACAATTATCAGGTAGAATCTCTGCCTCTGCACTGTAAGCCAGCTCTGATCAGATGGGCTCTAAGTCACACTCCATACCCCAAAACAAAGACCTGGAAATAAATCCAGGAGTAAAGGGACTGAGGTCTAGTTGGAAAGTGCTCCTGAAAAGCTGCTGCCTGGGGCTAAACATATCACATCTATAATGCTTTGAAACAGCACAAAAGGAGAACTGCATGGATGCATCACAATTATTCCTCATCGGAGGTGCCACTTCTTTCAGTCCAAGGTAAAATACATGTGGTACAGCTATTTCTTCTACCTGTAGGATTCTTGCATAAGAATCTTTTGTCCACCTTGCTGCAATTGGCTTGGATGCTTGGTAACCTTCCAAAAGAGTAAAAACTATGCTTAGTTCTGCAGAAATCCTGTGTTTAGGACCTGAGCCAATCATACCTTGATAAAGGATAGCCAATCTAATCCAACATCCGGGTAATATTTCAGAATTTCATGGACATCAAGCAGGTGTTGCTTTGGGGAGATATTAGTCGAGGACTGAAACTAGATAGTGTTATGCTTAACTAATTCCAAAGGGCAAGAGAGCCTAACAGAAAAAGGCAGGAGCCACTAATAAAATAACAATACTTAGCACTTATAGAGTGTCTTAGTACCAGCTGATCCTGGTGAAAAGCCACGGAGAGATTAAAGAAGACGGCCAGTTCATCTGCTCTTCTGGCTATGCAATAGCGACCACCGGAGAACTCCAGGATCAGGGACCATAAGAAAATGATGAGGGGTTCAAAAGAGATTTACAGAACTAAGATCATGCTCCAAGGGAGCAGAACAAAGGAGTAGCCTCCAAACGTGTTCGACCCAGTTGGGTTCCACACAGTACTTGAATCATCCCTCTTGGAAAACATCTAAAGCATTGCATAACGGAGTCGTGCAGGCTCCACTTCCTCCTGTTTGCTCCAGAACCAACCGTTTCTTCCAGACACTGCAGTTGCTCCTAGGATCTAAGCACAGATCCTTAAGGAGGGCAGCAAATGACTCCCCGGCTCATTATTATTATTATGTATTTGTTTTCCTTCCTGTGTTGGTAACTAAACCAACAGGGCTAGAGTTTCTAGATGTGGGCACAGTATGTGACCCTGCATCAGTAGGTCTGGTCTCTGGGGAAGGAGAATCGGATTGCCTAGAGACAGCTGAATGAGGGGTCTACATACCATGAGCTGTGTGGCCAGAGCTCTCTCCCTTCTCACTGCTCTGAGCGCTGTGTGCACCAGGGCTACGGGAGGAAAGGTACAACCTGCTCAATGCCTCAGACAGAGCAGAGAAGACACAAGATACCTGCTTGCTGCAGGTATAACCCTTCATCTGTCCCCTACCACATTAAGTGCACCCCTCCTCTGCTCCCTACTGTGATGTACCTACTAAGGGGGCAGGGCTGATGCTGTCAGGATGCTCCCCAGCCAGCTGGGCACATGGGACAGCTGGTAGAGGCCCTAACCCCAGCCAAGCAGCACCCTTTGGAGATCAGAGGAGGAAGTGCAGAAACCACTTCCCCCCAGTCTCAGCTCTTAGAAACAGAGAGGGGGGGATTGCAGAGTAGGAATCTAAAGCAACAAACTAATCCACCAAAACCAGGACTACTGGCAAGCCAGGTGGGCACCAGTATTATGTGCACTGTGACACTGAACCCGGTTCAGAGCAGATCTGCCAAATAGGCCTCGTAATGCTGGAAGCTGCTCACCCCTTCCCTACATAATGCCCCCATCACTGCTGCACCAGTGGGAAATATTCTGAGAGCAAACAAGGCCTTGGTTAGCAGAGTGTTGAGTTATGCTGGAGCAGCCCCGACACAGGCGGAAGACCTAATAAGTTAAACCAACAAAAAATGTGTATTTATATTATGCCAGTGCACAGCTCAGGGCCCCACTATACACACACACACCACATGTACATTCTGTAGTCAGTTCCCCAAAGAGCCTACAGTCTAAATAGACAAATCAGACTAAGGATGGGAGGGGAAACTGAGGCAAGGGGAGGGAAGCGACTTGCCCAAGGTCACGCAGCAAGTCAGTGGCAGAGCTGGGACTAGCACCCATGTCTCCCAGACTTGCACTCTAAAGTTCCAGTGGGTGGGGCACGGTGTCTCGAAAGGCAAAAGCTTAGATTGTGAGGACCACAGGAAAAAACTGCAGTTACTGGGGAGGGTCGCTGGGATAGCGATGAAAATCCTCACAGGTTAAACAGCATGCTACAAACCATCCATTTTAGTCAGCAAGTCTGGAGAGGGGAAAGAGGCGGCTGGGCTCAGGAGTAGCCCTCCGCTTGCTCCTGTGCATCCCTGCTTGCTGAGCGTACGTGCGTGTGGGAGCAGCATGTGGGTGTGATTTCATGTGGATAGAATTTCATGCGAGAAGTCACAGGTGCAAAGGGGAATCAAACCCAGGATCAAACACACCTCGCTGGGCAGGGGAAAATCTACAGGCTCAACACACCCCCAGTTCAACCCAGGAGGTCACAAACTGCCAGAGTCCCCATGAAAAGCTGGGATATTATCTAAAGCAGTTCATTTGATCTCTGGTTATTAGACACCAGCCTCGCCCTCCCTGACCACAGACTACGCAGACTAATACCATCAGAGAACTTCTGTTCAAAGGGGTGGGGGACTGGGCGAGACGGGGGGTGAGGAGTGTGTTTTGCTTGTAGCATGAGGCTTGTCTTGTTGGTTTAGATTTTGAGCCTGTGGTCTGCTGAGCAAACCACAAGGATTATATCTACCCCAGGGTTTCAGTTTTCACCATCTCCTCCCCTCCTGCCTTTCTTTTTCAGGATTCTGACAGGGCTGTGACACGCGTCAGCTCGGTGAAAATCATCGACCCGGCTTTCCAGAAGACTGTGGTGAAGTGAAACAAAACCAGCGCCAACCTTTCAACCCACATGTGCTACCATAAAATAAAGGAGCCCAAAAGAAACACACATGGACGCATGTCACCATGTCCCTGCTGGAGCCCTGCCCCTGCATTAAGTGATTCCCTGCTGAAGGACACAGGCATGAAAATGTGCCTGGATCCAATCTGGGCCGGAGATACATGTAAGGGTGTTACACTCTGCGGCCTAGGATGCATTTGTGCATTCTCCACAGCAATGCAAGGGTTAAAACTGTGCTTCTTCAGAGGTGAAGAACAAAGGGAGCTGCTTCTCCCCTCCCCCGGATGTGCATGCCCCATTCAGTTCAGAGGGCAGGCAGAATGCACCCCAGGGCCATGTTAGGCATGGGGATGGAGTACCAGGGGAGTTTAGGGATGCCTTATTGGACTGGTCTTCCTCACTTGCCAAAGTCGATGATTAGTCCACTGCCTCCCTTCCTCTTTTGCATTCCTGTGACCGTGTGTTCTCCGGTGTTGTAGACAGATGACAGCAGCACATGTCAGGGGATGTATCCATCTGGCAGCTCTTACAAGTCAACCTCACTAAGCAATAGAGGACCAAGCGCCAGTGACTGAGAAGTCCCGTGAGCGTGAGTATTGGACTTCAGAGCATCCTGTATCCTATTTCATAGAATATCAAGGTTGGAAGGGACCTCAGGAGGTCATCTACTCCAACCTTCTGATCAGACCAGGACCAATCCCCAACTAAATCATCCCAGCCAAGGCTTTGTCAAGCCTGACCTTAAAAAACCTCTAAGGAAGGAGATTCTACCACCTCCCTAGGTAACCCATTCCAGTGCTTCACCACCATCCTAGTGAACTTTTTTCCCTAATATCCAACCTAAACCTCCCCTACTGCAACTTGAGACAACTACTTCTTGTTCTATCAACTGCTACCACTGAGAACAGTTTAGATCAGGAGTCTCAAACATGTGGCCCAGGCGCCGCATGCATCCCACGAAGCCCTTCCCTGCGCCCGCGAAGCTCCCTGGCACCCCCTCTCCCCGCCATAGCAGTTTCCGGGAGGGAGGGGCCAGAAGCGGAGGCTTCTCTGCTGCCTGGCTGGGCCGCTGCCGATCCCCAACTACCAGGCGCTGCTACTGCGGCTTCAATGAATGAGCTGGGGCGGCACTTCCCAGGAGCCCTCTGCAGCGGTGGCCAGGAGCTCAGAGAAGGAGGTGGGGTAGGGACAGGACCTCATGGAAGGGGTGGAGAGGAGGTGGGGCTGGGGGACAGCGAGGGGGCGGGGCATGTCCGTGATGCGGCCCTCGGACCAGTGCACTAGTCTTCATGCGGGCCGCATGTTTGAGACCCCTGCTCTAGCATATCTACCATTCCTCCTCGTTTAATGTAATCTGCAAACTAGCTGAGGGTGCAGTCTACTCCAACCTCCAGATCATTAATGAAGATATTGAACAAAACCAGCCCCAGGACCGACCCTTGGGGCACTCCGCTTTATATCAGCTGCCAATTAGACATGGAGCCATTGATCACTACCCATTGAATCCAACAATCTAGCCAGCTTTCTATCCACCTTATAGTTCATTCATCCAGCCCATACTTCTTTAACTTGCTGGCAAGAATACTGTGGGAGACCGTATCAAAAGTTTTGCTAAAGTCATAGAATAACACATCCACTGCTTTCCCCTCATCCACAGAACAAGGTATCTCATCATAGAAGACAATTAGGTTAGTCAGATATGACTTGTCCTTGGTGAATCCATGCTGACTGTTCCTGATCACTTTCCTCTTCTCTAAATTCTTCAAAATTGATTCCTTAAGGACCTGCTCCATGATTTAATCCTGTCCCAAGCAGGACTACCAGCTCTGGCTGAAATGATCCTTGGCAGGATCCAGGGAGAGGCCACAGGCCACACCTACTGTTTGGAACCCTAGGGAGCCAGTAATCCCGCACACGCAGGACACACAAAAGGGATGAACCCCCAGAGATCTAGGGGCATTAACAAGGAAACAATTTGCCAGACTGAATTATCCAAAACTGGTGCCCTGTTTCCATTTCCGCTTGTCCACTCCTCTCATTCCTCTCCCTTTTACTTCTCCTTTTCATCTTCCTCCCCCACTTCAGCTCTTTCCTGTCTCATCTCCCTCCTCCTTTTTCTTCTCTCTTCCACCTTGCTCTCTCCTCTTCCTCTTGCTTCTCCTTTTATTTGTATTAGGGCATCATAGACTCATTGATTTTAAGGCCAGAAGGGACCAGATCATCTAGTCTTACCTCCTGCAAATTGCAGACCACAGAATCTCACCCACCTACTCCTCTAATAGGTCCACAAACTCTGTCTGAGTCATCAAATCTTGATTTAAAGACTTCAAGTTTCAGAGAATCCACTATTTTGTGTAGTTCAAACCAGCAAGTGACCCATGCCCCATGCTGCAGAGGAAGGTGAAAAAACTCCAGAGTCTCTGCCAATCTGACCTGGAGGAAAATTCCTTCCTGAACTCAAATATAGTGATCAGTTGTGAGAATGTGGCTGAGACTCACCAGCCAGACACCTGGGAAAGAATCCTCTGTAGCAACTCAGAGCCCTCCCCATCTAGTACCCCATCTCCAGCCACTGGAGATATTTACTAACAGCAGTCACAGATGGGACATATGCCATTGTAGGTAATCTCATCATACCATAAATTTATCAAATTCAGTCTTGAAGCCAGTTAGGGATTTTTGCCTCCACTGTTCCCCTTGGATGGGTTGTTTTAGAACTTAGCTCCTCTGTTGGTTAGGAACCTTCATCTGATTTCAAGTCTAAAGTTTTTGATGGTCAATTGATGCCATTTGTTCTTGTGTCAACATTAGCCCTTAATTTAAATAATTCCTCCCTCTCCCTAGTGTTTATCCCTCAAATGTATTTATCGAGTGAAATCATATCTCCCATCAGCCTTCTTATGGTTAAGTTGAGCATCCAAGCTCCTTAAGTCTTGTCTCATAAGGTAAGTTTTCCATTCCTCTGATCATCCTATTGGCCTTTCTCTGTACCTGTTCCAGTTTTAATTCACCTTTCTTAAACCTGGGAAACCAGAAATGCACAAAGTATTCCAGATGAGATCTCATCAGTGCCTTGTATAACATTATTAACTCTTCCCTGTCTCTACTGGAAATAACTCTCCTGATATATCCTAGGACTGCATTAACCTTTTCTTCAGAGCTGCATCGCACTGGCAGCTCATAGTCAACCTGTGATTGATCAATAATCCCAGGTTTTTCTCCTCCTCCCTCTCCTTTGTCACTTCCATCTGCTACATCCCCATTTTACAGTAAAACATATTTCTTCTTAGTCCCCACATGTATGACCTTACACTTTGCACTATTAAATTTTATCTGATTTCTATTACTCCAGTTTTTGTTGTCATCCAAATCTTTGTGTCTATCTCAGTGCGACAGGAATGGGACTCACCACTGCAGCACCTCCTGCTGGCTATCATGGGAATTACCTCTGTTCGCCACGGTGCCCTTCTCTGGGAGTGCCTTGCCACCGTCACTTTTGTTCCAGGACCCACACCACTCCCAGGACTGTGGGGTACTCTTCTGTGACACTGCTATCTGGCTGTGCCACAGTCTATGTTCCCCCCCTTCCAGGGGACCTGCAATCTCTGTTCAGCCACTCCGTCAGTGGCAACTGCAGTCCGTTGTCTCAGGGCCGCTTCCCGTTCAGCTCCAGCATCTGCTTCTGCCCTTACCTCAGGGCCTCAACCTCCAGGCCCTAGCAGCCAGCCAGAGGCTCTCTCCTGGTCCCTGCTTGCAGCACTGCTTTGTCCCAGGTGCTGGTACTCCTTCTTCCTGCTAGGAGCCTAGTCTTTGCCCCTCAAGTTCCAGTCAGCTACCAAATTCTGCTCTGCCCTACAGCCCTTCTTATCTGAGCCTGCCAGACCATGATTAGCTGTTCCTCTCCGTCTTTTTCTAATTAGCTGCCTCCAGTGCAACCCCCTAGGGCCGCTTCTAACCCCTTAGGGCTAGTGTGTGGCAGAAGCCCTATCACACTCTGTCTTTTGTATTTTACAGCACCCCCCACACTCAGGTGTACAAACATACACAGTGCAGGAAGGCAGAAACATGGAAATATGACCTCTTATTATGGAGACACACACCATCTTACCACGTGACATGCAACTGTCCAGGCCTGAGAAGTATGGCTGAGAAGAAGCAGAGACTCGCTAGAAAAAGCAACAAAACGCTTAAAGGCTGTGTCTGCTCCGAGGATGTTCTGAAATTCTCTCCGTCAGTCTAGTATTAGTGGGAGCATTCATGTAAGCAGCCACCAGCATTCTTACCCACTGTGTCATGTAATCCTGCTCTTGGCAGGCCTAAATGACCTGATGGTAAACACACCAGCAGCTGGCCTAGACAAGCACTCCCAGCTTTGCTAGCACCAGTAACCCTCAGTGTAGGGAAAGGCATGAATTAACTCATTACCAGTCACACTCCTTTTATCGCCTCTTTCCAGAGTTCAGCATTTTCTGCATTTCTGTGGTTACGCTGTGCGTCTGTGGGAGGGAAGGGAGAGATCAGCAATACCAACCCTGTGCTTCAGGATCAAAGCCAATCAGTAACTTCCTGAACTTCCCCCATAGGCGTGGGACTTTCAAATTGACCAGCATGGGGGTTTACGCCTTCCTCTCAAGCATCTGGTACTGGTGACTAGACAGGATAAAGGACTAGATGGAGCCACTGATCTGGCCTGGCAATAACTGTGTGGGTGTATTTATCTATTTATTTTTTAAAGGAAAGTAAACCACTTCACCAATAGATCAGAATTCCCCAAACCCTCTGATGCAGAATGTATCAGAGGACACTCTTGCATAATGAAGGTTGCCCCCCACAGGGTATCTTGAAGCATCCCTGCCTGATGAAGTTGTATGGATTTGCACTGCCCTCTGAAGGTCTGTGTGCAACACTATGTTTGTAAGTGCAGCTGATTATTTCCCTCCAGGTTTAAAATCCTTCTGTCAAAATCATTACATGTGCACCGAGAGCCATAAGGAAAAGCACTGAGATCTGTCTTCTGCCTACGGCCTCAAGGCTGTCATAAGAACATAAGAATGGCCCCGCTGTGTCAGCCCAAAGGTCCAGCCAGCCCAGTATCCTGTCTGCCAACAGTGGCCAATGCCAGGTGCCCCAGAGTGAGTGAACCTAACAGGTAATGATCAAGTGATCTCTCTCCTGCCATCCATCTCCACCCTCTGACAAACAGAGGCTAGGGACACCATTCCTTACCCATCATGGCTAATAGTCATTAATGGACTTGACCCTCCATGAATTTATCCAGTTCTTTTTTAAACCCTATTATAATCCTAGTCTTCACAACCTCCTCAGGCAAGGAGTTCCACAGGTTGACTGTGCAGTGTGTGAAAAACTTCCTTTTACAGTAAAACCTCGATATAACGGACTAATTCGGGCGAGGGGGTGTCCGTTAAAGCCGAAAGTCCGTTATTTAATAATAAAAAAAAAACGAGCAGCCCACCCAAATTAGTCCGTTATATCGAGGTTTTACTGTATAATAAACTATCATGGCAGCCGGGAGCTGTGAGTCAGCCCGCCCGGGTCCGGCTGCTGGGACCCTGGCGGGAGCCGTCATCCAGCCCGCCTGGGTCCCGGTTGCTGGGACCCGGGTGGGAACCGTCAGCCAGCCCGCCTGGGTCCCCGGCTGCTGGGACCCGGGCGGGAGCCGTCAGCCAGCCAGCCCGCGAAAAACGGATTTCGGATACATCGGAAATTTTGTCCGTTGCATCCGAAGTCCGTTAAATCGGGGTTTTACTGTATTTGTTTTAAACCTGCTGCCTATTAACTTCATTTGGGGTCCCCAAGTTCTTATATTATGGAAACAATAACTTTTTCTTATTCACTTTCTCCACACCACTCATGATTTTATAGACCTCTATCATATCCCCCCTTAGTCTCCTCAATGCTACTAATACTGTTTCTTTGCCAGAGTCAAAGCCCAACAGTGAAGGGTCCACGGTGCCGATAGAGACTAGCAAGAACCTAGCAACTGTGATTCACGAGTCTGACACTTCCAGAGGTGATGACTGTAATTTCCTCTGCCTAGGCCTGGTCAAACAAACAATCAGAAGCTCCAGCATCTACAACACAGAGTAACCGATCTCTTAAACCAGACTATCCACCAAGAGCACATCACACCAGGCCGTTTCCCTGTTTGCTTCAGGATCCAGTTCAGGATTCCTGTCCTAATCTTTAAAGCCCTCAGAGATCTGTAACTAAGACCCTCACTCCAAGACCCCACTCTTCATTCATCATCCGACAGCACTGTACTCATCAAGCTCATCACTGTACTACCAGCTCATGGGATGAAATCTTCAGGAACTGGAAGCAAGGTAAAATTCTAGCCTCTTTGAAGTCAATGCCAAAATTTCCACTCAGGTCAATGAGGCACCATTTCAACCCAGGAGTTGATAGTGTAGAGTCTTAGCCTATGGAGTTGTGATCTGATCCAGTCCAAAACTAACCCTCTCACAGAGGACAACACAAAATAACAGAAGCTGCAGACAGATGATGAGGGGGCAGAGCAGGTAGAGGCAGGAGAAAGAGAAGCAGATTGTTAAAAATACGAGCATAAACAGCCGCAGATGGTTATGCAAAGTCTTGAGCAAGTGCTCACTTACCTCTGGGGTCACTGAAATTAGTCACACACCTCAAGTTAAGCACACCTATAAATCTTTGCAGGATGGCAAAAACAGCATCTATCTGAAACCAGTTATGTGTTCTGTATCTTAATGATGTCTTCAGTGACTAGATACCAAAGTGATCAGGAGGGCCTTAGATTAGAGCTCAGCAATGAAAGATGATCCATTACTGCAGAGTATAGGTATTTTTTCCCTTGTTCTTACAAGAGATTTTTTCCCCAAATAGTTAATTTCTGTGAGGTGTGCCCTGTGATTCACTCAGCACAACGCACACAGCAGGGTGATGCAAAATCCTCTGGAGACATGGAGACACACCTGACTGAGATCACAAATTAAAATAAAGTTCTACATTTCAGGGAGCTTTGTCCACTTCGCAAAATCACCCCGCCGTTTGGACAGTCACTGGGAGACTCCTCCCCGGTTAGCTTCACAGCAGGCATAGGAAAGAAGGTAAGGAAGGTCATTACCAAAATGCACTGATAGAGATGTACATGAACCCAGAACTATGGAGACAGCGGCTCACTGTTGAGGACCATAGTATGGTGCCGTGTATGGGAACAGTACAACAACAGTACTGAACTCTGACGTGGTACTTGTCAACTGTACATCTATACAGGCTTTACGGAGGAAGATTCACAGCATTGGGCTGCCTAGGAGTGTCTAGAGGGAGTTTGAGGCATTGATTATGATTTATAAAGCCCTAAATGGCCTAGGAGAAGACAACATAAGGGGGTCACCTCTCACACCATACCATACTGCCACAGCTGTGGTCAGTGGGTTTGCCCATCCCCTTCATTGTAAAAGAGAGGGTGCAGCTGGCACGGTGTTTTCTGTGAGGGTTCCAGGACTCTGTGATTAGCTCCCTGTTTGGTCTGAAATACCCCAAATTCAGCATATTTCACAACGCTAGATGGGAATCTGTTCAATAGGGTTTCTGGAGAGAGCAAGGGGTCTGCCTCCCACGATAAAAGAATGGAAAGGATTTTATGTAAGAGGCTGGTTGGCTGGTAGAGATCTTGTTGAAATAATTATTTTAATGCTTCTACAATTTTGTCCTGTTATTAGTGATGTCTGAGGAAACCTAGACCATCCTTTTAAGTACTTTAAATCTAAATTTATAATTAAAATGATCTCTATTTTTCAGATGGGAAAACTGAGGCACAGCACTGTGACAGGATTTGCTCATCGGTGACAGAGCTAGGAACAGAATCCAAATCTCCTTGCTCCTAAGCAATGTCCTAAACATTAGACCACACTGTGCTAGGCTCTAGTCTAGTTTCTCATTTTCATGAGCCGTGATATTCAACAGGCAAGAAGAGAGATGGACACTGGTTTGGTGGGGGAAGTGGTGCCCATAGTGGGATTGGCTCCAGTAGGTAAGAGAGAGAGAGAATAGACAGCTTTATCCAGCTATGGTTCTGCCTCAAATAATTTTTAACTGGAGAAATAATGCAGTCATCATTTCTATTTTGAAAATAATGTTTTTAAAGTTTAAAGCTGAAGGCCTGGACATTGCTGGATTCAAGACTTTCCTTGTTAGAATAAGAACAGTTCATCAACGGGGCTTTGAAGCATAGCTACCAAACAAAACCACTGGCCATAAACCCAACCTTTAACTAGACCTACAGGCCCCATTTTTCAAAAGCAAGTCGCTATTTTGGATGTCTCCATTTGCTCTCTGAAGGGACCTGATTTTCACAGGGTGGCTGCTCAGCACTTCAAAGCATCTCACGTTGGGCACCCAGAAACTGAGCCACCAAAATAACTTAAGTCACTTGGCTACGTGCAGGATAAACTGGTCAGAGCTGTTCCACGTGCAAAATGCTGCATTTGCAAATCAAGTACCAGCATGCAACTGAGTGGTTGGCAATCCAATTACACAGCATCTGCATGTACAAGTGCCAACTGCATGCACAAATACAAAGATTTGCACACAAATAGATGCCCACACAAATACTGCAATCTGATCCTATTTGGCCTGCTCCCTGATTATTCTTTGTTTGTATGACAGCAGCGCCCAGAGACCCCTGAGCAGGATCAAAACACGATAGTGCTGGGCACTGTACAAAACATAAAATAAAAGTTTTCTGCCCCCAAAGAGCTTGCAATCTCAGATCCTCAGCTGGAGTAGCTCCAAAATGAGGATCTGGCCCTGTATGCTTGATAAAATATCTTTATCCCATTTTACACGTTTCAGAAGGAAATAGTTTCTGCAGTCAGTGCTGCCTCTTACACCGGGCCCTTCAGCATTCCTTTCCCCCTACACAGCTAGGAGAAGCAAGGAGCCGAGGGTGGGGCTTGTGGAGTGACACCAGCCTGAGTGACAGCTGCAGCATAAATAGCAGTGTTCTCCTCTATAAAACTAAAACATATTTCAAATGAGCAAGGTGTCCATTTTTGTTTGAAAAATAGCTTCTCCCTTCACAAAGGGGCACTCTCTTTAGCACATCCTCTCTCTATAAAGAAGCTGGCCCGTCAAAGAGGGCTGTGTGCGCTTTTTCGGCTTTAAGCTAACAACCAGATATTGCAGCACGGCTGCCTGTACAAACAGGGTTGAAGTAGAGCATGCAGTGGGGAGCGCAGCCTCCCTGAAAGCAGCGTGGAAAAATGACCCCATGGCTCACACGTTTTTATTTTCTCAGAAAACTTGAGAGTTGAAAGGTGGTCTCAGAGGTTGGCGTGTTTAAAATAACAGCTTGGAGGAGTCTGGAGGGAGGGAGGGCGGAGGAGGGCACGCAGAATAGAAAGGATGCTGCTCTTAAGTGTAAATGAGATTCTGTGTTCCTCGGAGCTGTGCTGCCAGTGGGGGAGCATTGACAGGGAGGCTGGATGCAAAATAAAAATTTTAAAAAGTGCCTTTGTTGGATCCTCCCCCTTTCTCCTGCCCCCCGCCTCCCCTGAAAGCTTCTGGGTGGGCTGCTGGTTTAAACTGAGCCCCTTGTGTTTAAGGCACAGTTCAAACCCACGCTGGGTGAGGGCAAGGGGTTGGATCGCCATGATTTATTGGAAGTCTGGCAGGCCTTTAGAGGGGAAGGGGGGGCAGAATTAGAGGTGTATGCTCCAACAGCTCTCTGTATCGCACAGACTGGGGGTGTAGGGGGCAGGTCATCAGCACGCATGTGTGCATTTGGAGAGGCAAGGCTGACCTAGGATAAATGCATCATTTTCTCTTGGTGGCTCATGTACGGTATGTCTAAATATATACTTTACGGAAAGTGTGGAGTGATTTATTTTTGTTATTGTTGGTCTAAAATTATACCAGCTGAAATGTCACCGGTGACTTATAGGCCTCTCTGGTCACACACAACGGTATCAAAGATATGCCATAAAACAAACACGAACGGGCCCAGAGACGGAGCTTACACCAGGGGAGATGGCTGCAAGTGCAGCAGCCTCAACCCGGGAGCCAACCTGTAGGGTGACCTAATCAAAGTGTCTGGCAAGCACTTCCTCTTTTATCTGCCTAGCCAGCTGGCATCGATTAAGGAAAGAGGGCCAAGGCCCCAGATCCATCTCAAACTGGGAAGGAAGAGAGGTCCACGTAAGATGAACATTCGGACACCATGAGCCTGATAGCCCTCAATGGTGGGCACTAGCTAACTCCCACAGGCAATGGGAAGACACATATACCAATCCCAAAGGGGTTTTCCACCACAGCAGCAAAGTGTCCTCAGCACACCAGAGTACCAGATAATCTCCTGCCACGCCCTCAGTTTTGGTCCTGTGCCCTCCCCTCCCATCATGATAGATGGGCCAGAGAGCCAAACCTGAGCAGTCCTGCAGCCTCCATGCACCATGACACAACACTTCTCACTTCACTATTGGCCCCCTCCCACATCATGTCCGGCAGGGCCAAACCTGAGTGAGAAGAGGCGCAGCCATTAGTATGCTCCTCCAAACTCACCACTGTGGGGCCAGCTCCTGCACCAGGGCTCTTCCTTGTGACTTGCCCGAGCTTAACCACTTCCAGCAGCCCGAGTGCCCTCTCAGGGATGGGGAGTGACACAGCACCTGGGCAGGCCAGGCTGAAATGTGGGGGCTGAGCCTGGTGCAGATTCAGCGATGAAGTGGTGGCTCCACAGGGACCTTGTTTCTACAGGAACCATTTCTGGGGATGTGCCAGCAAACAGCAGGAGCTGAACTGGGGACCTTGCACCTGAGGTAAACCGCCAAGCTCTGTACCTGTACCAGACTTAAACCCTCTGTTGATCAGGGACATGTAATGAACACTGACCAATGGCTTTCATCTACAGTAAAGGCAGCTAGTCCGGTAGCAGGAACCTGGGGGGGGGGGGGGGGGGGGAGAAGAGGTTTCCCAGTCGGAGACAAGGCCTAAAATGTAAAAATTTCTCCAGTCCAGCTCATCTCTGATAGTGAGGCGCGATCTCCCAGAGGCAGAGCCATAAGGGAGTTATTAGGCCTTTCATCATGTGTGCAGATGGATGCCATAAAATAATGAAGGCGCCATGTATTTTTATACACACGCATACACACAATCTCTTCGGTATGGTTTTCTAGGACACACTTCCAAATTTATTTTGATGAAAAAAATATGAACGGGGGAATTTTTTTTAAAGGCGGCTATTTCCTCTCCGGGTTTTTCGTGTAGCAGCTGTTGTTGCCATGCTGTCATCTTTGTTGCTATGTATTTCTCTCCTCCCCATTTATGCATGTGCCAAATAGTGATTGGAAAGTTCAATGTACTTCCTGCTATTGGCCGAGATGTTTCTATGGTGGGTGCCAACATTTAGTTTTGATTCATGGAGTGCCATCCATAAGCTGTGGGCAGGTCAAGACCTTTCCCGCACTAGGCAGGAAATACCATCAGGTGAAGAGAACTAGGATAATTTCAAAAATAGGAGAGAAAATCTATTGGCCAAGAATAGACATGCAATGGAGATTTGCTTAGGATGATGCAGCTTCTCTGGAACCAGAGTGTCACTTCTCCTTACATGCCCAACAAGGGGAGTCAGGAGGCCACATACTCCCTATGTGGTCAGTTCGTTCCAGTGCAGTGGGAGATCACTCTTCTGAATCACTATTTTCTCTCCCGTGCAAGCGGGGGGTGAGGGGGAGGGGCAGGGAATCGGCAGCGTGTCTTGTCTCATACCTCACCCACCTAAAGTGCACAGTTGCGCAGCTGAGACTGTACAACAGAGAAAGTGATTTGGTATCGGTCTAGAACCTCTCTGGAGCAAGGGAGGAGCCAGAAAGAGAGTTGACACTCTCAGAATCACAATTCCCTCCCTGGTTTGCTCCTTCAGTAGCACGGCTACATGCCAGCCTTATTTAGGGCAAACTGCAAAGTGACAACCTTGCCCATGGGCTATCCATTTTTGATGTATTAGGTAAAAAGGTACTTTTAAAAGTACCTTAGGGGAATAAGTTTTAAACCTGGGAAATACGTAGCTCACAAATACAGGCCTCACCACTGCAATCAGATCTGCTAGCCTGGAACCCCACACTAAGGACCGATCTGATTGCAGGATTGGAGCCCTTTCGGACATAGACACAGATTATAAATAAAGATACTTGGACCAGCTGTTTCCCCAAACTTAACATTCACTAGTGCAATATCTGATATAGCTCCTATATGCATAAAAACCCAAGGTAAATAGACAGCTATGCCTCAGATGTTTGCCCAACCTATATATCAGGACACAGTCAATGTGGGTTTTATCTAGCCATAAGGTTCTATGCTGACTAATGACATATCACTTCTCACTGCTAAACTCTGCCATGCCACAAACACAGTTTTATTACTGCTGCTCAAACGAGTCAGAGAGACGCTGGCATATCTTTCCATTTTCCACTTTCAAGCTGTGTTCTAGGTGGCCCCTCTCGTGTGCATGTTATCAGGAGAGCAGCGAGACAGCTGGAATGTGCAGCACCTCCCAACTCTGAAGCCTAGGATGCAAGCTCCCAAAATGTTACCATCAATCTTTTGAAATCTCTGCATCTCACTAAAGAAAGCAGCTGACACCCCTCTTCGCTGGGGAAGGAAGGCTACATGGACTGACGATTTTAACAAGTGCAGCTCATGGCAGCTTTCCTCCTTTCGCACAGTGTAAAATTGGATTTTAAGAGCTTACAGAGACCTGCCATGATAGATGCACAAAGCTCATATCAAGAAAGGGGCTAAGGAGAGAAAGAGCAGCACAGTGAGTGTTAAGATCTGTGAGTGCAACTATGGCAGAGCAGAGGAGAAAGACAGGGAAAGCAAGTAAGAGAAAGATGATAAGGGCTGGGATTTCCAGAGCAACCTAAGGGAATAAGGAGCCCAACTGATTGATGTTTAGTAGGATTTATGGACTGAACGCCCACAGCCCCTTTTAAAATACCAATTTAGAATTCTTATCTTAGGATCTAGGAAACAAGAAAACCACCTACACAGGTGGGAGTAAACAAACATGGAAATGTTGTTCCTGTTAAGATGAAATTCACAGGAATTCAATGTACATAATACGAAGAGTAACAACGCAGAAGACATTAGTGTGTTATCCTTAAGGCGGTTTGGAAGATCACCATGTCCTTAGAATCCGGACTGAGCATACTCTTCAATTGAAAACATTCTGACTTGGTCCTCTCTTGTGGGGAAATTGGCCCCTTTGTAGAGAGCCATGCACTATGTAAACCCCACCAGCAGAGCAACCTTTACACAGGATTTCATCATTCTGGAACGATACCCTCCCCTGGTGTGGGGACTGACTCAATGAGCTAACAGATCTTTTCCAGCTTTTATTTTTATCCCAAATGGATCCTCACAGGAAGTCTAGTGCTGCTTCCTGTTCCAGACATACCTGTTGCTCAACTGAATATTTGAGAAGTTTCCAACCTATAATGATCCAAGGTTGAGTCTACTCTAACTTTCCTACTACCACTGTGAATATATCTGCACTGCAAACAAACAGGAACAGTAGTGCAGCATGGACCCCAGCTATGTACTCCACTTGCTAGCCTGCTCTGAACCCCATGCTGAGCTGTCTTTACTCTTACTGTTACTCGCGCTAGCTGGATTTAAGGTAACTTGGATAAGCAACTCGGTGCATGTAGCACTCGTCTAGGAGTGTAACATGCAAACAGTTTTTGCTGTGTAAACATATCCTGTGTTATACACATTGTAGAACTTACACAGCTTGACCTCTGAAGCTTGGCTGATTTCAGTGTCAATGAGCTCTGATTCTGTTCCATGGTAAATCCATCCACTCAAAGATTTCGCTAGTAGGAGCTTCACCAAAATAAGCCTTCATCTCCCAGATGTATGCCTAATGGAGATGCCTTCTGGGATTGGAGGAACAGCCCCTGGTTAGAACACAGTGAGTAAGGAGCAGCAGCCCAGGCTGAGAGACCATTCACATTCAAATCCAGCTTTTCATCTGAACTCATCCAGTTTCTTGGTAACAAGTCATTGTCAGCATGGTATCTGAACTGTGATTCTACATCAAGTTTCATTGGAGGCCCCACTCTATAAGATTATTTCTTCTCTGAGCACACAGCTCTAATAGACTCTCTCATGTTTGATGTCAATAAATTAATACACTGGCGATCAAACATGTTGCAAAGTGAAAAAAAACTCTTTAGTCTACCCAAGGCCTCTTTGCAACAGTAGGCCAATGATTCAAGTCTGCTTTTACTGTGCATTAACCAGTCAGTCCCATAAAATGGTGACCGTGTTATACTACCAATTTTTTTCATAAAACAAAATCTCTAGCTACACAGATATCAGCTTATTCCAAGGAAGGCTCAGCAAAGGCACCTAGAGCATTTTTATTAGAGAGAACAGCTGGGACAACCCTCCCGAGTTCCAGCATCTCTCTCCTTAACCTCAAGTGCCAAATTTTAGGTACCCCCATTTCTAATGAGCCAGTTCCTTTGTAGCTTCCTGCTGAAATGCTTCCCAGTTGGAAAGAGCAGTCACTCTGAGCACATGTTCGGAGATGGGTTGCTCAGGGTGACTCAATTGTGCTTCTCAGCTCAATGGCCACCAATGGCCAAATGTACTGGAGCTCCCCTCAGAAAATCTGTTTCAGCCTTTGGCTTCATATGGATATAGATGGTGACTAACACACAGGGCCCCACTTCTGTTCTATTTAAAATACTTTTATTAGCCTTATTGTTCTTGATACTTTGCTCATTGTATTATTAAGGAGGCAGAAGCTCGATGACTTCAAGGAAAAAAACATTTTAAATGCTTACTCAGCAACGAATGCTAATAGTTTTGATTTCCTCTCTCCTTGGGATACGAGGGTGTGGAATTTAATGCTTCCTCTCCATTGGTACCCTCCGCATACACCCACCCTCCTTAGCAATCCAGTGTTCTAATATTAAACTTCACAAGACATCCCGGATCATTATTTCTATCTCTCTTTCAAATACATGCACATGCATTTTATTCTATGTAAGAGGCAGGAGAGATGTTTGAGTTTCATCTACAGAAGGAAAAATTAAGGCAGCAAAATCTTTACCACAGATCATCATTAAAGTTTTTGGTTTTTACATTGCTACTCTTTATTAGTCCCAGACAGAAATCTGAAGCCCCCTTTAAAAAAAGATATATAATGATTTTTAAAGCCATGTCACGTAATTAATGTCACATTTATCTTTTCAGCTGTAGAGATAAAAAGAAGCCATTTAGCTGTGTCCTTGTTATTTTTTATTCTTTTATATCCAGTGTTAAAAACCAAAGGGGGGAGGGGTTGAAAAGAAGACAACCCTTTTGACTCTTCTTTACCCCACACAATGATCATTTTTTTTCCTCATTGCTCAATCTAAGGAGGGTGGCAGATGGTTAAATATCCATTTAGCAATCTCTCCCTCTCCTTCCTTGCAAAGGCTCCTTTCTATCCCAATTGCTCTCCCCCACTCCAGCCTAATAAACCTTGTATGTTCCACCGAGGAAAATGTAGCAGCTAGAAATAAAATTCTGCTATGAATTTCTCCTCAGCTGGGTAAAAGTCCAACCTTTTACGGTCTACTGTGAAGCAAAAGAGAACTCATGCAATAAAAAGAGAGTTACATATATTATACAACACACACCCGTGCACACACACACTTTCCACCATTAGCACTTGCTTTGACTCATATTGCATTCTATTTCATTTAAAGGGACATAGTCCACATTAAAAGGATACTTAAAACCATATCCTGCGCTAGTATCACTAGTAGTATCTTACAAATTCTTTCAGTGCTGATATTTCTAACATCTATTTTTCTTTTTTCCCCACAGATGCTCTTTTGTTTACCATTAGTATTCCACAGAGAAGACTGGTCATTCTCAGTTTCTGGGCTAGATGCTCATCTGGTGTAAAATAGACAGTCCTCCACTGAAATCAATACAGCTACACCAGTTTACACCACCAGAGGGTCTGGCTTTCATTTTCAGGTTTTCAAGAGGTTTTCAAAACCCTAGTGTCACAACATTTAGCAACACAAGAGTGGCCAGATGGGATCAGACCTGGGGTCCAGCCAGACCAGTATCCAGTCTTTATCAGTAGCCAACATCAGCTGCTTCAGAGATAGCCAAAAGAAACCCCAACCCAAGTTGTCAATTACCAATTGGCTTATCTCTAAATGCACTTACAATCACTGGAATGGTTAGTTAAAATGGTCTTTTTTGTTACACAAATGAAAATATTTCTTTTAATGTTGTATTTTTACAAAGCCTTTTACAAAACTTTTTTTTGGGTGGGGAAGGTCTAAACTAGGTCTCTTTGGGGACCATTGGTAGATATGGCTTCAGTGATCAGCTAATGAGTAGGTGAAAGTGTAGCCCAAAGACCCAGTTTGCTTCAGCAGCAGCAGGAACATACCCTATCTTATACAACCAGGCGTTATAAAAGTATCACGAGATCTTAGGAGCACCAGCACCTTTCAGATCCAATACTTAGGGCTTGAACAATTTACCAGCTCTTTGGGGGCAAAGACTCATTTGCCGTATGTATTTATAGCACCCACTGCTTATGACTTTGAGGTGCTACCAGCATATGAATGTTAAATAAAATAAGAATATTAACCAGAGGACTAAACTGACTAGCCCATGAAGGATACAAAATACAAGTGATGCCCGGATGGGAAGGTCAGCTCTCACTGTCTTAGGGCTTCCATTCCAGCTTTTAGGGTAGTGCTGAGATTTTTACAAGGTGCTATCCCCTCAACCCTGCATCACTGCTTCATGGTTTCTAGCGGCCCCTTCCTAATGGGCTTCCAACAGAAACAAAGCTTCATTCCCTGGAGATGTTGGAAGGAAGGAGCTTTTTTTCCTTCTCCAGAGCCTCCTAAGTCCTATGGCAAAGGGGGAGGAATCTATTGACCTTTTTGACTTCAGTGTGATTACTCGTGTGACTAGAGTTACACACATGCTTAAGTACTTTACTGGATCAGGGCCTAAGTGCAGAGTATCTTTGCCTAGTTTAAACACACGCACATCGTTAATTCATTGGCAAAACCCATACATTGAATAGTGTTTGAAAAGTGACTGCAGCTTGTTCCCCAGGAACTAGAGTTCCTCAAAAACATCACCTCCCCAGATCCACTCATTTAGATCCTCAGATGATGCATACTACCTAGCTCCACTGAAGTCAATGGATTTACACCAGAATACACCCGCTGAGGATCTGGCCCTTTGTATCACATGCTGAGCTGTGCAGATCTAGCACCTTTTCATACAGTCAGTGGGCCCATGCTGTGCTTGCATGCCTTGAACCACTGCTTGAATGGCACATTTATAAAGAGAGGGGATGAAGGGTCCCGATGGCTTGCCTGGAGCAGCAAAATGGTAGCAGCAATTGAGGAAGAGTGAGTGTCTTGGTAGAGCTCAGAACTCCAGTTATTGGTAGTGAATGTTTTTTCCTTCAATAAAGAGTCAGTGAAGATGCCCACTATTGGAGAAAAGCCAGCAGTACAGGCCCTCCAGGAGGAGGGCTGGAGGCTATGGAAATCAAACAACAGACATGAGTTTCACTCTACCAAAGTAGACCTCAGACCCAGCCTTTGAGCCAACAAGATGGCACAAGTATGTACTAAGCTCCAAAACTTGAGAGAGCAAGCAGAAGAAATCAAGCCTTGGAGGAACAGGACTCAAGCCCTTTTGTTCTGTGTTTTTATTTGAACATGAAGCCAGTTCCCACTCACTCTTTAAAAAATACCAAAAAATAAAGAAGAAGAAGAAGAAAAAAGCCATGGAAATTTTGCACAAACTCTTTTTGCAGAGAATTTAATACATGCAAAAGACAGGAAAATCAAGTAGCTTAACTCAGTTGTATTGCTTGCACTGTCTGAACTGTTAAGGGATACTGATTGCTGCAGAGTACTATAAAGTACTGTACATGCAAAAGAAGGTCAAAGTTATAGTTGCTGCGGGAAACAGATCTCTGAATTTCCCAAGGAGTGTTTAAGTTCTCGGCTATCATATTGCCTTCTGCTTTCTTTTTTGCTCTCCCCAACCCCAGGAATAAAAATCCCATTAAATTGAGGAGAATCATTTGATAAGGAAACTCAGGCATGCAGAAGAGGTAATAGATTCTGGATTTTATTTTAAAACCTGAATGTTAAGTATAATCATTATAATAGGTTCATAGGTGGCATGAGGAGAATGGTGATGGTTATAAAAAAGCTCCATCATGCCTCTTTAAGAAGAGGTGCTGGAGGAATCTAACGTGAATCACAATATACTCACGCTCTAAACATGCTCTAAAGACAGTCTTAGAACACCACGCTTGTTCCACAATGCACAGACAAATGTATTCAGGACTCATTAAACATGGAGTAAATGATGCCATTGAGTTCAAATGAATGAGAGAGGGTAGGGACATGGACACATGTGCGACCTGTGGATTCCACTTTCACGTTGGTTCAAAACCAGTGAAAGCCAACTGACTTAAAATTTGGAGTTATTCCTGATTTAAACCACTCTGAGAGATAAGCCAAGCTCACACAACAAACATGTGACACTAACAACTGGGTTCTCCTTATTTCTGGGGTGAGCGTATACCCAGTCACCCAATTCCATTGTGCACCTCCATCCGAGTTGTCTGACCACTGTGCACTTCCTCAGAAACAAGGAGGATCTTCCAGCAATCTGTCATTATCAGAGATGCTGTTTCTTAGCAACATTAAACTAGCGATTCCTGTATTTCCCATAACTGTCCATACCAACTAGTTTCAAGCTCATAATCTGCCCAACCTGACATAAGGACAATTTTGTCCCCCATATTCCCATGGAATAGTACCTCCCTCCTCCAGCAGCCTGGGGCTATACTCACTCGCAGAGTCAGGGATTTAGTACGAGCAAAGCAGGCAACCATCCAACCCAGCATTAGTTGGGTTAGGGTTCAGCTACTTGACACTGTGTCAGACACTATAGCCACGGGCACCATAGCAACTGTCCCACTCTCGGAAGATACCTCTACACAGCAAAAATAAGACAACTGTAGCAAGTCTCAGCTGACTCAGGGTCAAGGGATTCACACTATGGGGCTAAAAATAGCCATGTAGACACTCAGATCCCAGGCTCCAGCCCGAGACCGAGTGTGGGAGGAGTGTATACACCTATTTAGCACTGTGAGCCCAAGTCAGTTGACTCAGTCTCTGAGACTCGCTGTGATGGTTGGGGAGGGGAAGGTTGGGGCTGTGTAGACGTACTCTGAGGGACACCCCATTCAGGCTTGTCTTTCTCCACTTCCCTGCTTTCATGCACTCCATTGCTCCCCTCTCACTCTTTCTCCCCATCCCCAACTCCACTCCTTCTGCCAGTACTCATGTCCATCCCCTATCCCCCTCTCATTGTCTAGCCTTCTCCACCTTTCTCTTCTCTCTGACAGCCGTTGCCACAAGAACAGTGTAATGTCCAGTAGCAGCCTTGCCCCTGCTGCCCCTGAAAGGACAGTTCATGCCGAGAGCTCCTTCTGACAGCTCCTCTTCAGCATTGCTTGATTTTTTATCAGCTACTTAATTTCCACTGAGCTGAGCAGGATTCTCTCCATCCTGATCCAGGAACTCTCTCAGATAACCAATTTCTCCTTGACCAATTGGATTTCACAGCTGTTTTCAAGACCGAGAGTTGGGATCCTGGAATCTGGCCATCCCACCCTGCTCCGTCCTCTGTCTCCACACGCCTTTCCATCTGTCATCATGGGAGAGGTCCAAACCTACGCTGCAATGGTGTAAACTGCAAGGCAACAGAGATTCATGCCCACAACCTCGTGACCTGGGAAATTTTCTGCTTCAGGGCAGCTTGGCACAATTACCCATGCACACCATCAGCACTTAAAGGGAAGTTCTGTTTGGAAGAGCAGTTCACCTTCTGACTCAATAGATCCATTCCACATGCGCATGCTGGTGTCAGAGCTGCTGACTAGAGTGACTTAGATAAGGTTTCTCCACTTTTCACTCCCATTAGCCCCATAGATAAAGTGCAGCCCTTGGAGAGGGAGCTGGAGCCCATTTCTTCTTGTGCAAATACACTTCAAGGGACAGACAGCTGGAGTCTATTTCTTCTGGGACATCAACACAGTTGTTCACTAATTTGCTGCCATCACATTGTTCATTCCATTTGTACAGTACACCCTTTTCCCTACCCTGTCTCTCTATTTAGACTGTAAGCTCTTCCAGGCAGGAACTATCTACCCCTGTGTTTGTACAGCACCTAGCACAATGGGATCTCATTCACAGTTTGTCACTAGGCACTGCCAAAGTAAACATGATTAATAAATAAATAAGAGCTGCCAGTTGGTTCTACCTGTGCAAACCACAGGGAAATCAGTCAGCATAATTTGGCCGACAGATCCTTGCTTACCAATGATGGTTAGCATTGGAAGGTTAGTCCTGTTTGTTTCTCAAATCTCTTGGTGAGTTTCCAAGACTGGCAGTTAAACATGAAGTCCACAATGCCATTTTTAGTTGATGTTCAAAACAGAATTCCACTTCAACAAATAATTGGTGGACTGTGGATTTTGTTTGTTTGTTGCTTGCCTTCCTTTGATGCATCCTGCAATGATCACTGCCAAAGACCAGATCACAAACCTGATGTTTGAAGGCAAATTTTATGTCCTGCATAACTCTGCTACTAAAATTAAGCAGCAACCAGAAATAAGTGTTGTATGTTATTTGACTGCCATCTGAGTAGGGTGTGGGAAGAGAAAAGGGAGAGTATTCTCTTCAAGCAGCAGAAGACAGACTAATGGAAAGACATGGTCGCAAGAAGGGGTGCACAAAAACTCCTACTCATGCTGGGACTTGGCTCATGTTCTCACCAGTTGCCCCTGAGCATCAGCCAAACTTTGTGCCAGAATTCCATTCACAGCCTCTGAGAGGGCCAGTTGGGGCTCTGTTTTCGTAACTATATCCACATGGTGGAGGGACTCCCCAGCCTCTCCGAGTCAGGCTGCTCCTGTCTTTGAATCCTTTGGAATGGGACTCTTGCTATACTTCCCTTGGTGTTGGAGTGACAAAGAACCCCTGTACTTGGCTTCTTTTGTCCCTTCACGCTCCCCCAGGGTGACTGCCTGTATCCTGGGCCCAGTCCCATTACAAAGCCAGCACTGAAATCCCTTGAAAGCAATAGTCAGGAGAAATGCTAACAGCAAGCCTAAAAGATATTTCCTTATCTAGAAAGCCAAACATGAAAAGTCCATTCACCATCTATGACTCTATCACAAATGTGCTATAATCTGACCAAACCATCTCCCTGCACCGAGCCAGCCAGTCCCCTCCAAAGCCAGGACCGGGGCCATCAGCCAAATAATGTCTCGACGGTTTACTCTCCACCACCCAGAACATACCTGGTATGTGAATAAACAGGGGGATTCAACTACTAGTCCTCCCAATGGAAACTGGCAGCTCGCCCCCTCCCCCAACTCTAGGTTCAAAGGCACAACATACTAATCCCCAGACGGTCCACTTATCCCTTTATTTGTTGAATGAAGTTATTTATATGAGACGGTATGTAGAGATACCGAGAACTCATTTTCAGGGACATCCTGTAGCAACAATCCTTTTATCTATTTATTTATAGAAAG